>CM065426.1:55358399-55821894 GCA_033060865.1 Dorcus hopei | reverse complement strand
TATTTCGCCGTTACTAACAATTTATCCTAGTAACATTTTTCGAGAAATCGCAATTAGGGGCACTTTACTGGGTCACCGCCTAGAAATAACTGAAGAGACGAGCAATTGGGCAAATCGCAAACGCCGGGAGTTGGAAGCTGAAAATCGGCACACTGTCCTCTTTCGCGGTTACTAACAATTTATCCTAGTAACATTTTTTCGAGAAATCGCAATTAATGGCACTTCACTGGGACACCGCCTAGAAATAACTGAAGATTCGAGCAATTTGGGCAAATCGCGAACGGAGGGAGTTGGAAGCTGAAAATCGGCAAACAGTAATCTTTCGCCGTTACTAACAATTTATCCTAGTAAAAATTTATCGAGAAATCGAAATTAATTGCACCTTACAGGGAAACCTCATATAAATAACTGCAGAGACGAACAATATGGGCAAATCGCGAACGCCGGGAGTTGGAAGCTGAAATTCGGCATGCAGTCCTATTTCGCCGTTGCTAACAATTTATCCTAGTAACATTTTGTCGAGAAATCGCAATTAAGGGCACTTTACAGGGGCACCGCCTAGAAATAACTGAAGAGACGAGCAATTTGGGCAAATCGAGAACGCTGGGAGTTGGAAGCTGAAATTCGGCATGCAGTTCTCTTTCGTCGTTACTAACAATTTATCCTAGTAACATTTTTTCGAGAAATCGCAATTAGGGGTACTTTACTGGGACACCGCCTAGAAATAACTGAAGAGACGAGCAATTTGGGCAAATCGCTAACGCCTGGAGTTGGAAGCTGAAATTCGGCATACTGTCCTCTTTCGCCGTTACTAACAATTTATCCTAGTAACATTTTTTCGAGAAATCGCAATTAGGGGCACTTTACCGGGACACCGCCTAGAAATAACTGAAGAGACGAGCAATTTGGATTAATCGCGAAATCTGGGAGTTTTAAGCTGAAACTCGGCATACAGTCTTCTTTCGCCGTTACTAACAATTTATCCTAGTAACATTTTTTCGAGAAATCGCAATAAGGGGCACTTTACTGGGACACCGCCTAGAAATAACTGAAGAGACAAGCAATTTGGGCAAATCGCGAAATCTGGGAGTTTTAAGCTGAAACTCGGCATACAGTCTTCTTTCGCCATTACTAAAAATTTATCCTAGTAATATTTTGTCGAGAAATCGCAATTAGGGGCACTTTACAGGGACACCGCCTATAAACAACTGCAGAGACGAGCAATTTGGGCAAATCGCGAACGCCAGGAGTTGGAAGCTGAAATTCGGCATACTGTCCTCTATCGCCGTTACTAACAATTTATCCTAGTAACATTTTGTTGAGAAATCGCAATTAGGGGCACTTTACAGGGACACCGCCTAGAAAAGACTGCAGAGACGAACAATTGGGGCAAATCGCGAACTCTGGGAGTTGGGAGCTGAAACATGGCATACAGTCTTCCTTTGCCGTTACTAACAATTTATCCTAGTAACATTTTTTCGAGCAATCGCAATTAGGGGCACTTTACTGGGACACCGCCTAGAAATAACTGAAGATTCGAGCAATTTGGGAATATCGCGAACTCTGGGAGTTGGAAGCTGAAACTTGGCATACAGTCTTCTTTCGCCATTACTAACAATTTATCTTAGTAACATTTTTTCGAGAAATCGCAATAAGGGTCACTTTACAGGAACAACGCCTAGAAAAGACTGTAGAGACGAACAATTGGGGCAAATTGCTAACGCCTGGAGTTGGAAGCTGAAATTCGGCATGCAGTCCTCTTTCGCCGTTACTAACAATTTATCCTAGTAACATTTTTTCGAGAAATCGCAATTAGGGGCACTTTACTGGGACACCGCCTAGAAATAACTGAAGATTCGAGCAATTTGGGCAAATCGCGAACTCTGGGAGTTGGAAGCTGAAATTCGGCATGCAGTCCTCTTTCGCCGTTACTAACAATTTATCCTAGTAACATTTTTTCGAGAAATCGCAATTAGGGGCACTTTACAGGAACAACGCCTAGAAAAGACTGTAGAGACGAACAATTGGGGCAAATTGCTAACGCCTGGAGTTGGAAGCTGAAATTCGGCATGCAGTCCTCTTTCGCCGTTACTAACAATTTATCCTAGTAACATTTTTTCGAGAAATCGCAATTAGGGGCACTTTACTGGGACACCGCCTAGAAATAACTGAAGGTTCGAGCAATTTGGGAATATCGCGAACTCTGGGAGTTGGAAGCTGAAATTCGGCATGCAGTCTTATTTCGCCGTTGCTAACAATTTATCCTAGTAACATTTTTCGAGAAATCGCAATTAGGGGCACTTTACACGGACACCGCCTAGAAATAACTGAAGAGACGAGCAATTTGCGCAAATCGCGAACGCCGGGAGTTGGAAGCTGAAATTCGGCATGCAGTCCTATTTCGCCGTTGCTAACAATTTATCATAGTGACATTTTTTCGAGAAATCGCAATCAGGGGCACTTTACACGGACAACGCTTAGAAAAAACTGAAGAGACGAACAATTGGGGCAAATCGCGAAAGCCGGGAGTTGGAAGCTGAAATTCGGCATACTGTCCTCTATCGCCGTTACTAACAATTTATCCTAGTAACATTTTTTCGAGAAATCGCAATTAGGGGCACTTTACTGGGACACCGCCTAGAAATAACTGAAGATTCGAGCAATTTGGGAAAATCGCGAACTCTGGGAGTTGGAAGCTGAAACTTAGCATGCAGTCTTCTTTCGCCGTTACTAACAATTTATCATAGTGACGTTTTTTCGAGAAATCGCAATTAGGAGCACTTTACTTGGACACCGCCTAGAAATAACTGAAGAGACGAGCAATTTGGACTAATCGCGAACTCTGGGAGTTGGAAGCTGAAATTTGGCATACAGTCTTCTTTCGCCATTACTAACAATTTATCCTAGTAACATTTTTTCGAGAAATCGCGATTAGGGGCACATTACAGGGACAACGCCTAGAAAAGACTGCAGAGACGAACAATTGGGGCAAATCGCGAACGCCGGGAGTTGGAAGCTGAAATTCGGCATACAGTCCTCTTTCGCCGTTACTAACAATTTATCCTAGTAACATTTTGTCGAGAAATCGCAATTAGGGGCACTTTACTGGGACACCGCCTAGAAATAACTGAAGAGACGAGCAATTTGGCAATATCGCGAAATCTGGGAGTTGGAAGCTGAAATTCGGCATGCAGTCCTATTTCACCGTTGCTAACAATTTATCCTAGTAACATTTTTTCGAGAAATCGCAATTAGGGGCACTTTACACGGACACCGCCTAGAAATAACTGAAGAGACGAGCAATTTGCGCAAATCGCGAACGCCGGGAGTTGGAAGCTGAAATTCGGCATGCAATCCTCTTTGGCCGTTACTAACAATTTATCCTAGTAACATTTTTTCGAGAAATCGCAATTAGGGGTACTTTACTGGGACACCGCCTAGAAATAACTGAAGAGACGAGCAATTTGGGCAAATCGCGAAATCTGGGAGTTTTAAGCTGAAACTCGGCATACAGTCTTCTTTCGCCATTACTAACAATTTATCCTAGTAACATTTTTTCGAGAAATCGCAATTAGGGGCACTTTACTGGGACACCGCCTAGAAATAACTGAAGATTCGAGCAATTTGGGCAAATCGCGAACGCCGGGAGTTGGAAGCTGAAATTCGGCATGCAGTCTTCTTTTGCCGTTGCTAGCAATTTATCCTAGTAACATTTTTCGAGAAATCGCAATTTGGGGCACTTTACTTGGACACCGCCTAGAAATAACTGAAGAGACGAGCAATTTGGGCAAATCGCGAACGCCGGGAGTTGAAAGCTGAAATTCGGCATACAGTCCTCTTTCGCCGTTACTAACAATTTATCCTAGTAACATTTTTTCGAGAAATCGCAATTAGGGGCACTTTACTTGGACACCGCCTAGAAATAACTGAAGAGACGAGCAATTTGCGCAAATCGCGAACGCCGGGAGTTGGAAGCTGAAATTCGGCACACTGTCCTCTTTTGCAGTTACTAACAATTTATCCTAGTAACATATTGTCGAGAAATCGCAATTAGGGGCACTTTACTGGGACACCGCCTAGAAATAACTGAAGAGACGAGCAATTTGGCAATATCGCGAAATCTGGGAGTTGGAAGCTGAAATTCGGCATGCAGTCCTATTTCACCGTTGCTAACAATTTATCCTAGTAACATTTTTTCGAGAAATCGCAATTAGGGGCACTTTACTGGGACACCGCCTAGAAATAACTGAAGATTCGAGCAATTTGGGCAAATCGCGAACTTTGGGAGTTGGAAGCTGCAACTCGGCATACAGTAATCTTTCGCCGTTACTAACAATTTATCCAAGTAACATTTTTTCTAGATATCGCAATTAAGAGCACTTTACAGGGACACCGCCTATAAATAATTGAAGAGTCGAGCAATTGGTGCAAATCGCTAACGCCGGGAGTTGGAAGCTGAAATTCGGCATGCAGTCCTCTTTCGCCGTTACTAACAATTTATCCTAGTAACATTTTTTCGAGAAATCGCAATTAGGGGCACTTTACTGGGACACCGCCTAGAAATAACTGAAGAGACGAGCAATTTGGCAATATCGCGAAATCTGGGAGTTGGAAGCTGAAATTCGGCATGCAGTCCTATTTCACCGTTGCTAACAATTTATCCTAGTAACATTTTTTCGAGAAATCGCAATTAGGGGCACTTTACACGGACACCGCCTAGAAATAACTGAGGAGACGAGCAATTGGGCAAATCGCAAACGCCGGGAGTTGGAAGCTGAAAATCGGCACACTGTCCTCTTTCGCCGTTACTAACAATTTATCCTAGTACCATTTTTTCGAGAAATCGTAATTAGGGGCACTTTACTGGGACACCGCCTAGAAATAACTGAAGAGACGAGCAATTTGGACAAATCGCGAAATCTGGGAGTTGGAAGCTGAAAGTTGGCATACAGTCTTCTTTCGAAATTACTAACAATTTATCCTAGTAACATTTTTCGAGAAATCGCAATTAGGGCACTTTACAGGGACACCGCCTAGAAATCACTGCAGAGACGAACAATTGGGGCAAATCGCGAACGCCGGGAGTTGAAAGCTGAAATTCGGCATACTGTCCTCTATCGCCGTTACTAACAATTTATCCTAGTAACATTTTTTCGAGAAATCGCAATTAGGGGCACTTTACTGGGACACCGCCTAGAAATCACTGAAGAGACGATCAATTGGGGCAAATCGCGAACTCTGGGAGTTGGAAGCTGAAATTCGGCATACAGTCCTCTTTCGCCGTTGCTAGCAATTTATCCTAGTAACATTTTTCGAGAAATCGCAATTAGGGGCACTTTACTTGGACACCGCCTAGAAATAACTGAAGATTCGAGCAATTTGGGCAAATCGCGAACTTTGGGAGTTGGAAGCTGCAACTCGGCATACAGTAATCTTTCGCCGTTACTAACAATTTATCCTAGTAACATATTGTCGAGAAATCGCAATTAGGGGCACTTTACACGGACACCGCCTATAAATAACTGCAGAGACGAGCAATTTGGGCAAATCGCGAACGCCGGGAGTTGGAAGCTGAAATTCGGCACACTGTCCTCTTTCGCCGTTACTAACAATTTATCTTAGTAACATTTTTTCGAGAAATCGCAATTAGGGGCACTTTACTGGGACACCGCCTAGAAATAACTGAAGAGACGAGCAATTTGGGCAAATCGCGAAATCTGGGAGTTTTAAGCTGAAACTCGGCATACAGTCTTCTTTCGCCATTACTAAAAATTTATCCTAGTAACATTTTGTCGAGAAATCGCAATTAGGGGCACTTTGCTGGGACACCGCCTAGATATAACTGAAGAGACGAACAATTGGGGCAAATTGCTAACGCCTGGAGTTGGAAGCTGAAATTCGGCATGCAGTCCTCTTTCGCCGTTATAACAATTTATCCTAGTAACATTTTTTCGAGAAATCGCAATTAGGGGCACTTTACTGGGACACCGCCCAGAAATAACTGAAGGTTCGAGCAATTTGGGAATATCGCGAACTCTGGGAGTTGGAAGCTGAAACTTGGCATACAGTCTTCTTTCGCCGTTACTAACAATTTATCCTAGTAACATTTTTTCGAGAAATCGCAATAAGGGGCACTTTACTGGGACACCGCCTAGAAATAACTGAAGAGACAAGCAATTTGGGCAAATCGCGAACTCTGGGAGTTGGAAGCTTAAACTCTGCATACAGTATTCTTTCGCCGTTACTAACAATTTATCCTAGTAACATATTGTCGAGAAATCGCAATTAGGGGCACTTTACTGGGACACCGCCTAGAAATAACTGAAGAGACGAGCAATTCGAGCAAATCGCGAACACGGGAGTTGAAAGCTGAAATTCGGCATACAGTCCTCTTTCGCCGTTACTAACAATTTATCCTAGTAACATTTTTTCGAGAAATCGCAATTAGGGGCACTTTACTGGGACACCGCCTAGAAATAACTGAAGAGACGAGCAATTTGGGCAAATCGCGAAATCTGGGAGTTTTAAGCTGAAACTCGGCATACAGTCTTCCTTCGCCGTTACTAACAATTTATCCTAGTAACATTTTTTCGAGAAATCGCAATTAGGGGCACTTTACTGGGACACCGCCTAGAAATAACTGAAGATTCGAGCAATTTGGGCAAATCGCGAACTTTGGGAGTTGGAAGCTGCAACTCGGCATACAGTAATCTTTCGCCGTTACTAACAATTTATCCAAGTAACATTTTTTCGAGAAATCGCAATTATTAGCACTTTACTGGGACACAGCCTAGAAAAAACTGAAGAGTCGAGCAATTTGGGCAAATCGCGATCGCCGGGAGTTGGAAGCTGAAATTCGGCACACTGTCCTCTTTCGCTGTTACTAACAATTTATCCTAGTAACATGTTTTCGAGAAATCGCAATTAGGGGTACTTTACTGGGACACCGCCTAGAAATAACTGGAGAGACGAGCAATTTGGGCAAATCGCGAAATCTGGGAGTTTTAAGCTGAAACTCGGCATACAGTCTTCTTTCGCCGTTACTAACAATTTATCCTAGTAACATTTTTTCGAGAAATCGCAATTAGGGGCACTTTACTGGGCCACCGCCTAGAAATAACTGAAGAGACGAGCAATTCGAGCAAATCGCGAACACGGGAGTTGAAAGCTGAAATTCGGCATACAGTCCTCTTTCGCCGTTACTAACAATTTATCCTAGTAACATTTTTTCGAGAAATCGCGATTAGGGGCACCTTACAGGGACACCGCCTATAAACAACTGCAGAGACGAGCAATTTGGGCAAATCGCGAACGCCAGGAGTTGGAAGCTGAAATTCGGCATACTGTCCTCTATCGCCGTTACTAACAATTTATCCTAGTAACATTTTGTTGAGAAATCGCAATTAGGGGCACTTTACAGGGACACCGCCTAGAAAAGACTGCAGAGACGAACAATTGGGGCAAATCGCGAACTCTGGGAGTTGGGAGCTGAAATTCGGCATACAGTCCTCTTTCGCCGTTACTAACAATTTATCCTAGTAACATTTTTTCGAGCAATCGCAATTAGGGGCACTTTACTGGGACACCGCCTAGAAATAACTGAAGAGACGAGCAATTTGAGCAAATCGCGAACGCCGGGAGTTGAAAGCTGAAATTCGGCATACAGTCCTCTTTCGCCGTTACTAACAATTTATCCTAGTAACATTTTTTCGAGAAATCGCAATTAGGGGCACTTTACTGGGACACCGCCTAGAAATAACTGAAGAGACGAGCAATTTGGGCAAATCGCGAACGCCGGGAGTTGGAAGCTGAAATTCGGCATACAGTCCTCTTTCGCCGTTACTAACAATTTATCCTAGTAACATTTTTTCGAGAAATCGCAATTAGGGGCACTTTACTGGGACACCGCCTAGAAATAACTGAAGAGACGAGCAATTTGGGCAAATCGCGAAATCTGGGAGTTTTAAGCTGAAACTCGGCATACAGTCTTCTTTCGCCGTTACTAACAATTTATCCTAGTAACATTTTTTCGAGAAATCGCAATTAGGGGCACTTTACTGGGTCACCGCCTAGAAATAACTGAAGAGACGAGCAATTGGGCAAATCGCAAACGCCGGGAGTTGGAAGCTGAAAATCGGCACACTGTCCTCTTTCGCGGTTACTAACAATTTATCCTAGTAACATTTTTTCGAGAAATCGCAATTAGGGGCACTTTACACGGACACCGCCTAGAAATAACTGAAGAGACGAGCAATTTGCGCAAATCGCGAACGCCGGGAGTTGGAAGCTGAAATTCGGCATGCAGTCCTCTTTCGCCGTTACTAACAATTTATCCTAGTAACATTTTTTCGAGAAATCGCAATTAGGGGCACTTTACTGGGACACCGCCTAGAAATAACTGAAGAGACGAGCAATTGGGCAAATCGCGAAATCTGGGAGTTGGAAGCTGAAATTAGGCATTCAGTCTTCTTTTGCCGTTGCTAGCAATTTATCCTAGTAACATTTTTTCGAGATATCGCAATTAGGGGTACTTTACTGGGACACCGCCTAGAAATAACTGAAGAGACGAGCAATTTGGGAATATCGCGAACTCTGGGAGTTGGAAGCTGAAACTTGGCATACAGTCTTCTTTCGCCGTTACTAACAATTTATCCTAGTAACATTTTTTCGAGAAATCGCAATAAGGGGCACTTTACTGGGACACCGCCTAGAAATAACTGAAGAGACAAGCAATTTGGGCAAATCGCGAACTCTGGGAGTTGGAAGCTGAAACTCGGCATACAGTCTTCTTTCGCCGTTACTAACAATTTATCCTAGTAACATTTTTTCGAAAAATCGCAATAAGGGGCACTTTACAGGAACAACGCCTAGAAAAGACTGCAGAGACGAACAATTGGGGCAAATCGCTAACGCCGGGAGTTGGAAGCTGAAATTCGGCATGCAGTCCTCTTTCGCCGTTACTAACAATTTATCCTAGTAACGTTTTTTCGAGAAATCGCAATTAGGGGCACTTTACTGGGCCACCGCCTAGAAATAACTGAAGAGACGAGCAATTTGAGCAAATCGCGAACACGGGAGTTGAAAGCTGAAATTCGGCATACAGTCCTCTTTCGCCGTTACTAACAATTTATCCTAGTAACATTTTTTCGAGAAATCGCGATTAGGGGCACCTTACAGGGACAACGTCTAGAAATAACTGAAGATTCGAGCAATTTGGGCAAATCGCGAACGCCGGGAGTTGTAAGCTGAAATTCGGCATACAGTCCTCTTTCGCCGTTACTAACAATTTATCCTAGTAACATTTTTTCGAGAAATCGCGATTAGGGGCAATTTGCTGGGACACCGCCTAGATATAACTGAAGATTCGAGCAATTTTGGCAAATCGCGAACGCCTGGAGTTGGAAGCTGAAATTCGGCACACTGTCCTCTTTCGCCGTTACTAACAATTTATCCTAGTACCATTTTTTCGAGAAATCGTAATTAGGAGCACTTTACACGGACAACGCCTAGAAAAAACTCAAGAGACGAACAATTGGGGCAAATAGCGATAGCCGGGAGTTGGAAGCTGAAATTCGGCATGCAGTCCTCTTTCGCCGTTACTAACAATTTATCCTAGTAACATTTTTTCGAGAAATCGCAATAAGGGGCACTTTACTGGGACACCGCCTAGAAATAACTGAAGAGACGAGCAATTTGGGCAAATCGCGAACTCTGGGAGTTGGGAGCTGAAATTCGGCATGCAGTCCTCTTTCGCCGTTACTAACAATTTATCCTAGTAACATTTTTTCGAGAAATCGCAATTAGGGGCACTTTACTGGGACACCGCCTAGAAATAACTGAAGAGACGAGTAATTTGGGGCAAATCGCGAACGCCGGGAGTTGGAAGCTGAAATTCGGCATACAGTCCTCTTTCGCCGTTGCTAACAATTTATCCTAGTAACATTTTTCGAGAAATCGCAATTAGGGGCACTTTACTTGGACACCGCCTAGAAATAACTGAAGAGACGAGCAATTTGGGCAAATCGCGAACGCCGGGAGTTGAAAGCTGAAATTCGGCATACAGTCCTCTTTCGCCGTTACTAACAATTTATCCTAGTAACATTTTTTCGAGAAATCGCAATAAGGGGCACTTTACTGGGACACCGCCTAGAAATAACTGAAGAGACGAGCAATTTGGGCAAATCGCTAACGCCGGGAGTTGGAAGCTGAAATTCGGCATGCAGTCCTCTTTCGCCGTTACTAACAATTTATCCTAGTAACATTTTTTCGAGAAATCGCAATTAGGGTACATTACCGGGACACCGCCTAGAAATAACTGAAGAGACGAGCAATTGGGGC
Organism: Dorcus hopei; assembly: GCA_033060865.1. NCBI lineage: Eukaryota > Metazoa > Arthropoda > Insecta > Coleoptera > Lucanidae > Dorcus > Dorcus hopei. Next base: position 55,811,556 of record CM065426.1, on the reverse strand, counting down.
AAATCGCGAACGCCGTCAGTTGGAAGCTGAAATTCGGCATAATGTCCTCTCTCGTCGTTACTAACAATTTATCCTAGTAACATTTTTTCGAGAAATCGCAATTGATGGCACTTTACTGGGACACTGCCTAGACAAAACTGAAGAGGCAAATTGGGGCAAATAGCGAACGCTGGGAGTTGGAAGCTGAAATTCGGCATACAGTCTTCTTTCGCCGATACTAACAATTTATCCTAGTAACATTTTTTCGAGAAATCGCAATTAGGGGCACTTTACAGGGACACCGCCTAGAAAAAACTGAAGAGTCGAGCAATTGGGGCAAATCGCGAACGCCGGGAGTTGGAAGCTGAAATTCGGCATACAGTCCTCTTTCGCCGTTACTAACAATTTATCCTAGTAACATTTTTTCGAGAAATCGCAATTAGGGGCACTTTACAGGGACACCGCCTAGAAATAACTGAAGAGACGAGCAATTTGAGCAAATCGCGAACACGGGAGTTGAAAGCTGAAATTCGGCATACAGTCCTCTTTCGCCGTTACTAACAATTTATCCTAGTAACATTTTTTCGAGAAATCGCAATTAGGGGCACTTTACTGGGACACCGCCTAGAAATAACTGAAGAGACGAGCAATTTGGGAATATCGCGAACTCTGAGAGTTGGAAGCTTAAACTTGGCATACAGTCTTCTTTCGCCATTACTAAAAATTTATCCTAGTAACATTTTGTCGAGAAATCGCAATTAGGGGCACTTTGCTGGGACACCGCCTAGATATAACTGAAGAGACGAACAATTGGGGCAAATTGCTAACGCCTGGAGTTGGAAGCTGAAATTCGGCACACTGTCCTCTTTCGCCGTTACTAACAATTTATCCTAGTACCATTTTTTCGAGAAATCGCAATTAGGGGCACTTTACTGGGACACCGCCTAGAAATAACTGAAGATTCGAGCAATTTGGGAATATCGCGAACTCTGGGAGTTGGAAGCTGAAACTTGGCATACAGTCTTCTTTCGCCATTACTAACAATTTATCCTAGTAACATTTTTTCGAGAAATCGCAATTAGGGGCACTTTACTGGGACACCGCCTAGAAATAACTGAAGATTCGAGCAATTTGGGCAAATCGCGAACTCTGGGAGTTGGGAGCTGAAACAGGGCATACAGTCTTCCTTCGCCGTTACTAACAATTTATCCTAGAACATTTTTTCGAGAAATCGCAATTAGGGGTACTTTACTGGGACACCGCCTAGAAATAACTGGAGAGACGAGCAATTTGGGCAAATCGCGAAATCTGGGAGTTTTAAGCTGAAACTCGGCATACAGTCTTCTTTCGCCGTTACTAACAATTTATCCTAGTAACATTTTTTCGAGAAATCGCAATAAGGGGCACTTTACAGGAACAACGCCTAGAAAAGACTGCAGAGACGAACAATTGGGGCAAATCGCTAACGCCGGGAGTTGGAAGCTGAAATTCGGCATGCAGTCCTCTTTCGTCGTTACTAACAATTTATCCTAGTAACATTTTTTCGAGAAATCGCAATTAGGGGTACTTTACTGGGACACCGCCTAGAAATAACTGAAGAGACGAGCAATTTGGGCAAATCGCGAACGCGGGAGTTGAAAGCTGAAATTCGGCATACAGTCCTCTTTCGTCGTTACTAACAATTTATCCTAGTAACATTTTTTCGAGAAATCGCAATTAGGGGTACTTTACTGGGACACCGCCTAGAAATAACTGCAGAGACGAACAATTTGGGCAAATCGCGAACGCCGGGAGTTGGAAGCTGAAATTCGGCATGCAGTCCTCTTTCGCCGTTACTAACAATTTATCCTAGTAACATTTTTTCGAGAAATCGCAATTAGGGACACTTTACTGGGACACCGCCTAGAAATAACTGAAGAGACGAGCAATTTGGGCAAATCGCGAACTCTGGGAGTTGGAAGCTGAAACTCGGCATACAGTCTTCTTTCGCCATTACTAAAAATTTATCCTAGTAACATTTTGTCGAGAAATCGCAATTAGGGGCACTTTACTGGGACACCGCCTAGAAATAACTGAAGGTGGGCAAATCGCGAAAGCCGGGAGTTGGAAGCTGAAATTCGGCACACTGTCCTCTTTCGCCGTTACTAACAATTTATCCTAGTAACATTTTTTCGATAAATCGCAATTAGGGTACATTACCGGGACACCGTCTAGAAATAACTGAAGAGACGAGCAATTTGGACTAATCGCGAAATCTGGGAGTTTTAAGCTGAAACTCGGCATACAGTCTTCTTTCGCCATTACTAAAAATTTATCCTAGTAACATTTTGTCGAGAAATCGCAATTAGGGGCACTTTACTGGGACACCGCCTAGATATAACTGAAGATTCGAGCAATTTTGGCAAATCGCGAACTCTGGGAGTTGGGAGCTGAAACATGGCATACAGTCTTCCTTCGCCGTTACTAACAATTTATCCTAGTAACATTTTTTCGAGAAATCGCAATTAGGGTACATTACCGGGACACCGCCTAGAAATAACTGAAGAGACGAGCAATTTGGATTAATCGCGAAATCTGGGAGTTGGAAGCTGAAATTCGGCATGCAGTCCTATTTCACCGTTGCTAACAATTTATCCTAGTAACATTTTTTCGAGAAATCGCAATTAGGGGCACTTTACAGGAACAACGCCTAGAAAAGAATGCAGAGACGAACAATTGGGGCAAATCGCTAACGCCTGGAGTTGGAAGCTGAAATTCGGCATACAGTCCTCTTTCGTCATTACTAACAATTCATCCCAGTAACATATTGTCGAGAAATCGCAATTAGGGGCACTTTACTGGGACACCGCCTAGAAATAACTGAAGATTCGAGCAATTTGGGCAAATCGCGAACTTTGGGAGTTGGAAGCTGCAACTCGGCATACAGTAATCTTTCGCCGTTACTAACAATTTATCCAAGTAACATTTTTTCGAGAAATCGCAATTATTAGCACTTTACTGGGACACCGCCTAGAAATAACTGAAGATTCGAGCAATTTGGGAATATCGCGAACGCCGGGAGTTGGAAGCTGAAATTCGGCATGCAGTCCTCTTTCGCCGTTACTAACAATTTACCCTAGTAACATTTTTTCGAGAAATCGCAATTAGGGGCACTTTACACGGACACCGCCTAGAAATAACTGAAGAGACGAGCAATTTGGGCAAATCGCGAACGCCGGGAGTTGAAAGCTGAAATTCGGCATACAGTCCTCTTTCGTCATTACTCACAATTTATCCTAGTAACATCTTGTCGAGAAATCGCAATTAGGGGCACTTTACTGGGACACCGCCTAGAAATAACTGAAGATTCGAGCAATTTGGGCAAATCGCGAACTTTGGGAGTTGGAAGCTGCAACTCGGCATACAGTCCTCTTTCGCCGTTACTAACAATTTATCCTAGTAACATTTTTTCGAGAAATCGCAATTAGGGGCACTTTACACGGACACCGCCTAGAAATAACTGAAGAGACGAGCAATTTGCGCAAATCGCGAACGCCGGGAGTTGGAAGCTGAAATTCGGCATGCAATCCTCTTTGGCCGTTACTAACAATTTATCCTAGTACCATTTTTTCGAGATATCGCAATTAGGGGCACTTTACTGGGACACCGCCTAGAAATAACTGAAGAGACGAGCAATTTGGGCAAATCGCGAACGCCGGGAGTTGGAAGCTGAAATTCGGCATGCAGTCCTCTTTCGCCGTTACTAACAATTTATCCTAGTAACATTTTTTCGAGAAATCGCAATAAGGGGCACTTTACTGGGACACCGCCTAGAAATAACTGAAGAGACGAGCAATTTGGGCAAATCGCGAAATCTGGGAGTTTTAAGCTGAAACTCGGCATACAGTCTTCTTTCGCCGTTACTAACAATTTATCCTAGTAACATTTTGTCGAGAAATCGCAATTAGGGGCACTTTACTGGGACACCGCCTAGAAAAGACTGCAGAGACGAACAATTGGGGCAAATCGCGAACTCTGGGAGTTGGGAGCTGAAACATGGCATACAGTCTTCCTTCGCCGTTACTAACAATTTATCCTAGTAACATTTTTTCGAGAAATCGCAATTAGGGGCACTTTACTGGGACACCGCCTAGAAATAACTGAAGAGACGAGCAATTTGGGCAAATCGCGAAATCTGGGAGTTTTAAGCTGAAACTCGGCATACAGTCTTCTTTCGCCGTTACTAACAATTTATCCTAGTAACATTTTTTCGAGAAATCGCAATAAGGGGCACTTTACAGGAACAACGCCTAGAAAAGACTGCAGAGACGAACAATTGGGGCAAATCGCTAACGCCGGGAGTTGGAAGCTGAAATTCGGCATGCAGTCCTCTTTCGCCGTTACTAACAATTTATCCTAGTAACATTTTTTCGAGAAATCGCAATTAGGGGCACTTTACTGGGACACCGCCTAGAAATAACTGAAGATTCGAGCAATTTGGGCAAATCGCGAACTCTGGGAGTTGGGAGCTGAAACATGGCATACAGTCTTCCTTCGCCGTTACTAACAATTTATCCTAGTAACATATTGTCGAGAAATCGCAATTAGGGGCACTTTACTGGGACACCGCCTAGAAATAACTGAAGAGACGAGCAATTTGGGCAAATCGCGAACGCCGGGAGTTGGAAGCTGAAATTCGGCATGCAGTCCTATTTCACCGTTGCTAACAATTTATCCTAGTAACATTTTTTCGAGAAATCGCAATTAGGGGCACTTTACACGGACACCGCCTAGAAATAACTGAAGAGACGAGCAATTTGCGCAAATCGCGAACGCCGGGAGTTGGAAGCTGAAATTCGGCATGCAATCCTCTTTGGCCGTTACTAACAATTTATCCAAGTAACATTTTTCGAGAAATCGCAATTAGGGGCACTTTACTTGGACACCGCCTAGAAATAACTGAAGAGACGAGCAATTTGGGCAAATCGCGAACGCCGGGAGTTGAAAGCTGAAATTCGGCATACAGTCCTCTTTCGCCGTTACTAACAATTTATCCTAGTAACATTTTTTCGAGAAATCGCAATAATAGGCACTTTACTGGGACACCGCCTAGAAATAACTGAAGAGACGAGCAATTTGGCAATATCGCGAAATCTGGGAGTTGGAAGCTGAAATTCGGCATGCAGTCCTATTTCACCGTTGCTAACAATTTATCCTAGTAACATTTTTTCGAGAAATCGCAATTAGGGGCACTTTACACGGACACCGCCTAGAAATAACTGAAGAGACGAACAATTGGGGCAAATCGATAACGCCGGGAGTTGGAAGCTGAAATTCGGCATGCAGTCCTCTTTCGCCGTTACTAACAATTTATCCTAGTAACATTTTTTCGAGAAATCGCAATTAGGGGCACTTTACTGGGACACCGCCTAGAAATAACTGAAGAGACGAGCAATTTGGGCAAATCGCGTGAGCCGGGAGTTGGAAGTTGAAATTCGGCATACTGTCCTCTATCGCCGTTACTAACAATTTATCCTAGTAACATTTTTTCGAGAAATCGCAATAAGGGGCACTTTACTGGGACACCGCCTAGAAATAACTGAAGAGACGAGCAATTTGGGCAAATCGCGAACACGGGAGTTGAAAGCTGAAATTCGGCATACAGTCCTCTTTCGCCGTTACTAACAATTTATCCTAGTAACATTTTTTCGAGAAATCGCAATTAGGGGCACTTTACTGGGACACCGCCTAGAAATAACTGAAGAGACGAGCAATTTGGCAATATCGCGAAATCTGGGAGTTGGAAGCTGAAATTCGGCATGCAGTCCTATTTCACCGTTGCTAACAATTTATCCTAGTAACATTTTTTCGAGAAATCGCAATTAGGGGCACTTTACACGGACACCGCCTAGAAATAACTGAAGAGACGAGCAATTTGCGCAAATCGCGAACGCCGGGAGTTGGAAGCTGAAATTCGGCATGCAATCCTCTTTGGCCGTTACTAACAATTTATCCTAGTACCATTTTTTCTAGAAATCGCAATTAGGGGCACTTTACACGGACACCGCCTAGAAATAACTGAAGAGACGAGCAATTTGGGCAAATCGCGAACGCCGGGAGTTGGGAGCTGAAACATGGCATACAGTCTTCCTTCGCCGTTACTAACAATTTATCCTAGTAACATTTTTTCGAGCAATCGCAATTAGGGGCACTTTACTGGGACACCGCCTAGAAATAACTGAAGATTCGAGCAATTTGGGAATATCGCGAACTCTGGGAGTTGGAAGCTGAAACTTGGCATACAGTCTTCTTTCGCCGTTACTAACAATTTATCCTAGTAACATTTTTTCGAGAAATCGCAATAAGGGGCACTTTACTGGGACACCGCCTAGAAATAACTGAAGAGACAAGCAATTTGGGCAAATCGCGAACTCTGGGAGTTGGAAGCTGAAACTCGGCATACAGTCTTCTTTCGCCGTTACTAACAATTTATCCTAGTAACATTTTTTCGAAAAATCGCAATAAGGGGCACTTTACAGGAACAACGCCTAGAAAAGACTGCAGAGACGAACAATTGGGGCAAATCGCTAACGCCGGGAGTTGGAAGCTGAAATTCGGCATGCAGTCCTCTTTCGCCGTTACTAACAATTTATCCTAGTAACATTTTTCGAGAAATCGCAATTAGGGGCACTTTACTTGGACACCGCCTAGAAATAACTGAAGATTCGAGCAATTTGGGAATATCGCGAACTCTGGGAGTTGGAAGCTGAAACTTGGCATACAGTCTTCTTTCGCCGTTACTAACAATTTATCCTAGTAACATTTTTTCGAGAAATCGCGATTAGGGGCACCTTACAGGGACAACGTCTAGAAAAGGCTGCAGAGACGAACAATTGGGGCAAATCGCGAAAGCCGGGAGTTGGAAGCTGAAATTCGGCATACTGTCCTCTATCGCCGTTACTAACAATTTATCCTAGTAACATTTTTTCGAGAAATCGCAATAAGGGGCACTTTACTGGGACACCGCCTAGAAATAACTGAAGAGACAAGCAATTTGGGCAAATCGCGAAATCTGGGAGTTTTAAGCTGAAACTCGGCATACAGTCTTCTTTCGCCATTACTAAAAATTTATCCTAGTAATATTTTGTCGAGAAATCGCAATTAGGGGCACTTTACAGGGACACCGCCTAGAAAAGACTGCAGAGACGAACAATTGGGGCAAATCGCGAACTCTGGGAGTTGGGAACCTGTAAGTCGGCATACTGTCCTCTTTCGCCGTTACTAACAATTTATCCTAGTAACATTTTGTCGAGAAATCGCAATTAGGGGCACTTTACTTGGACACCGCCTAGAAATAACTGAAGAGACGAGCAATTTGCGCAAATCGCGAACGCCGGGAGTTGGAAGCTGAAATTCGGCATGCAATCATCTTTCGCCGTTACTAACAATTTATCCTAGTAACATTTTTTCGAGAAATCGCAATAATAGCCACTTTACTGGGCCACCGCCTATAAACAACTGCAGAGACTAGCAATTTGGGCAAATCGCGAACGCCGGGAGTTGGAAGCTGAAATTCGGCATACAGTCCTCTTTCGCCGTTACTAACAATTTATCCTAGTAACATCTTTTCGAGAAATCGCAATTGGGGCACTTTACTAGGACACCGCCTAGAAATAACTGAAGATTCGAGCAATTTGGGCAAATCGCGAACGCCGGGAGTTGGAAGCTGAAATTCGGCATGCAGTCCTATTTCGCCGTTGCTAACAATTTATCCTAGTAACATTTTTTCGAGAAATCGCAATTAGGGGCACTTTACACGGACACCGCCTAGAAATAACTGAAGAGACGAGCAATTTGGGCAAATCGCGAACTCTGGGAGTTGGAAGCTGAAATTCGGCATACAGTCCTCTTTCGCCGTTACTAACAATTTATCCTAGTAACATTTTTTCGAGAAATCGCAATTAGGGGCACTTTACTTGGACACCGCCTAGAAATAACTGAAGAGACGAGCAATTTGGGCAAATCGCGAACGCCGGGAGTTGAAAGCTGAAATTCGGCATACAGTCCTCTTTCGCCGTTACTAACAATTTATCTTAGTAACATTTTTTCGAGAAATCGCAATTAGGGGCACTTTACTGGGACACCGCCTAGAAATAACTGAAGAGACGAGCAGTTTGGGCAAATCTCGAAATCTGGGAGTTGGAAGCTGCAACTCGGCATACAGTCTTCCTTCGCCGTTACTAACAATTTATCCTAGTAACATTTTTTCGAGAAATCGCAATTAGGGGTACTTTACTGGGACACCGCCTAGAAATAACTGAAGAGACGAGCAATTTGGGAATATCGCGAACTCTGGGAGTTGGAAGCTGAAACTTGGCATACAGTCTTCTTTCGCCGTTACTAACAATTTATCCTAGTAACATTTTTTCGAGAAATCGCAATAAGGGGCACTTTACTGGGACACCGCCTAGAAATAACTGAAGAGACAAGCAATTTGGGCAAATCGCGAACTCTGGGAGTTGGAAGCTGAAACTCGGCATACAGTCTTCTTTCGCCGTTACTAACAATTTATCCTAGTAACATTTTTTCGAAAAATCGCAATAAGGGGCACTTTACAGGAACAACGCCTAGAAAAGACTGCAGAGACGAACAATTGGGGCAAATCGCGAACGCCGGGAGTTGGAAGCTGAAATTGGGCATGCAGTCCTCTTTCGCCGTTGCTAGCAATTTATCCTAGTAACATTTTTCGAGAAATCGCAATTAGGGGTACTTTACTGGGACACCGCCTAGAAATAACTGGAGAGACGAGCAATTTGGGCAAATCGCGAAATCTGGGAGTTTTAAGCTGAAACTCGGCATACAGTCTTCTTTCGCCGTTACTAACAATTTATCCTAGTAACATTTTGTCGAGAAATCGCAATTAAGGGCTCTTTACAGGGGCACCGTGTGGAAAAAACTGAAGAGACGAACAATTGGGGCAAATCGCGAACTCTGGGAGTTGGAAGCTGAAATTCGGCATACAGTCTTCTTTCGCCGTTACTAACAATTTATCCTAGTAACATTTTTTCGAGAAATCGCAATAAGGGGCACTTTACTGGGACACCGCCTAGAAATAACTGAAGAGACGAGCAATTTGGGCAAATCGCGAAATCTGGGAGTTTTAAGCTGAAACTCGGCATACAGTCTTCTTTCGCCATTACTAAAAATTTATCCTAGTAATATTTTGTCGAGAAATCGCAATTAGGGGCACTTTACAGGGACACCGCCTAGAAAAGACTGCAGAGACGAACAATTGGGGCAAATCGCGAACTCTGGGAGTTGGAAGCTGAAACTTGGCATACAGTCTTCTTTCGCCATTACTAACAATTCATCCCAGTAACATATTGTCGAGAAATCGCAATTAGGGGCACTTTACTGGGACACCGCCTAGAAATAACTGAAGATTCGAGCAATTTGGGCAAATCGCGAACTTTGGGAGTTGGAAGCTGCAACTCGGGATACAGTAATCTTTCGCCGTTACTAACCATTTATCCAAGTAACATTTTTTCGAGAAATCGCAATTATTAGCACTTTACTGGGACACCGCCTAGAAATAACTGAAGATTCGAGCAATTTGGGAATATCGCGAACTCTGGGAGTTGGAAGCTTAAACTTGGCATACAGTCTTCTTTCGCCGTTACTAACAATTTATCCTAGTAACATTTTGTCGAGAAATCGCAATTAGGGGCACTTTACTGGGTCACCGCCTAGAAATAACTGAAGAGACGAGCAATTTGAGCAAATCGCGAACGCCGGGAGTTGAAAGCTGAAATTCGGCATACAGTCCCCTTTCGCCGTTACTAACAATTTATCCTAGTAACATTTTGTCGAGAAATCACAATTAAGGGCACTTTACAGGGGCACCGTGTGGAAAAAACTGAAGAGACGAGCATTTTGGGCAAATCGCGAACGCCGGGAGTTGGAAGCTGAAATTCGGCATGCAGTCCTATTTCGCCGTTGCTAACAATTTATCCTAGTAACATTTTTTCGAGAAATCGCAATTAAGGGCACTTTACACGGACACCGCCTAGAAATAACTGAAGAGACGAGCAATTTGGGCAAATCGCGAACGCCGGGAGTTGGAAGCTGAAATTCGGCATACAGTCCTCTTTCGCCGTTACTAACAATTTATCCTAGTAACATTTTTTCGAGAAATCGCAATTAGGGGCACTTTACTGGGACACCGCCTAGAAATAACTGAAGATTCGAGCAATTTGGGCAAATCGCGAACTCTGGGAGTTGAAAGCTGCAACTCGGCATACAGTTCTCTTTCGCCGTTACTAACAATTTATCTTAGTAACATTTTTTCGAGAAATCGCAATTAAGGGCACTTTACTGGGACACCGCCTAGAAATAACTGAAGAGACGAGCAATTTGGGCAAATCGCTAACGCCGGAAGTTGGAAGCTGAAATTCGGCATGCAGTCCTCTTTCGTCGTTACTAACAATTTATCCTAGTAACATTTTTTCGAGAAATCGCAATTAGGGGTACTTTACTGGGACACCGCCTAGAAATAACTGAAGAGACGAGCAATTTGGGCAAATCGCGAAATCTGGGAGTTTTAAGCTGAAACTCGGCATACAGTCTTCTTTCGCCGTTACTAACAATTTATCCTAGTAACATTTTTTCGAGAAATCGCAATAAGGGGCACTTTACAGGAACAACGCCTAGAAAAGACTGCAGAGACGAACAATTGGGGCAAATCGCTAACGCCGGGAGTTGGAAGCTGAAATTCGGCATACAGTCCTCTTTCGCCGTTACTAACAATTTATCCTAGTAACATTTTTTCGAGAAATCGCGATTAGGGGCACCTTACAGGGACACCGCCTAGAAATAACTGAAGATTCGAGCAATTTGGGCAAATCGCGAACTCTGGGAGTTGGAAGCTGCAACTCGGCATACAGTCCTCTTTCGCCGTTACTAACAATTTATCTTAGTAACATTTTTTCGAGAAATCGCAATTAAGTGCACTTTACAGGGACACCGCCTATAAATAACTGCAGAGACGAACAATTGGGGCAAATCGCTAACGCCGAGAGTTGGAAGCTGAAATTAGGCATGCAGTCCTCTTTCGCCGTTACTAACAATTTATCCTAGTAACGTTTTTTCGAGAAATCGCAATTAGGGGCACTTTACTGGGTCACCGCCTAGAAATAACTGAAGAGACGAGCAATTGGGCAAATCGCAAACGCCGGGAGTTGGAAGCTGAAAATCGGCACACTGTCCTCTTTCGCGGTTACTAACAATTTATCCTAGTAACATTTTTTCGAGAAATCGCAATTAAGTGCACTTTACAGGGACACCGCCTATAAATAACTGCAGAGACGAACAATATGGGCAAATCGCGAACGCCGGGAGTTGGAAGCTGAAATTCGGCATGCAATCATCTTTCGCCGTTACTAACAATTTATCCTAGTAACATTTTTTCGAGAAATCGCAATTAGGGTACATTACCGGGACACCGCCTAGAAATAACTGAAGAGACGAGCAATTGGGCAAATCGCAAACGCCGGGAGTTGGAAGCTGAAAATTGGCACACTGTCCTCTTTCGCTGTTACTAACAATTTATCCTAGTAACATTTTGTCGAGAAATCGCAATTAGGGGCACTTTACTTGGACACCGCCTAGAAATAACTGAAGAGACGAGCAATTTGCGCAAATCGCGAACGCCGGGAGTTGGAAGCTGAAATTCGGCATGCAATCATCTTTCGCCGTTACTAACAATTTATCCAAGTAACATTTTTTCTAGATATCGCAATTAAGAGCACTTTACTGGGACACCGCCTAGAAATAACTGAAGAGACGAGCAATTTGGCAATATCGCGAAATCTGGGAGTTGGAAGCTGAAATTCGGCATGCAGTCCTATTTCACCGTTGCTAACAATTTATCCTAGTAACATTTTTTCGAGAAATCGCAATTAGGGGCACTTTACACGGACACCGCCTAGAAATAACTGAAGAGACGAGCAATTTGCGCAAATCGCGAACGCCGGGAGTTGGAAGCTGAAATTCGGCATGCAATCCTCTTTGGCCGTTACTAACAATTTATCCAAGTAACATTTTTTCGAGAAATCGCAATTAGGGGCACTTTACTGGGACACCGCCTAGAAATAACTGAAGATTCGAGCAATTTGGGCAAATCGCGAACTCTGGGAGTTGGGAGCTGAAACTCGGCATACAGTCTTCTTTCGCCGTTACTAACAATTTATCCTAGTAACATTTTTTCGAGAAATCGCAATTAGGGGCACTTTACTGGGACACCGCCTAGAAATAACTGAAGAGACGAGCAATTTGGGCAAATCGCGAAATCTGGGAGTTTTAAGCTGAAACTCGGCATACAGTCTTCTTTCGCCATTACTAAAAATTTATCCTAGTAACATTTTTTCGAGAAATCGCAATTAGGGGCACTTTACTGGGACACCGCCTAGATATAACTGAAGATTCGAGCAATTTTGGCAAATCGCGAACTCTGGGAGTTGGGAGCTGCAACTCGGGATACAGTAATCTTTCGCCGTTACTAACAATTTATCCAAGTAACATTTTTTCGAGAAATCGCAATTAGGGTACATTACCGGGACACCGCCTAGAAATAACTGAAGAGACGAACAATTTGGGTAAATCGCGAACGCGGGAGTTGGAAGCTGAAATTCGGCACACTGTCCTCTTTCGCTGTTACTAACAATTTATCCTAGTAACATTTTGTCGAGAAATCGCAATTAGGGGCACTTTACTGGGACACCGCCTAGAAATAACTGAAGATTCGAGCAATTTGGGCAAATCGCGAACTCTGGGAGTTGGAAGCTGAAACTCGGCATACAGTCTTCCTTCGCCGTTACTAACAATTTATCATAGTAACATTTTTTCGAGAAATCGCAATTAGGGGCACTTTACTGGGTCACCGCCTAGAAATAACTGAAGAGACGAGCAATTTGAGCAAATCGCGAACGCGGGAGTTGAAAGCTGAAATTCGGCATACAGTCCCCTTTCGCCGTTACTAACAATTTATCCTAGTAACATTTTGTCGAGAAATCGCAATTAAGGGCTCTTTACAGGGACACCGCCTATAAATAACTGCAGAGACGAACAATTGGGGCAAATCGCTAACGCCGGGAGTTGGAAGCTGAAATTCGGCATGCAGTCCTCTTTCGCCATTACTAACAATTTATCCTAGTAACATTTTTTCGAGAAATCGCAATTAGGGTACATTACCGGGACACCGCCTAGAAATAACTGAAGAGACGAGCAATTTGGGCAAATCGCGAACTTTGGGAGTTGGAAGCTGCAACTCGGCATACAGTAATCTTTCGCCATTACTAACAATTTATCCTAGTAACATTTTTTCGAGAAATCGCAATTAGGGGCACTTTACTTGGACACCGCCTAGAAATAACTGAAGAGACGAGCAATTTGCGCAAATCGCGAACGCCGGGAGTTGGAAGCTGAAATTCGGCATGCAGTCCTCTTTCGCCGTTGCTAGCAATTTATCCTAGTAACATTTTTCGAGAAATCGCAATTAGGGGCACTTTACTTGGACACCGCCTAGAAATAACTGAAGAGACGAGCAATTTGGGCAAATCGCGAACGCCGGGAGTTGAAAGCTGAAATTCGGCATACAGTCCTCTTTCGCCGTTACTAACAATTTATCCTAGTAACATTTTTTCGAGAAATCGCAATTAGGGTACATTACCGGGACACCGCCTAGAAATAACTGAAGAGACGAGCAATTTGGACAAATCGCGAAATCTGGGAGTTTTAAGCTGAAACTCGGCATACAGTCTTCTTTCGCCGTTACTAACAATTTATCCTAGTAACATTTTTTCGAGAAATCGCAATTAGGGGCACTTTACTGGGACACCGCCTAGAAATAACTGAAGAGACGAGCAATTTGGGCAAATCGCTAACGCCGGGAGTTGGAAGCTGAAATTCGGCATACAGTCCTCTTTCGCCGTTGCTAGCAATTTATCCTAGTAACATTTTTCGAGAAATCGCAATTAGGGGCACTTTACTTGGACACCGCCTAGAAATAACTGAAGAGACGAGCAATTTGGGCAAATCGCGAACGCCGGGAGTTGGAAGCTGAAATTCGGCATGCAGTCCTATTTCGCCGTTGCTAACAATTTATCCTAGTAACATTTTTTCGAGAAATCGCAATTAGGGGCACTTTACACGGACACCGCCTAGAAATAACTGAAGAGACGAGCAATTTGCGCAAATCGCGAACGCCGGGAGTTGGAAGCTGAAATTCGGCATGCAATCCTCTTTGGCCGTTACTAACAATTTATCCAAGTAACATTTTTTCTAGATATCGCAATTAAGAGCACTTTACTGGGACACAGCCTAGAAAAAACTGAAGAGTCGAGCAATTTGGGCAAATCGCGAACGCCGGGAGTTGGAAGCTGAAATTCGGCATGCAGTCCTCTTTCGCCGTTGCTAGCAATTTATCCTAGTAACATTTTTCGAGAAATCGCAATTAGGGGCACTTTACTTGGACACCGCCTAGAAATAACTGAAGAGACGAGCAATTTGGGCAAATCGCGAAATCTGGGAGTTTTAAGCTGAAACTCGGCATACAGTCTTCTTTCGCCGTTACTAACAATTTATCCTAGTAACATTTTTTCGAGAAATCGCAATTAGGGGCACTTTACTGGGACACCGCCTAGAAATAACTGAAGAGACAAGCAATTTGGGCAAATCGCGAACTCTGGGAGTTGGAAGCTGAAACTCGGCATACAGTCTTCTTTCGCCGTTACTAACAATTTATCCTAGTAACATTTTTTCGAGAAATCGCAATAAGGGGCACTTTACTGGGACACCGCCTAGAAATAACTGAAGAGACGAGCAATTTGGACAAATCGCGAAATCTGGGAGTTTTAAGCTGAAATTCGGCACACTGTCCTCTTTCGCCGTTACTAACAATTTATCCTAGTACCATTTTTTCGAGAAATCGTAATTAGGGGCACTTTACTGGGACACCGCCTAGAAATAACTGAAGATTCGTGCAATTTGGGCAAATCGCGAACTCTGGGAGTTGGAAGCTGAAACTTGGCATACAGTCTTCTTTCGCCATTACTAACAATTTATCCTAGTACCATTTTTTCGAGATATCGCAATTAGGGGCACTTTACTGGGACACCGCCTAGAAATAACTGAAGATTCGTGCAATTAGGGCAAATCGTGAACTCTGGGAGTTGGGAGCTGAAACATGGCATACAGTCTTCCTTCGCCGTTACTAACAATTTATCCTAGTAACATTTTTTCGAGAAATCGCAATAAGGGGCACTTTACTGGGACACCGCCTAGAAATAACTGAAGAGACGAGCAATTTGGGCAAATCGCGAAATCTGGGAGTTTTAAGCTGAAACTCGGCATACAGTCTTCTTTCGCCGTTACTAACAATTTATCCTAGTAACATTTTTTCGAGAAATCGCAATAAGGGGCACTTTACAGGAACAACGCCTAGAAAAGACTGCAGAGACGAACAATTGGGGCAAATCGCTAACGCCGGGAGTTGGAAGCTGAAATTCGGCATGCAGTCCTCTTTCGCCGTTACTAACAATTTATCCTAGTAACATTTTTCGAGAAATCGCAATTAGGGGCACTTTACTGGGCCACCGCCTAGAAATAACTGAAGAGACGAGCAATTTGAGCAAATCGCGAACACGGGAGTTGAAAGCTGAAATTCGGCATACAGTCCTCTTTCGCCGTTACTAACAATTTATCCTAGTAACATTTTTTCGAGAAATCGCGATTAGGGGCACCTTACAGGGACAACGTCTAGAAAAGGCTGCAGAGACGAACAATTGGGGCAAATCGCGAACTCTGGGAGTTGGAAGCTGAAACTTGGCATACAGTCTTCTTTCGCCATTACTAACAATTTATCCTAGTAACATTTTTTCGAGAAATCGCAATTAATGGCACTTTACTTGGACACCGCCTAGAAATAACTGAAGAGACGAGCAATTTGGGCAAATCGCGAACTTTGGGAGTTGGGAGCTGCAACTCGGCATGCAGTCCTCTTTCGCCGTTACTAACAATTTATCCTAGCAACATTTTTTCGAGAAATCGCAATTAATGGCACTTCACTGGGACGCCGCCTAGAGAAATCTGAAGAGTCGAGCAATTTGGGCAAATCGCGAACGCCGGGAGTTGGAAGCTGAAATTCGGCATGCAGTCCTCTTTCGCCGTTACTAACAATTTATCCTAGTAACATTTTTTCGAGAAATCGCAATTAGGGGCACTTTACTGGGACACCGCCTAGAAATAACTGAAGATTCCAGCAATTTGGGAATATCGCGAACTCTGGGAGTTGGAAGCTTAAACTTGGCATACAGTCTTCTTTCGCCATTACTAACAATTTATCTTAGTAACATTTTTTCGAGAAATCGCAATAAGGGTCACTTTACAAGAACAACGCCTAGAAAAGACTGCAGAGACGAACAATTGGGGCAAATCGCGAAAGCCGGGAGTTGGAAGCTGAAATTCGGCACACTGTCCTCTTTCGCCGTTACTAACAATTTATCCTAGTACCATTTTTTCGAGAAATCGTAATTAGGGGCACTTTACTGGGACACCGCCTAGAAATAACTGAAGATTCGTGCAATTTGGGCAAATCGCGAACTCTGGGAGTTGGAAGCTGAAACTTGGCATACAGTCTTCTTTCGCCATTACTAACAATTTATCCTAGTACCATTTTTTCGAGATATCGCAATTAGGGGCACTTTACTGGGACACCGCCTAGAAATAACTGAAGATTCGTGCAATTAGGGCAAATCGTGAACGCCGGGAGTTGGAAGCTGAAATTCGGCATGCAGTCCTCTTTCGCCGTTACTAACAATTTATCCTAGTAACATTTTTTCGAGAAATCGCAATTAGGGGCACTTTACTGGGACACCGCCTAGAAATAACTGAAGATTCGAGCAATTTGGGCAAATCGCGAACTTTGGGAGTTGGAAGCTGCAACTCGGCATACAGTAATCTTTCGCCGTTACTAACAATTTATCCTAGTAACATTTTTTCGAGAAATCGCAATTAGGGGCACTTTACTGGGACACCGCCTAGAAATAACTGAAGAGTCGAGCAATTGGGGCAAATCGCTAACGCCGGGAGTTGGAAGCTGAAATTCGGCATGCAGTCCTCTTTCGCCGTTACTAACAATTTATCCTAGTAACATTTTTTCGAGAAATCGCAATTAGGGGCACTTTACAGGAACAACGCCTAGAAAAGACTGTAGAGACGAACAATTGGGGCAAATTGCTAACGCCTGGAGTTGGAAGCTGAAATTCGGCATGCAGTCCTCTTTCGCCGTTACTAACAATTTATCCTAGTAACATTTTTTCGAGAAATCGCAATTAGGGGCACTTTACTGGGACACCGCCTAGAAATAACTGAAGAGACGAGCAATTTGGGCAAATCGCGAAATCTGGGAGTTTTAAGCTGAAACTCGGCATACAGTCTTCCTTCGCCGTTACTAACAATTTATCCTAGTAACATTTTGTCGAGAAATCGCAATTAGGGGCACTTTACTGGGTCACCGCCTAGAAATAACTGAAGAGACGAGCAATTTGAGCAAATCGCGAACGCCGGGAGTTGAAAGCTGAAATTCGGCATACAGTCCCCTTTCGCCGTTACTAACAATTTATCCTAGTAACATTTTGTCGAGAAATCGCAATAAGGGGAACTTTACAGGAACAACGCCTAGAAATAACTGAAGAGACGAGCAATTTGCGCAAATCGCGAACGCCGGGAGTTGGAAGCTGAAATTCGGCATGCAGTCCTCTTTCGCCGTTACTAACAATTTATCATAGTAACATTTTTTCGAGAAATCGCAATTAGGGGCACTTTACACGGACACCGCCTAGAAATAACTGAAGAGACGAGCAATTGGGCAAATCGCAAACGCCGGGAGTTGGAAGCTGAAATTCGGCATACTGTCCTCTATCGCCGTTACTAACAATTTATCCTAGTAACATTTTTTCGAGAAATCGCAATTAATGGCACTTTACTGGGACACCGCCTAGAAATAACTGAAGATTCGAGCAATTTGGGCAAATCGCGAACTTTGGGAGTTGGAAGCTGCAACTCGGCATACAGTAATCTTTCGCCGTTACTAACAATTTATCCAAGTAACATTTTTTCGAGAAATCGCAATTATTAGCACTTTACTGGGACACAGCCTAGAAAAAACTGAAGAGTCGAGCAATTTGGGCAAATCGCGATCGCCGGGAGTTGGAAGCTGAAATTCGGCACACTGTCCTCTTTCGCCGTTACTAACAATTTATCCTAGTACCATTTTTTCGAGAAATCGCAATTAGGGGCACTTTACAGGGACAACGCCTAGAAAAGACTGCAGAGACGAACAATTGGGGCAAATCGCTAACGCCGGGAGTTGGAAGCTGAAATTCGGCATGCAGTCCTCTTTCGCCGTTACTAACAATTTATCCTAGTAACATTTTTTCGAGAAATCGCAATTAGGGGCACTTTACTGGGACACCGCCTAGAAATAACTGAAGAGACGAGCAATTTGCGCAAATCGCGAACGCCGGGAGTTGGAAGCTGAAATTCGGCATGCAGTCTTCTTTTGCCGTTGCTAGCAATTTATCCTAGTAACATTTTTCGAGAAATCGCAATTAGGGGCACTTTACTTGGACACCGCCTAGAAATAACTGAAGAGACGAGCAATTTGGGCAAATCGCGAACGCCGGGAGTTGAAAGCTGAAATTCGGCATGCAGTCCTCTTTCGCCGTTACTAACAATTTATCCTAGTAACATTTTTTCGAGAAATCGCAATAAGGGGCACTTTACTGGGACACCGCCTAGAAATAACTGAAGAGACGAGCAATTTGGGCAAATCGCGAACTCTGGGAGTTGGAAGCTGAAATTCGGCATACAGTCCTCTTTCGCCGTTACTAACAATTTATCCTAGTAACATTTTTTCGAGAAATCGACATTAGGGGCACCTTACAGGGACACCACCTAGAAATAACTGAAGAGTCGAGCAATTGGGGCAAATCGCGAACTCTGGGAGTTGGAAGATGAAACTCGGCATACAGTCCTCTTTCGCTGTTGCTAACAATTTATCTTAGTAACATTTTTTCGAGAAATCGCAATTAGGGGCACTTTACTTGGACACCGCCTATTGGGGCAAATCGCGAACGCCGGGAGTTGGAAGCTGAAATTCGGCAAACTATATTCTATCGCTGTTGCTAACAATTTATCCTAGTAACGTTTTTTCGAGAAATCGCAATTAGGGGCACTTTACTGGGTCACCGCCTAGAAATAACTGAAGAGACGAACAATTTGAGCAAATCGCGAACGCCGGGAGTTGGGAGCTGAAACTTGGCATACAGTCTTCTTTCGCCATTACTAACAATTTATCTTAGTAACATTTTTTCGAGAAATCGCAATTAGGGGCACTTTACAGGGACACCGCCTAGAAATAACTGAAGAGACGAGCAATTTGGGCAAATCGCGAACACGGGAGTTGAAAGCTGAAATTCGGCATACAGTCCTCTTTCGCCGTTACTAACAATTTATCCTAGTAACATTTTTTCGAGCAATCGCAATTAGGGGCACTTTACTGGGCCACCGCCTAGAAATAACTGAAGAGACGAGCAATTCGAGCAAATCGCGAACACGGGAGTTGAAAGCTGAAATTCGGCATACAGTCCTCTTTCGCCGTTACTAACAATTTATCCTAGTAACATTTTTTCGAGAAATCGCAATAAGGGGCACTTTACTGGGACACCGCCTAGAAATAACTGAAGAGACAAGCAATTTGGGCAAATCGCGAACTCTGGGAGTTGGAAGCTGAAACTCGGCATACAGTCTTCTTTCGCCGTTACTAACAATTTATCCAAGTAACATTTTTTCGAGAAATCGCAATTAGGGGCACTTTACTGGGACACCGCCTAGAAATAACTGAAGAGTCGAGCAATTTGGGCAAATCGCGAACGCCGGGAGTTGAAAGCTGAAATTCGGCATACAGTCCTCTTTCGCCGTTACTAACAATTTATCCTAGTAACATTTTTTCGAGAAATCGCAATTAATGGCACTTCACTGGGACGCCGCCTAGAAAAAACTGAGGAGTCGAGTCATTGGGGCAAATCGCGGACGCCGGGAGTTGGGAAGCTGAAATTCGGCATACAGTCCTCTTTCGTCATTACTAACAATTCATCCTAGTAACATATTGTCGAGAAATCGCAATTAGGGGCACTTTACTGGGACACCGCCTAGAAATAACTGAAGATTCGAGCAATTTGGGCAAATCGCGAACTTTGGGAGTTGGAAGCTGCAACTCGGCATACAGTAATCTTTCGCCGTTACTAACAATTTATCCAAGTAACATTTTTTCGAGAAATCGCAATTATTAGCACTTTACTGGGACACAGCCTAGAAAAAACTGAAGAGACGAGCAATTTGGGAATATCGCGAACTCTGGGAGTTGGAAGCTTAAACTTGGCATACAGTCTTCTTTCGCCGTTACTAACAATTTATCCTAGTAACATTTTTTCGAGAAATCGCAATAAGGGGCACTTTACTGGGACACCGCCTAGAAATAACTGAAGAGACAAGCAATTTGGGCAAATCGCGAACTCTGGGAGTTGGAAGCTGAAATTCGGCATACAGTCCTCTTTCGCCGTTACTAACAATTTATCCTAGTAACATTTTTTCGAGAAATCGACATTAGGGGCACCTTACAGGGACAACGTCTAGAAATAACTGCAGAGACGATCATTTTGTGCAAATCGCGAACGCCGGGAGTTGGAAGCTGAAATTCGGCATGCAGTCCTATTTCGCCGTTTCTAACAATTTATCCTAGTAACATTTTTTCGAGAAATCGCAATTAGGGGCACTTTACAGGGACACCGCCTAGAAAAGATTGAAGAGTCGAGCAATTGGGGCAAATCGCGAACGCCGGGAGTTGGAAGCTGAAATTGGGCATACAGTCCTCTTTCGCCATTACTAACAATTTATCCTAGTCACATTTTTTCGAGAAATCGCAATTAGGGGAACTTTGCAGGGACACCGCCTAGAAATAACTGCAGAGACGAACAATTTGGGCAAATCGCGAACGCCGGGAGTTGGAAGCTGAAATTCGGCATACTGTCCTCTTTCGCCGTTACTAACAATTTATCCTAGTAACATTTTTTCGAGAAATCGCAATTAGGGGCACTTTACTGGGACACCGCCTAGAAATAACTGAAGAGACGAGCAATTTGGGCAAATCGCGAAATCTGGGAGTTTTAAGCTGAAACTCGGCATACAGTCTTCTTTCGCCGTTACTAACAATTTATCCTAGTAACATTTTTTCGAGAAATCGCAATAAGGGGCACTTTACTGGGACACCGCCTAGAAATAACTGAAGAGACAAGCAATTTGGGCAAATCGCGAAATCTGGGAGTTTTAAGCTGAAACTCGGCATACAGTCTTCTTTCGCCGTTACTAACAATTTATCCTAGTAACATTTTTTCGAGAAATCGCAATAAGGGGCACTTTACTGGGACACCGCCTAGAAATAACTGAAGAGACAAGCAATTTGGGCAAATCGCGAAATCTGGGAGTTTTAAGCTGAAACTCGGCATACAGTCTTCTTTCGCCATTACTAAAAATTTATCCTAGTAATATTTTGTCGAGAAATCGCAATTAGGGGCACTTTACAGGGACACCGCCTAGAAAAGACTGCAGAGACGAACAATTGGGGCAAATCGCGAACTCTGGGAGTTGGGAGCTGAAACATGGCATACAGTCTTCCTTCGCCGTTACTAACAATTTATCCTAGTAACATTTTTTCGAGAAATCGCAATTAGGGGCACTTTACTGGGACACCGCCTAGAAATAACTGAAGATTCGAGCAATTTGGGAATATCGCGAACTCTGGGAGTTGGAAGCTGAAACTTGGCATACAGTCTTCTTTCGCCGTTACTAACAATTTATCCTAGTAACATTTTTTCGAGAAATCGCAATAAGGGTCACTTTACAGGAACAACGCCTAGAAAAGACTGCAGAGACGAACAATTGGGGCAAATCGCTAACGCCGGGAGTTGGAAGCTGAAATTCGGCATGCAGTCCTCTTTCGCCGTTACTAACAATTTATCCTAGTAACATTTTTTCGAGAAATCGCAATTAGGGGCACTTTACTGGGACACCGCCTAGAAATAACTGAAGATTCGAGCAATTTGGGAATATCGCGAACTCTGGGAGTTGGAAGCTTAAACTTGGCATACAGTCTTCTTTCGCCATTACTAACAATTTATCCTAGTAACATTTTTTCGAGAAATCGCAATTAGGGGCACTTTACTGGGACACCGCCTAGAAATAACTGAAGAGACGAGCAATTTGGGCAAATCAACGCCGGGAGTTGGAAGCTGAAATTCGGCATGCAGTACTCTTTCGTCGTTACTAACAATTTATCCTAGTAACATTTTTTCGAGAAATCGCAATTAGGGGTACTTTACTGGGACACCGCCTAGAAATAACTGCAGAGACGAACAATTTGGGCAAATCGCGAACGCCGGGAGTTGGAAGCTGAAATTCGGCATGCAGTCCTCTTTCGCCGTTACTAACAATTTATCCTAGTAACATTTTTTCGAGAAATCGCAATTAGGGGTACTTTACTGGGACACCGCCTAGAAATAACTGCAGAGACGAACAATTTGGGCAAATCGCGAACGCCGGGAGTTGGAAGCTGAAATTCGGCATGCAGTCCTATTTCGCCGTTGCTAACAATTTATCATAGTGACATTTTTTCGAGAAATCGCAATTAGGGGCACTTTACACGGACAACGCTTAGAAAAAACTGAAGAGACGAACAATTGGGGCAAATCGCGATAGCCGGGAGTTGGAAGCTGAAATTCGGCATACTGTCCTCTTTCGCCGTTACTAACAATTTAACCTAGTACCATTTTTTCGAGAAATCGCAATTAGGGGCACTTTACAGGGACACCGCCTAGAAATAACTGAAGAGACGAGCAATTTGGGCAAATCGCGAACGCCGGGAGTTGAAAGCTGAAATTCGGCATACAGTCCTCTTTCGCCGTTACTAACAATTTATCTTAGTAACATTTTTTCGAGAAATCGCAATTAGGGGCACTTTACTGGGACACCGCCTAGAAATAACTGAAGAGACGAGCAATTTGGGCAAATCGCGAACGCCGGGAGTTGAAAGCTGAAATTCGGCATACAGTCCTCTTTCGCCGTTACTAACAATTTATCTTAGTAACATTTTTTCGAGAAATCGCAATTAGGGGCACTTTACTGGGACACCGCCTAGAAATAACTGAAGAGACAAGCAATTTGGGCAAATCGCGAACTCTGGGAGTTGGAAGCTGAAATTCGGCATACAGTCCTCTTTCGCCGTTACTAACAATTTATCCTAGTAACATTTTTTCGAGAAATCGCGATTAGGGGCACCTTACAGGGACAACGTCTAGAAAAGGCTGCAGAGACGAACAATTGGGGCAAATCGCTAACGCCGGGAGTTGGAAGCTGAAATTCGGCATGCAGTCCTCTTTCGCCGTTACTAACAATTTATCCTAGTAACATTTTTTCGAGAAATCGCAATTAGGGGCACTTTACTGGGACACCGCCTAGAAATAACTGAAGAGACGAGCAATTTGAGCAAATCGCGAACACGGGAGTTGGAAGCTGAAATTCGGCATGCAGTCCTCTATCGCTGTTACTAACAATTTATCCTAGTAACATTTTTTCGAGAAATCGCAATTAGGGGTACTTTACTGGGACACCGCCTAGAAATAACTGAAGAGACGAGCAATTTGAGCAAATCGCGAAATCTGGGAGTTTTAAGCTGAAACTCGGCATACAGTCCTCTTTCGCCGTTACTAACAATTTATCCTAGTACCATTTTCTCGAGAAATCGTAATTAGGGGCACTTTACTGGGACACCGCCTAGAAATAACTGAAGATTCGTGCAATTTGGGCAAATCGCGAACTCTGGGAGTTGGGAGCTGAAACATGGCATACAGTAATCTTTCGCCGTTACTAACAATTTATCCTAGTAACATTTTTTCGAGAAATCGCAATTAGGGGCACTTTACAGGAACAACGCCTAGAAAAGACTGCAGAGACGAACAATTGGGGCAAATCGCTAACGCCGGGAGTTGGAAGCTGAAATTCGGCATGCAGTCCTCTTTCGCCGTTACTAACAATTTATCCTAGTAACATTTTTTCGAGAAATCGCAATTAGGGGCACTTTACTGGGACACCGCCTAGAAATAACTGAAGATTCGAGCAATTTGGGCAAATCGCGAACTCTGGGAGTTGGGAGCTGAAACTTGGCATACAGTCTTCTTTCGCCATTACTAACAATTTATCTTAGTAACATTTTTTCGAGAAATCGCAATAAGGGTCACTTTACAGGAACAACGCCTAGAAAAGACTGTAGAGACGAACAATTGGGGCAAATCGCTAACGCCTGGAGTTGGAAGCTGAAATTCGGCATGCAGTCCTCTTTCGCCGTTACTAACAATTTATCCTAGTAACATTTTTTCGAGAAATCGCAATTAGGGGCACTTTACTGGGACACCGCCTAGAAATAACTGAAGAGACGAGCAATTTGGGAATATCGCGAACTCTGGGAGTTGGAAGCTGAAACTTGGCATACAGTCTTCTTTCGCCATTACTAACAATTTATCATAGTAACATTTTTTCGAGAAATCGCAATTAGGGGCACTTTACACGGACACCGCCTAGAAATAACTGAAGAGACGAGCAATTGGGCAAATCGCAAACGCCGGGAGTTGGAAGCTGAAATTCGGCATACTGTCCTCTATCGCCGTTACTAACAATTTATCCTAGTAACATTTTTTCGAGAAATCGCAATTAATGGCACTTTACTTGGACACCGCCTAGAAATAACTGAAGAGACGAGCAATTTGGGCAAATCGCGAACTTTGGGAGTTGGAAGCTGCAACTCGGCATACAGTAATCTTTCGCCGTTACTAACAATTTATCCAAGTAACATTTTTTCGAGAAATCGCAATTAGGGGCACTTTACTGGGACACCGCCTAGAAATAACTGAAGAGACGAGCAATTGGGCAAATCGCAAACGCCGGGAGTTGGAAGCTGAAATTCGGCATACTGTCCTCTATCGCCGTTACTAACAATTTATCCTAGTAACATTTTTTCGAGAAATCGCATTTAATGGCACGTTACTGGGACACCGCCTAGAAACATCTGAGGAGTCAAGCCATTGAGCAAATCGCGAACGCCGGGAGTTGGAAGCTGAAATTCGGCATACAGTCCTCTTTCGCCGTTGCTAGCAATTTATCCTAGTAACATTTTTCGAGAAATCGCAATTAGGGGCACTTTACTTGGACACCGCCTAGAAATAACTGAAGAGACGAGCAATTTGGGCAAATCGCGAACGCCGGGAGTTGAAAGCTGAAATTCGGCATACAGTCCTCTTTCGCCGTTACTAACAATTTATCCTAGTAACATTTTTTCGAGAAATCGCGATTAGGGGCACTTTACAGGGACAACGCCTAGAAAAGACTGCAGAGACGAACAATTGGGGCAACTCGTAAACGCCGGGAGTTGGAAGCTGAAATTCGGCATACTGTCCTCTATCGCCGTTACTAACAATTTATCCTAGTAACATTTTTTCGAGAAATCGCAATTAGGGGCACTTTACTGGGACACCGCCTAGAAATAACTGAAGATTCGAGCAATTGGGGCAAATCGCTAACGCCGGTAATTGGAAGCTGAAATTCGGCATGCAGTCCTCTTTCGTCGTTACTAACAATTTATCCTAGTAACATTTTTTCGAGAAATCGCAATTAGGGGCACTTTACTGGGACACCGCCTAGAAATAACTGAAGAGACGAACAATTTGGGCAAATCGCGAAATCTGGGAGTTTTAAGCTGAAACTCGGCATACAGTCTTCTTTCGCCATTACTAAAAATTTATCCCAGTAACATATTGTCGAGAAATCGCAATTAGGGGCACTTTACTGGGACACCGCCTAGAAATAACTGAAGATTCGAGCAATTTGGGCAAATCGCGAACTTTGGGAGTTGGAAGCTGCAACTCGGGATACAGTAATCTTTCGCCGTTACTAACAATTTATCCAAGTAACATTTTTTCGAGAAATCGCAATAAGGGTCACTTTACAGGAACAACGCCTAGAAAAGACTGCAGAGACGAACAATTGGGGCAAATCGCTAACGCCGGGAGTTGGAAGCTGAAATTCGGCATGCAGTCCTCTTTCGCCGTTACTAACAATTTATCCTAGTAACATTTTTTCGAGAAATCGCAATTAGGGGCACTTTACTGGGACACCGCCTAGAAATAACTGAAGATTCGAGCAATTTGGGAATATCGCGAACTCTGGGAGTTGGAAGCTTAAACTTGGCATACAGTCTTCTTTCGCCATTACTAACAATTTATCTTAGTAACATTTTTTCGAGAAATCGCAATAAGGGTCACTTTACAGGAACAACGCCTAGAAAAGACTGCAGAGACGAACAATTGGGGCAAATCGCTAACGCCGGGAGTTGGAAGCTGAAATTCGGCATGCAGTCCTCTTTCGTCGTTACTAACAATTTATCCTAGTAACATTTTTTCGAGAAATCGCAATTAGGGGTACTTTACTGGGACACCGCCTAGAAATAACTGAAGAGACGAGCAATTTGGGCAAATCGCGAAATCTGGGAGTTTTAAGCTGAAACTCGGCATACAGTCTTCTTTCGCCATTACTAAAAATTTATCCTAGTAACATTTTTTCGAGAAATCGCAATTAGGTTACATTACCGGGACACCGCCTAGAAATAACTGAAGAGACGAGCAATTTGGGAATATCGCGAAATCTGGGAGTTTTAAGCTGAAACTCGGCATACAGTCTTCTTTCGCCGTTACTAACAATTTATCCTAGTAACATTTTTTCGAGAAATCGCAATTAGGGGCACTTTACTGGGACACCGCCTAGAAATAACTGAAGATTCGAGCAATTTGGGCAAATCGCGAACTCTGGGAGTTGGGAGCTGAAACATGGCATACAGTCTTCCTTCGCCGTTACTAACAATTTATCCTAGTAACATATTGTCGAGAAATCGCAATTAGGGGCACTTTACTGGGACACCGCCTAGAAATAACTGAAGAGACGAGCAATTTGGCAATATCGCGAAATCTGGGAGTTGGAAGCTGAAATTCGGCATGCAGTCCTATTTCACCGTTGCTAACAATTTATCCTAGTAACATTTTTTCGAGAAATCGCAATTAGGGGCACTTTACACGGACACCGCCTAGAAATAACTGAAGAGACGAGCAATTTGCGCAAATCGCGAACGCCGGGAGTTGGAAGCTGAAATTCGGCATGCAATCCTCTTTGGCCGTTACTAACAATTTATCCAAGTAACATTTTTTCTAGATATCGCAATTAAGAGCACTTTACAGGGACACCGCCTAGAAAAGACTGCAGAGTCGAGCAATTGGGGCAAATCGCGAAAGCGGGGCGTTGGAAGCTGAAATTCGGCACACTGTCCTCTTTCGCCGTTACTAACAATTTATCCTAGTAACATTTTTTCGAGAAATCGCAATTAGGGGCACTTTACTGGGACACCGCCTAGAAATAACTGAAGATTCGAGCAATTTGGGAATATCGCGAACTCTGGGAGTTGGAAGCTGAAACTTGGCATACAGTCTTCTTTCGCCATTACTAACAATTTATCCTAGTAACATTTTTTCGAGAAATCGCAATTAGGGGCACTTTACACGAACACCGCCTAGAAAAAACTCAAGAGTCGAGCAATTGGGCAAATCGCTAACGCCTGGAGTTGGAAGCTGAAACTTGGCATAGTCTTCTTTCGCCATTACTAACAATTTATCCTAGTAACATTTTTTCGAGAAATCGCAATTAATGGCACTTTACTTGGACACCGCCTAGAAATAACTGAAGAGACGAGCAATTTGGGCAAATCGCGAACTTTGGGAGTTGGAAGCTGCAACTCGGCATACAGTAATCTTTCGCCGTTACTAACAATTTATCCTAGTAACATTTTTTCGAGAAATCGCAATAAGGGGCACTTTACTGGGACAACGCCTAGAAAAGACTGCAGAGACGAACAATTGGGGCAAATCGCTAACGCCGGGAGTTGGAAGCTGAAATTCGGCATGCAGTCCTCTTACGCCGTTACTAACAATTTATCCTAGTAACATTTTTTCGAGAAATCGCAATTAGGGGCACTTTACTGGGACACCGCCTAGAAATAACTGAAGAGACGAGCAATTTGGGCAAATCGCGAACTTTGGGAGTTGGGAGCTGCAACTCGGCATGCAGTCCTCTTTCGCCGTTACTAACAATTTATCCTAGTAACATTTTTTCGAGAAATCGCAATTAGGGGCACTTTACTGGTTCACCGCCTAGAAATAACTGAAGAGACGAGCAATTTGGGCAAATCGCGAACGCCGGGAGTTGGAAGCTGAAATTCGGCATGCAGTCCTCTTTCGCCGTTACTAACAATTTATCCTAGTAACATTTTTTCGAGAAATCGCAATTAGGGGCACTTTACTGGGACACCGCCTAGAAATAACTGAAGAGACGAGCAATTTGAGCAAATCGCGAACTCTGGGAGTTGGAAGCTGAAACTTGGCATACAGTCTTCTTTCGCCGTTACTAACAATTTATCCTAGTAACATTTTTTCGAGAAATCGCAATAAGGGGCACTTTACTGGGACACCGCCTAGAAATAACTGAAGAGACGAGCAATTTGGGCAAATCGCGAACTCTGGGAGTTGGGAGCTGAAACATGGCATACAGTCTTCCTTCGCCGTTACTAACAATTTATCCTAGTAACATATTGTCGAGAAATCGCAATTAGGGGCACTTTACTGGGACACCGCCTAGAAATAACTGAAGAGACGAGCAATTTGGCAATATCGCGAAATCTGGGAGTTGGAAGCTGAAATTCGGCATACAGTCTTCTTTCGCCGTTACTAACAATTTATCCTAGTAACATTTTTTCGAGAAATCGCAATAAGGGGCACTTTACAGGAACAACGCCTAGAAAAGACTGCAGAGACGAACAATTGGGGCAAATCGCTAACGCCGGGAGTTGGAAGCTGAAATTCGGCATGCAGTCCTCTTTCGTCGTTACTAACAATTTATCCTAGTAACATTTTTTCGAGAAATCGCAATTAGGGGCACTTTACTGGGACACCGCCTAGAAATAACTGAAGAGACGAGCAATTTGGGCAAATCGCGAAATCTGGGAGTTTTAAGCTGAAACTCGGCATACAGTCTTCTTTCGCCATTACTAAAAATTTATCCTAGTAACATTTTGTCGAGAAATCGCAATTAGGGGCACTTTACTGGGACACCGCCTAGAAATAACTGAAGAGACGAGCAATTTGAGCAAATCGCGAACACGGGAGTTGAAAGCTGAAATTCGGCATACAGTCCTCTTTCGCCGTTACTAACAATTTATCCTAGTAACATTTTTTCGAGAAATCGCGATTAGGGGCAATTTGCTGGGACACCGCCTAGAAAAAACTGAAGAGACAAGCAATTTGGGCAAATCGCGAACTCTGGGAGTTTTAAGCTGAAACTCGGCATACAGTCTTCTTTCGCCGTTACTAACAATTTATCCTAGTAACATTTTTTCGAGAAATCGCAATAAGGGGCACTTTACTGGGACACCGCCTAGAAATAACTGAAGAGACGAGCAATTTGGGCAAATCGCGAACTCTGGGAGTTGGGAGCTGAAATTCGGCATACAGTCTTCTTTCGCGGTTTCTTTCATTTTATCCTAGTAATATTTTGTCGAGAAATCGCTATTAGGTGATCTTTACTGGGACACCGCCTAGTTAAGACTGCAGAGACGAACTATTGGGGCAAATCGCGAACTCTGGGAGTTGAAGCTGAAATTCGGCATACAGTCCTTTCGCCGTTACTAACAATTTATCCTAGTAACATTTTTTCGAGAAATCGCAATTAGGAACACCGCCTAGAAATTCGAACAATTTGGGCAAATCGACTGAGTTGCTGAAATTGGCAGTCTTCGCCGTTACTAACAATTTATCCTAGTAACATTTTTCGAGAAATCGCAATTAGGGCACTTTACTGGGACACCGCCTAGAAATAACTGAAGATTCGAGCAATTTGGGCAAATCGCGAAATCTGGGAGCTTTAAGCTGAAACATGGCATACAGTCTTCCTTCGCCGTTACTAACAATTTATCCTAGTAACATTTTTTCGAGAAATCGCAATAAGGGGCACTTTACAGGAACAACGCCTAGAAAAGACTGCAGAGACGAACAATTGGGGCAAATCGCTAACGCCGAGAGTTGGAAGCTGAAATTAGGCATGCAGTCCTCTTTCGCCGTTACTAACAATTTATCCTAGTAACGTTTTTTCGAGAAATCGCAATTAGGGGCACTTTACTGGGTCACCGCCTAGAAATAACTGAAGAGACGAGCAATTTGAGCAAATCGCGAACGCCGGGAGTTGAAAGCTGAAATTCTGCATACAGTCCCCTTTCGCCGTTACTAACAATTTATCCTAGTAACATTTTGTCGAGAAATCGCAATTAGGGGCACTTTACTGGGTCACCGCCTAGAAATAACTGAAGAGACGAGCAATTTGGGCAAATCGCGAACGCCGGGAGTTGAAAGCTGAAATTCGGCATGCAGTCCTCTTTCGCCGTTACTAACAATTTATCCTAGTAACATTTTTTCGAGAAATCGCAATTAGGGGCACTTTACTTGGACACCGCCTAGAAATAACTGAAGAGACGAACAATTGGGGCAAATCGCTAACGCCGGGAGTTGGAAGCTGAAATTCGGCATGCAGTCCTCTTTCGCCGTTACTAACAATTTATCCTAGTAACATTTTTTCGAGAAATCGCAATTAGGGGCACTTTACTGGGACACCGCCTAGAAATAACTGAAGATTCGAGCAATTTGGGCAAATCGCGAACTCTGGGAGTTGGGAGCTGAAACATGGCATACAGTCTTCCTTCGCCGTTACTAACAATTTATCCTAGTAACATTTTTTCGAGAAATCGCAATTAGGGGCACTTTACTGGGACACCGCCTAGAAATAACTGAAGATTCGAGCAATTTGGGAATATCGCGAACTCTGGGAGTTGGAAGCTGAAACTTGGCATACAGTCTTCTTTCGCCATTACTAACAATTTATCCTAGTAACATTTTTTCGAGAAATCGCAATAAGGGTCACTTTACAGGAACAACGCCTAGAAAAGACTGCAGAGACGAACAATTGGGGCAAATCGCTAACGCCGGGAGTTGGAAGCTGAAATTCGGCATGCAGTCCTCTTTCGCCGTTACTAACAATTTATCCTAGTAACATTTTTTCGAGAAATCGCAATTAGGGGCACTTTACTGGGACACCGCCTAGAAATAACTGAAGATTCGAGCAATTTGGGCAAATCGCGAACTCTGGGAGTTGGGAGCTGAAACATGGCATACAGTCTTCCTTCGCCGTTACTAACAATTTATCCTAGTAACATTTTTTCGAGAAATCGCAATAAGGGTCACTTTACAGGAACAACGCCTAGAAAAGACTGCAGAGACGAACAATTGGGGCAAATCGCTAACGCCGGGAGTTGGAAGCTGAAATTCGGCATGCAGTCCTCTTTCGCCGTTACTAACAATTTATCCTAGTAACATTTTTTCGAGAAATCGCAATTAGGGGCACTTTACTGGGACACCGCCTAGAAATAACTGAAGAGACGAGCAATTTGGGCAAATCGCGAAATCTGGGAGTTTTAAGCTGAAATTCGGCATACAGTCTTCTTTCGCCGTTACTAACAATTTATCCTAGTAACATTTTTTCGAGAAATCGCAATTAGGGGCACTTTACTGGGACACCGCCTAGAAATAACTGAAGAGACGAGCAATTGGGGCAAATCGCGAACGCCGGGAGTTGGAAGCTGAAATTCGGCATGCAGTCCTCTTTCGCCGTTACTAACAATTTATCCTAGTAACATTTTTTCGAGAAATCGCAATTAGGGGCACTTTACTGGGACACCGCCTAGAAATAACTGAAGAGACGAGCAATTTGGGCAAATCGCGAACGCCGGGAGTTGGAAGCTGAAATTCGGCATACAGTCCTCTTTCGCCGTTACTAACAATTTATCCTAGTAACATTTTTTCGAGAAATCGCAATTAGGGGCACTTTACTGGGACACCGCCTAGAAATAACTGAAGATTCGAGCAATTTGGGCAAATCGCGAACTCTGGGAGTTGGGAGCTGAAACATGGCATACAGTCTTCCTTCGCCGTTACTAACAATTTATCCTAGTAACATTTTTTCGAGAAATCGCAATTAGGGGCACTTTACTGGGACACCGCCTAGAAATAACTGAAGATTCGAGCAATTTGGGAATATCGCGAACTCTGGGAGTTGGAAGCTGAAACTTGGCATACAGTCTTCTTTCGCCATTACTAACAATTTATCCTAGTAACATTTTTTCGAGAAATCGCAATAAGGGTCACTTTACAGGAACAACGCCTAGAAAAGACTGCAGAGACGAACAATTGGGGCAAATCGCTAACGCCGGGAGTTGGAAGCTGAAATTCGGCATGCAGTCCTCTTTCGCCGTTACTAACAATTTATCCTAGTAACATTTTTTCGAGAAATCGCAATTAGGGGCACTTTACTGGGACACCGCCTAGAAATAACTGAAGATTCGAGCAATTTGGGCAAATCGCGAACTCTGGGAGTTGGGAGCTGAAACATGGCATACAGTCTTCCTTCGCCGTTACTAACAATTTATCCTAGTAACATTTTTTCGAGAAATCGCAATTAGGGGCACTTTACTGGGACACCGCCTAGAAAAGACTGCAGAGACGAACAATTGGGGCAAATCGCGAACTCTGGGAGTTGGAAGCTGAAATTCGGCATGCAGTCCTCTTTCGCCGTTACTAACAATTTATCCTAGTAACATTTTTTCGAGAAATCGCAATTAGGGGCACTTTACTGGGACACCGCCTAGAAATAACTGAAGATTCGAGCAATTTGGGAATATCGCGAACTCTGGGAGTTGGAAGCTGAAACTTGGCATACAGTCTTCTTTCGCCGTTACTAACAATTTATCCTAGTAACATTTTTTCGAGAAATCGCAATAAGGGTCACTTTACAGGAACAACGCCTAGAAAAGACTGCAGAGACGAACAATTGGGGCAAATCGCTAACGCCGGGAGTTGGAAGCTGAAATTCGGCATGCAGTCCTCTTTCGCCGTTACTAACAATTTATCCTAGTAACATTTTTTCGAGAAATCGCAATTAGGGGCACTTTACTGGGACACCGCCTAGAAATAACTGAAGATTCGAGCAATTTGGGCAAATCGCGAACTCTGGGAGTTGGGAGCTGAAACTTGGCATACAGTCTTCTTTCGCCATTACTAACAATTTATCCTAGTAACATTTTTTCGAGAAATCGCAATTAGGGGCACTTTACTGGGACACCGCCTAGAAAAGACTGCAGAGACGAACAATTGGGGCAAATCGCTAACGCCGGGAGTTGGAAGCTGAAATTCGGCATGCAGTCCTCTTTCGCCGTTACTAACAATTTATCCTAGTAACATTTTTTCGAGAAATCGCAATTAGGGGCACTTTACTGGGACACCGCCTAGAAATAACTGAAGATTCGAGCAATTTGGGCAAATCGCGAACTCTGGGAGTTGGTAAGCTGAAATTCGGCATACAGGCCTCTTTCGCCGTTGCTAGCAATTTATCCTAGTAACATATTTTCGAGAAATCGCAATTAATGGCACTTTACGTGGACACCGCCTAGAAATAACTGAAGAGTTGAGCAATTTGGGGCAAATCGCGAAACGGGAGTTGAAGCTGAAATTCGGCATACAGTCCTCTTTCGCCATTTCTAACTATTTATCCTAGTAACATTTTTTCGAGAAATCGCAATTAGGGGCACTTTACTGGGACACCGCCTAGAAATAACTGAAGAGACGAACAATTGGGGCAAATCGCTAACGCCGGGAGTTGGAAGCTTAAACTTGGCATACAGTCTTCTTTCGCCATTACTAACAATTTATCTTAGTAACATTTTTTCGAGAAATCGCAATTAGGGGCACTTTACACGAACACCGCCTAGAAAAAACTCAAGAGTCGAGCAATTGGGCAAATCGCTAACGCCTGGAGTTGGAAGCTGAAATTCGGCATGCAGTTCTCTTTCGCCGTTACTAACAATTTATCCTAGTAACAATTTTTCGAGAAATCGCAATTAGGGTACATTACCGGGACACCGCCTAGAAATAACTGAAGAGACGAGCAATTTGGACTAATCGCGAAATCTGGGAGTTTTAAGCTGAAACTCGGCGTACAGTCCTCTTTCGCCGTTACTAACAATTTATCTTAGTAACATTTTTTCGAGAAATCGCAATTAAGTGCACTTTACAGGGACACCGCCTATAAATAACTGCAGAGACGAACAATTTGGGCAAATCGCGAACGCCGGGAGTTGGAAGCTGAAATTCGGCATGCAGTCCTATTTCGCAGTTGCTAACAATTTATCCTAGTAACATTTTTTCGAGAAATCGCAATTAGTTGCACTTTACACGAACACCGCCTAGAAAAAACTGAAGAGTCGAGCAATTGGGCAAATCGCAAACGCCGGGAGTTGGAAGCTGAAAATCGGCATGCAGTCCTCTTTCGCCGTTGCTAACAATTTATCCTAGTAACATTTTTCGAGAAATCGCAATTAGGGGCACTTTACACGGACAACGCTTAGAAAAAACTGAAGAGACGAACAATTGGGGCAAATCGCGATAGCCGGGAGTTGGAAGCTGAAATTCGGCACATTGTCCTCTTTCGCCGTTACTAACAATTTAACCTAGTACCATTTTTTCGAGAAATCGCAATTAGGTTCACTTTACAGGGACAACGCCTAGAGAAGACTGCAGAGACGAACAATTGGGGCAAATCGCTAACGCCTGGAGTTGGAAGCTGAAATTCGGCATGCAGTCCTCTTTCGCCGTTACTAACAATTTATCCTAGTAACATTTTTTCTAGAAATCGCAATTAAGTGCACTTTACAGTGACACCGCCTATAAATAACTGAAGAGTCGAGCAATTGGGGCAAATCGCGAACGCCGGGAGTTGGAAGCTGAAATTCGGCCTGCAGTCCTATTTCGCCGTTGCTAACAATTTATCATAGTGACATTTTTTCGAGAAATCGCGATTAGGGGCACTTTACAGGGACAACGCCTAGAAAAGACTGCAGAGATGAACAATTGGGGCAACTCGTAAACGCTGGGAGTTTTAAGCTGAAACTCGGCATGCAGTCTTCTTTCGCCGTTACTAACAATATATCCCAGTAACATTTTTTCAAGAAATCGCAATTAATGGCACTTCACTAGGACACCGCCTAGAAAAATCTGAGGAGTCGAGCCATTGGGGCAAATCGCGGACGCCGGGAGTTGGAAGCTGAAATTCGGCACACTGTCCTCTTTCGCTGTTACTAACAATTTATCCCAGTAACATTTTTTCAAGAAATCGCAATTAATAGCACTTCACTGGGACACCGCCTAGAAACATCTGAGGAGTCAAGCCATTGAGGCAAATCGCGGACGCCGGGAGTTGGGAAGCTGAAATTCGGCACACTGTCCTCTTTCGCAGTTACTAACAATTTATCCTAGTAACATCTTGTCGAGAAATCGCAATTAAGTGCACTTTACAGGGACACCGCCTAGAAAAGACTGAAGAGTCGAGCAATTAAGGCAAATCGCGAACGCCGGGAGTTGGGATGCTGAAACTCGGCGTACAGTCCTCTTTCGTCGTTACTAACAATTTATCCTAGTAACATTTTTTCGAGAAATCGCAATTAAG
Source organism: Dorcus hopei (assembly GCA_033060865.1). NCBI lineage: Eukaryota > Metazoa > Arthropoda > Insecta > Coleoptera > Lucanidae > Dorcus > Dorcus hopei. The sequence goes on along the minus strand of CM065426.1, from coordinate 55,775,736 downwards.
TGCACTTTACTGGGACACCGCCTATAAATAACTGCAGAGACGAACAATTTGGGCAAATCGCGAACGCCGGGAGTTGGAAGCTGAAATTCGGCATACTGTCCTCTATCGCCGTTACTAACAATTTATCCTAGTAACATTTTTTCGAGAAATCGCAATTAGGGGCACTTTACACGGACACCGCCTAGAAATAACTGAAGAGACGAGCAATTGGGCAAATCGCAAACGCCGGGAGTTGGAAGCTGAAAATCGGCAAACTGTCCTCTATCGCTGTTACTAACAATTTATCCTAGTAACATTTTGTCGAGAAATCGCAATTAAGGGCACTTTACAGGGGCACCGTGTGGAAAAAACTGGAGAGTCAAATCGCGAACGCCGGGAGTTGGAAGCTGAAATTCGGCATGCAGTCCTCTTTCGCCGTTACTAACAATTTATCCTAGTAACATTTTTTCGAGAAATCGCAATTAGGGGCACTTTACTGGGACACCGCCTAGAAATAACTGAAGAGACGAGCAATTTGGGCAAATCGCGAACGCCGGGAGTTGGAAGCTGAAATTCGGCATACTGTCCTCTATCGCCGTTACTAACAATTTATCCTAGTAACATTTTTTCGAGAAATCGCAATTAGGGGCACTTCACTGGGACGCCGCCTAGAAAAATCTGAGGATTCGAGTCATTGGGGCAAATCGCGGACGCCGGGAGTTGGGAAGCTGAAATTCGGCATACAGTCTTCTTTCGCCGTTACTAACAATTTATCCTAGTAACATTTTTTCGAGAAATCGCAATTAATGGCACTTCACTGGGCCACCGCCTAGATAAATCTGATTAATCGAGCCATCGGGGCAAATCGCGGACGCCGGGAGTTGGGAAGCTGAAATTCCGCACACTGTCCTCTTTCGCCGTTACTAACAATTTATCCTAGTAACATTTTTCTAGAAATCGCAATTAAGTGCACTTTACAGGGACACCGCCTATAAACAACTGCAGAGACGAGCAATTTGGGCAAATCGCGAACGCCGGGAGTTGGAAGCTGAAATTCGGCACACTGTCCTCTTTCGCCGTTACTAACAATTTATCTTAGTAACATTTTTTCGAGAAATCGCAATTAGGGGCACTTATTTGGACACCGCCTAGAAAAAACTGAAGAGTCGAGCAATTGGGGCAAATCGCGAACGCCGGGAGTTGGAAGCTGAAATTCGGCACACTGTCCTCTTTCGCTGTTACTAACAATTTATCCTAGTAACATTTTTTCGAGAAATCGCAATTAATGGCACTTCACTGGGCCACCGCCTAGATAAATCTGATTAATCGAGCCATCGGGGCAAATCGCGGACGCCGGGAGTTGGGAAGCTGAAATTCGGCACACTGTCCTCTTTCGCCGTTACTAACAATTTATCCTAGTAACATTTTTTCGAGAAATCGCAATTAAGTGCACTTTACAGGGACACCGCCTATAAATAACTGCAGAGACGAACAATTTGGGCAAATCGCGAACGCCGGGAGTTGGAAGCTGAAAATCGGCAAACTGTCCTCTATCGCTGTTACTAACAATTTATCCTAGTAACATTTTGTCGAGAAATCGCAATTAAGGGCACTTTTCATTGACACCGCCTATAAATAACTGAAGAGACGAGCAATTGGGCAAATCGCAAACGCCGGGAGTTGGAAGCTGAAAATCGGCACACTGTCCTCTTTCGCGGTTACTAACAATTTATCCTAGTAACATTTTTTCGAGAAATCGCAATTAAGTGCACTTTACAGGGACACCGCCTATAAATAACTGCAGAGACGAACAATTTGGGCAAATCGCGAACGCCGGGAGTTGGAAGCTGAAATTCGGCATGCAGTCCTATTTCGCCGTTGCTAACAATTTATCCTAGTAACATTTTTTCGAGAAATCGCAATTAGGGGCACTTTACTGGGACACCGCCTAGAAATAACTGAAGAGACGAGCAATTGGGCAAATCGCAAACGCCGGGAGTTGGAAGCTGAAAATCGGCATACAGTCCTCTTTCGCCGTTACTAACAATTTATCCTAGTAACATTTTGTCGAGAAATCGCAATTAGGGGCACTTTACTGGGACACCGCCTAGAAATAACTGAAGATTCGAGCAATTTGGGCAAATCGCGAACGCCGGGAGTTGGAAGCTGAAATTCGGCACACTGTCCTCTTTCGCCGTTACTAACAATTTATCCTAGTAACATTTTTTCGAGAAATCGCAATTAGGGGCACTTTACTGGGACACCGCCTAGAAATAACTGAAGATTCGTGCAATTTGGGCAAATCGCGAACTCTGGGAGTTGGGAGCTGAAACTCGGCATACAGTCTTCCTTCGCCGTTACTAACAATTTATCCTAGTAACATTTTTTCGAGAAATCGCAATTAGGGGCACTTTACTGGGACACCGCCTAGAAATAACTGAAGAGACGAGCAATTTGGGCAAATCGCGAACGCCGGGAGTTGGAAGCTGAAATTCGGCATGCAGTCCTATTTCGCCGTTGCTAACAATTTATCCTAGTAACATTTTTTCGAGAAATCGCAATTAGGTTCACTTTACACGGACACCGCCTAGAAATAACTGAAGAGACGAGCAATTTGGGCAAATCGCGAACGCCGGGAGTTGGAAGCTGAAATTCGGCATACAGTCCTCTTTCGCCGTTACTAACAATTTATCCTAGTAACATTTTTTCGAGAAATCGCGATTAGGGGCACCTTACAGGGACAACGTCTAGAAAAGGCTGCAGAGACGAACAATTGGGGCAACTCGTAAACGCCAGGAGTTGGAAGCTGAAATTCGGCATACTGTCCTCTATCGCCGTTACTAACAATTTATCCTAGTAACATTTTTTCGAGAAATCGCAATTAATGGCACTTCACTGGGACGCCGCCTAGAAAAATCTGAGGAGTCGAGTCATTGGGGCAAATCGCGGACGCCGGGAGTTGGGAAGCTGAAATTCGGCGTACAGTCCTCTTTCGTCATTACTAACAATTCATCCTAGTAACATATTGTCGAGAAATCGCAATTAGGGGCACTTTACTGGGACACCGCCTAGAAAAAACTGAAGAGTCGAGCAATTTGGGCAAATCGCGATCGCCGGGAGTTGGAAGCTGAAATTCGGCACACTGTCCTCTTTCGCTGTTACTAACAATTTATCCTAGTAAAATTTTGTCGAGAAATCGCAATTAGGGGCACTTTACTTGGACACCGCCTAGAAATAACTGAAGAGACGAGCAATTTGGGCAAATCGCGAACGCCGGGAGTTGAAAGCTGAAATTCGGCATACAGTCCTCTTTCGCCGTTACTAACAATTTATCCTAGTAACATTTTTTCGAGAAATCACGATTAGGGGCACCTTACAGGGACAAAGTCTAGAAAAGGCTGCAGAGACGAACAATTGGGGCAACGCGTAAACGCCAGGAGTTGGAAGCTGAAATTCGGCATACTGTCCTCTATCGCCGTTACTAAAAATTTATCCTAGTAACATTTTTTCGAGAAATCGCAATTAATGGCACTTCACTGGGACGCCGCCTAGAAAAATCTGAGGATTCGAGTCATTGGGGCAAATCGCGGACGCCGGGAGTTGGGAAGCTGAAATTCGGCATACAGTCTTCTTTCGCCGTTACTAACAATTTATCCTAGTAACATTTTTTCTAAAAATCGCAATTAAGTGCACTTTACAGGGACACCGCCTATAAACAACTGCAGAGACGAGCAATTTGGGCAAATCGCGAACGCCGGGAGTTGGAAGCTGAAATTCGGCACACTGTCCTCTTTCGCCGTTACTAACAATTTATCTTAGTAACATTTTTTCGAGAAATCGCAATTAGGGGCACTTATTTGGACACCGCCTAGAAAAAACTGACGAGTCGAGCAATTGGGGCAAATCGCGAACGCCGGGAGTTGGAAGCTGAAATTCGGCACACTGTCCTCTTTCGCCGTTACTAACAATTTATCTTAGTAACATTTTTTCGAGAAATCGCAATTAGGGGCACTTTACTGGGACACCGCCTAGAAATAACTGAAGAGACGAGCAGTTTGGGCAAATCTCGAAATCTGGGAGCTTTAAGCTGAAACTCGGCATACAGTCTTCCTTCGCCGTTACTAACAATTTATCCTAGTAACATTTTTTCGAGAAATCGCAATTAGGGGCACTTTACTAGGACACCGCCTAGAAATAACTGAAGATTCGAGCAATTTGGGAATATCGCGAACTCTGGGAGTTGGAAGCTGAAATTCGGCATGCAGTCCTCTTTCGCCGTTACTAACAATTTATCCTAGTAACATTTTTTCGAGAAATCGCAATTAGGGTACATTACCGGGACACCGCCTAGAAATAACTGAAGATTCGAGCAATTTGGGCAAATATCGCGACCGCGGGGAGTTGGAAGCTGAAATTCGGCATACAGTCTTCTTTCGCCGTTACTAACAATTTATCCTAGTAACATTTTTCGAGAAATCGCAATTAGGCACTTTACTGGGACACCGCCTAGAAATAACTGAAGAGACGAGCAATTTGGGAATATCGCGAACTCTGGGAGTTGGAAGCTGAAACTTGGCATACAGTCTTCTTTCGCCATTACTAACAATTTATCCTAGTAACATTTTTTCGAGAAATCGCAATTAATGGCACTTTACTGGGACACAGCCTAGAAAAAACTGAAGAGTCGAGCAATTTGGGCAAATCGCGATCGCCGGGAGTTGGAAGCTGAAATTCGGCACACTGTCCTCTTTCGCTGTTACTAACAATTTATCCTAGTAACATTTTGTCGAGAAATCGCAATTAGGGGCACTTTACTGGGACACCGCCTAGAAATAACTGAAGATTCGAGCAATTTGGGCAAATCGCGAACGCCGGGAGTTGGAAGCTGAAATTCGGCACACTGTCCTCTTTCGCCGTTACTGACAATTTATCTTAGTAACATTTTTTCGAGAAATCGCAATTAGGGGCACTTATTTGGACACCGCCTAGAAATAACTGAAGAGACGAGCAATTTGGGCAAATCGCGAAATCTGGGAGCTTTAAGCTGAAACTCGGCATACAGTCTTCCTTCGCCGTTACTAACAATTTATCATAGTAACATTTTTTCGAGAAATCGCAATAAGGGTCACTTTACAGGAACAACGCCTAGAAAATACTGTAGAGACGAACAATTGGGGCAAATCGCTAACGCCGGGAGTTGGAAGCTGAAATTCGGCATGCAGTCCTCTTTCGCCGTTACTAACAATTTATCCTAGTAACATTTTTTCGAGAAATCGCAATTAGGGTACATTACCGGGACACCGCCTAGAAATAACTGGAGACGAGCAATTTGGACAAATCGCGAAATCTGGGAGCTTTAAGCTGAAACTCGGCATACAGTCTTCTTTCGCCGTTACTAACAATTTATCCTAGTAACATTTTTTCGAGAAATCGCAATAAGGGGCACTTTACAGGAACAACGCCTAGAAAAGACTGCAGAGACGAACAATTGGGGCAAATCGCTAACGCCGGGAGTTGGAAGCTGAAATTCGGCATACAGTCCTCTTTCGCCGTTACTAACAATTTATCCTAGTAACATTTTTTCGAGAAATCGCAATTAATGGCACTTCACTGGGACCCGCCTAGAAATAACTGAAGAGACGAGCAATTTGGGCAAATCGCGAACGCCGGGAGTTGGAAGCTGAAATTCGGCATACAGTCCTCTTTCGCCGTTACTAACAATTTATTCTAGTAACACTTTTTCGAGAAATCGCAATTAGGGGCACTTTACAGGGGACACCGTGTAGAAAAAACTGAAGAGTCCAGCAATTGGGGCAAATCGCGAACGCCGGGAGTTGGAAGCTGAAATTCGGCATACAGTCCTCTTTCGCCGTTACTAACAATTTATCTTAGTAACATTTTTTCGAGAAATCGCAATTAGGGGCACTTTACTGGGACACCGCCTAGAAAAAACTGAAGAGTCGAGCAATTGGGGCAAATCGCGAACGCCGGGAGTTGGAAGCTGAAATTCGGCATACAGTCCTCTTTCGCCGTTACTAACAATTTATCCTAGTAACATTTTGTAGAGAAATCGCAATTAGGGGCACTTTACTGGGACACCGCCTAGAAATAACTGAAGAGACGAACAATTGGGGCAAATCGCTAACGCCGGGAGTTGGAAGCTGAAATTAGGCATGCAGTCCTCTTTCGCCGTTACTAACAATTTATCCTAGTAACGTTTTTTCGAGAAATCGCAATTAGGGGCACTTTACTGGGTCACCGCCTAGAAATAACTGAAGAGACGAGCAATTGGGCAAATCGCAAACGCCGGGAGTTGGAAGCTGAAAATCGGCACACTGTCCTCTTTCGCGGTTACTAACAATTTATCCTAGTAACATTTTTTCGAGAAATCGCAATTAGGGGCACTTTACACGGACACCGCCTAGAAATAACTGAAGAGACGAGCAATTGGGCAAATCGCAAACGCCGGGAGTTGGAAGCTGAAATTCGGCATGCAGTCCTCTTTCGCCGTTACTAACAATTTATCCTAGTAACATTTTTTCGAGAAATCGCAATTAGGGGCACTTTACTGGGTCACCGCCTAGAAATAACTGAAGAGACGAGCAATTTGAGCAAATCGCGAACGCCGGGAGTTGAAAGCTGAAATTCGGCATACAGTCCTCTTTCGTCATTACTAACAATTCATCCTAGTAATATATTGTCGAGAAATCGCAATTAGGGGCACTTTACTGGGACACCGCCTAGAAATAACTGAAGAGACGAGCAATTTGAGCAAATCGCGAACGCCGGGAGTTGGAAGCTGAAATTCGGCATACAGTCCTCTTTCGCCGTTACTAACAATTTATTCTAGTAACACTTTTTCGAGAAATCGCAATTAGGGGCACTTTACAGGGACACCGCCTAGAAAAGTCAAGAGCCGAGCAATTGGGGCAAATCGCGAACGCCGGGAGTTGGAAGCTGAAATTCGGCATACAGTCCTCTTTAGCCATTACTAACAATTTATCCTAGTAACATTTTGTCGAGAAATCGCAATTAGGGGAGCGTAGAAAAAACTGAAGAGACGTGCGATTGGGGCAAATCGCGAACGCCGGGAGTTGGAGGCTCAAATTCGGTATACAGTCCTCTTTAGCCGTTACTAACAATTTTTTCTAGTAACACTTTTTCGAGAAGTCGCAATTAGGGGCACTTTGCAGGGACACCGCCTAGAAAAGTCAAGAGCCGAGCAATTGGGGCAAATCGCGAACGCCGGGAGTTGGAAGCTGAAATTCGGCATACAGTCTTCTTTCGCCATTACTAACAATTTATCCTAGTAACATTTTTTCGAGAAATCGCAATTAGGGGCACTTTACTGGGACACCGCCTAGAAATAACTGAAGAGACGAGCAATTTGGGCAAATCGCGAACGCCGGGAGTTGGAAGCTGAAATTCGGCATGCAGTCCTCTTTCGCCGTTACTAACAATTTATCCTAGTAACATTTTTTCGAGAAATCGCAATTAGGGGCACTTTACTGGGACACCGCCTAGAAATAACTGAAGATTCGAGCAATTTGGGCAAATCGCGAACGCCGGGAGTTGGAAGCTGAAATTCGGCACACTGTCCTCTTTCGCCGTTACTGACAATTTATCTTAGTAACATTTTTTCGAGAAATCGCAATTAGGGGCACTTTACTGGGCCACCGCCTAGAAATAACTGAAGAGACGAGCAATTTGAGCAAATCGCGAACGCGGGAGTTGAAAGCTGAAATTCGGCATACAGTCCTCTTTCGCCGTTACTAACAATTTATCCTAGTAACATTTTTTCGAGAAATCGCAATAAGGGTCACTTTACAGGGACACCGCCTATAAATAACTGCAGAGACGAGCAATTTGGGCAAATCGCGAACGCCGGGAGTTGGAAGCTGAAATTCGGCACACTGTCCTCTTTCGCTGTTACTAACAATTTATCCTAGTAACATTTTTTCGAGAAATCGCAATTAATGGCACTTCACTGGGACACCGCCTAGAAAAATCTGATTAATCGAGCCATCGGGGCAAATCGCGGACGCCGGGAGTTGGGAAGCTAAAATTCCGCACACTGTCCTCTTTCGCCGTTACTAACAATTTATCCTAGTAACATTTTTTCGAGAAATCGCAATTAAGTGCACTTTACAGGGACACCGCCTATAAACAACTGCAGAGACGAGCAATTTGGGCAAATCGCGAACGCCGGGAGTTGGAAGCTGAAATTCGGCACACTGTCCTCTTTCGCCGTTACTAACAATTTATCTTAGTAACATTTTTTCGAGAAATCGCAATTAGGGGCACTTATTTGGACACCGCCTAGAAAAAACTGAAGAGACGAGCAATTTGGGCAAATCGCGAACGCCGGGAGTTGGAAGCTGAAATTCGGCACACTGTCCTCTTTCGCCGTTACTAACAATTTATCTTAGTAACATTTTTTCGAGAAATCGCAATTAGGGGCACTTTACTGGGACACCGCCTAGAAATAACTGAAGAGACAAGCAATTTGGGCAAATCGCGAAATCTGGGAGTTTTAAGCTGAAACTCGGCATACAGTCTTCCTTCGCCGTTACTAACAATTTATCCTAGTAACATTTTTTCGAGAAATCGCAATTAGGGGCACTTTACACGGACACCGCCTAGAAATAACTGAAGAGACGAGCAATTTGCGCAAATCGCGAACGCCGGGAGTTGGAAGCTGAAATTCGGCATGCAATCCTCTTTGGCCGTTACTAGCAATTTATCCTAGTAACATTTTTCGAGAAATCGCAATTAGGGGCACTTTACTTGGACACCGCCTAGAAATAACTGAAGAGACGAGCAATTGGGCAAATCGCAAACGCCGGGAGTTGGAAGCTGAAAATCGGCATGCAGTCCTCTTTCGCCGTTGCTAACAATTTATCCTAGTAACATTTTTCGAGAAATCGCAATTAGGGGCACTTTACTTGGACACCGCCTAGAAATAACTGAAGAGACGAGCAATTTGGGCAAATCGCGAACGCCGGGAGTTGGAAGCTGAAATTCGGCATGCAGTCTTCTTTTGCCGTTGCTAGCAATTTATCCTAGTAACATTTTTCGAGAAATCGCAATTAGGGGCACTTTACAGGGACACCGCCTATAAACAACTGCAGAGACGAGCAATTGGGGCAAATCGCGAACGCCGGGAGTTGGAAGCTGAAATTCGGCATGCAGTCCTCTTTCGCCGTTGCTAACAATTTATCCTAGTAACATTTTTTCGAGAAATCGCAATTAGGGGCACTTTACACGGACACCGCCTAGAAAAAACTGAAGAGTCGAGCAATTGGGGCAAATCGCGAACGCCGGGAGTTGGAAGCTGAAATTCGGCACACTGTCCTCTTTCGCCGTTACTAACAATTTATCTTAGTAACATTTTTTCGAGAAATCGCTATTAGGGGCACTTTACTGGGACACCGCCTAGAAATAACTGAAGATTCGTGCAATTGGGGCAAATCGCGAACTCTGGGAGTTGGGAGCTGAAACATGGCATACAGTCTTCCTTCGCCGTTACTAACAATTTATCCTAGTAACATTTTTTCGAGAAATCGCAATTAGGGGCACTTTACTGGGACACCGCCTAGAAATAACTGAAGAGACAAGCAATTTGGGCAAATCGCGAAATCTGGGAGTTTTAAGCTGAAACTCGGCATACAGTCTTCTTTCGCCATTACTAAAAATTTATCCTAGTAATATTTTGTCGAGAAATCGCAATTAGGGGCACTTTACAGGGACACCGCCTAGAAAAGACTGCAGAGACGAACAATTGGGGCAAATCGCTAACGCCGGTAATTGGAAGCTGAAATTCGGCATGCAGTCCTCTTTCGTCGTTACTAACAATTTATCCTAGTAACATTTTTTCGAGAAATCGCAATTAGGGGCACTTTACTGGGACACCGCCTAGAAATAACTGAAGAGACGAGCAATTTGGGCAAATCGCGAACGCCGGGAGTTGAAAGCTGAAATTCGGCATACAGTCCTATTTCGCCGTTGCTAACAATTTATCCTAGTAACATTTTTTCGAGAAATCGCAATTAGGGGCACTTTACACGGACACCGCCTAGAAATAACTGAAGAGACGAGCAATTTGCGCAAATCGCGAACGCCGGGAGTTGGAAGCTGAAATTCGGCATACTGTCCTCTATCGCCGTTACTAAAAATTTATCCTAGTAACATTTTTTCGAGAAATCGCAATTAATGGCACTTCACTGGGACGCCGCCTAGAAAAATCTGCTAGAAATAACTGAAGATTCGAGCAATTTGGGCAAATCGCGAACGCCGGGAGTTGGAAGCTGAAATTCGGCACACTGTCCTCTTTCGCCGTTACTAACAATTTATCTTAGTAACATTTTTTCGAGAAATCGCAATTAGGGGCACCGCAATTAGGGACACCGCCTAGAAATAACTGAAGAGACGAGCAGTTTGGGCAAATCGCTAACGCCGGGAGTTGGAAGCTGAAATTCGGCATGCAGTCCTCTTTCGCCGTTACTAACAATTTATCCTAGTAACGTTTTTTCGAGAAATCGCAATTAGGGGCACTTTACTGGGTCACCGCCTAGAAATAACTGAAGAGACGAGCAATTGGGCAAATCGCAAACGCCGGGAGTTGGAAGCTGAAAATCGGCACACTGTCCTCTTTCGCGGTTACTAACAATTTATCCTAGTAACATTTTTTCGAGAAATCGCAATTAGGGTACATTACCGGGACACCGCCTAGAAATAACTGAAGAGACGAACAATTTGGGCAAATCGCGAACGCCGGGAGTTGGAAGCTGAAATTCGGCATGCAGTCCTATTTCGCCGTTGCTAACAATTTATCCTAGTAACATTTTTTCGAGAAATCGCAATTAGGGGCACTTTACACGGACACCGCCTAGAAATAACTGAAGAGACGAGCAATTTGCGCAAATCGCGAACGCCGGGAGTTGGAAGCTGAAATTCGGCATGCAGTCCTCTTTCGCCGTTACTAACAATTTATCCTAGTAACGTTTTTTCGAGAAATCGCAATTAGGGGCACTTTACTGGGTCACCGCCTAGAAATAACTGAAGAGACGAGCAATTGGGCAAATCGCAAACGCCGGGAGTTGGAAGCTGAAATTCGGCACACTGTCCTCTTTCGCTGTTACTAACAATTTATCCTAGTAACATTTTGTCGAGAAATCGCAATTAGGGGCACTTTACTTGGACACCGCCTAGAAATAACTGAAGAGACGAGCAATTTGCGCAAATCGCGAACGCCGGGAGTTGGAAGCTAAAATTCGGCATGCAGTCTTCTTTTGCCGTTGCTAGCAATTTATCCTAGTAACATTTTTCGAGAAATCGCAATTAGGGGCACTTTACTTGGACACCGCCTAGAAATAACTGAAGAGACGAGCAATTTGGGCAAATCGCGAACGCCGGGAGTTGAAAGCTGAAATTCGGCATACAGTCCTCTTTCGCCGTTACTAACAATTTATCCTAGTAACATTTTTTCGAGAAATCGCAATTAGGGGCACTTTACTGGGACACCGCCTAGAAATAACTGAAGAGGCGAACAATTGGGGCAAATCGCGAACGCCGGGAGTTGGAAGCAGAAATTCGGCGTACTGTCCCTCTTTCGCCGTTACTAAGAATTTATCCTAGTAACATTTTTTCGAGAAATCGCAATTAGGGGCACTTTACTTGGACACCGCCTAGAAATAACTGAAGAGACGAGCAATTTGCGCAAATCGCGAACGCCGGGAGTTGGAAGCTGAAATTCGGCATGCAATCATCTTTCGCCGTTACTAACAATTTATCCTAGTAACATTTTTTAGTGAAATCGCAATTAGGTGCACTTTACTAGGTCACCGCCTATAAATAACTGAAGAGTCGAGCAATTGGGGCAAATCGCGAACGCCGGGAGTTGGAAGCTGAAATTCGGCATACAGTTCTCTTTCGCCGTTACTAACAATTTATCCTAGTAACATTTTTTCGAGAAATCGCAATTAGGGGCACTTTACAGGGACACCGCCTAGAAATAACTGAAGATTCGAGCAATTTGGGCAAATCGCGAACGCTGGGAGTTGGAAGCTGAAATTCGGCATACAGTCCTCTTTCGCCGTTACTAACAATTTATCCTAGTAACATTTTTTCGAGAAATCGCAATTAGGGGCACTTTACTGGGACACCGCCTAGAAAAAACTGAAGATTCGAGCAATTTGGGAATATCGCGAACTCTGGGAGTTGGAAGCTGAAACTTGGCATACAGTCTTCTTTCGCCATTACTAACAATTTATCCTAGTAACATTTTTTCGAGAAATCGCAATTAGGGGCACTTTACTGGGACACCGCCTAGAAATAACTGAAGATTCGAGCAATTTGGGAATATCGCGGTCGCCGGGAGTTGGGAAGCTGAAATTCGGCGTACAGTCCTCTTTCGTCATTACTAACAATTCATCCTAGTAACATATTGTCGAGAAATCGCAATTAGGGGCACTTTACTGGGACACCGCCTAGAAAAAACTGAAGAGTCGAGCAATTTGGGCAAATCGCGATCGCCGGGAGTTGGAAACTGAAATTCGGCACACTGTCCTCTTTCGCTGTTACTAACAATTTATCCTAGTAAAATTTTGTCGAGAAATCGCAATTAGGGGCACTTTACTTGGACACCGCCTAGAAATAACTGAAGAGACGAGCAATTTGGGCAAATCGCGAACGCCGGGAGTTGAAAGCTGAAATTCGGCATACAGTCCTCTTTCGCCGTTACTAACAATTTATCTTAGTAACATTTTTTCGAGAAATCGCAATTAGGGGCACTTTACTGGGACACCGCCTAGAAATAACTGAAGAGACGAGCAGTTTGGGCAAATCGCGAACGCCGGGAGTTGGAAGCTGAAATTCGGCACACTGTCCTCTTTCGCCGTTACTAACAATTTATCCTAGTAACATTTTTTCGAGAAATCGCAATTAATGGCACTTCACTGGGACGCCGCCTAGAAAAATCTGAGGATTCGAGTCATTGGGGCAAATCGCGGACGCCGGGAGTTGGGAAGCTGAAATTCGGCATACAGTCTTCTTTCGCCGTTACTAACAATTTATCCTAGTAACATTTTTCTAGAAATCGCAATTAAGTGCACTTTACAGGGACACCGCCTATAAACAACTGCAGAGACGAGCAATTTGGGCAAATCGCGAACGCCGGGAGTTGGAAGCTGAAATTCGGCACACTGTCCTCTTTCGCCGTTACTAACAATTTATCTTAGTAACATTTTTCGAGAAATCGCAATTAGGGGCACTTATTTGGACACCGCCTAGAAAAAACTGAAGAGTCGAGCAATTGGGGCAAATCGCGAACGCCGGGAGTTGGAAGCTGAAATTCGGCACACTGTCCTCTTTCGCCGTTACTAACAATTTATCCTAGTAACATTTTTTCGAGAAATCGCAATTAGGGGCACTTTACTGGGACACCGCCTAGAAATAACTGAAGATTCGAGCAATTTGGGCAAATCGCGAACGCCGGGAGTTGGAAGCTAAAATTCGGCATGCAGTCTTCTTTTGCCGTTGCTAGCAATTTATCCTAGTAACATTTTTCGAGAAATCGCAATTAGGGGCACTTTACTTGGACACCGCCTAGAAATAACTGAAGAGTCGAGCAATTGGGGCAAATCGCGTACGCCGGGAGTTGGAAGCTGAAATTCGGCACACTGTCCTCTTTCGCCGTTACTAACAATTTATCCTAGTAACATTTTTCGAGAAATCGCAATTAGGGGCACTTTACAGGGACACCGCCTAGAAAAGACTGTAGATTCGAGCAATTAAGGCAAATCGCGAACGCCGGGAGTTGGAAGCTGAAATTCGGCATGCAGTCCTATTTCGCCGTTGCTAACAATTTATCCTAGTAACATTTTTTCGAGAAATCGCAATTAGGGGCACTTTACACGGACACCGCCTAGAAATAACTGAAGAGACGAGCAATTGGGCAAATCGCAAACGCCGGGAGTTGGAAGCTGAAAATCGGCAAACTGTCCTCTATCGCTGTTACTAACAATTTATCCTAGTAACATTTTGTCGAGAAATCGCAATTAGGGGCACTTTACTTGGACACCGCCTAGAAATAACTGAAGAGACGAGCAATTTGGCAATATCGCGAAATCTGGGAGTTGGAAGCTGAAATTCGGCATGCAGTCCTATTTCACCGTTGCTAACAATTTATCCTAGTAACATTTTTTCGAGAAATCGCAATTAGGGGCACTTTACTGGGACACCGCCTAGAAATAACTGAAGATTCGAGCAATTTGGGCAAATCGCGAACTCTGGGAGTTGGAAGCTGAAATTCGGCATGCAGTCCTATTTCACCGTTGCTAACAATTTATCCTAGTAACATTTTTTCGAGAAATCGCAATTAGGGGCACTTTACACGGACACCGCCTAGAAATAACTGAAGAGACGAGCAATTTGCGCAAATCGCGAACGCCGGGAGTTGGAAGCTGAAATTCGGCATGCAATCATCTTTCGCCGTTACTAACAATTTATCCTAGTAACATTTTTTCGAGAAATCGCAATTAGGGGCACTTTACTGGGACACCGCCTAGAAATAACTGAAGATTCGAGCAATTTGGGCAAATCGCGAACTTTGGGAGTTGGAAGCTGCAACTCGGCATACAGTAATCTTTCGCCGTTACTAACAATTTATCCAAGTAACATTTTTTCGAGAAATCGCAATTATTAGCACTTTACTGGGACACAGCCTAGAAAAAACTGAAGAGACGAGCAATTTGGGCAAATCGCGATCGCCGGGAGTTGGAAGCTGAAATTCGGCACACTGTCCTCTTTCGCTGTTACTAACAATTTATCCTAGTAACATTTTGTCGAGAAATCGCAATTAGGGGCACTTTACTTGGACACCGCCTAGAAATAACTGAAGAGACGAGCAATTTGGGCAAATCGCGAACGCCGGGAGTTGAAAGCTGAAATTCGGCATACAGTCCTCTTTCGCCGTTACTAACAATTTATCCTAGTAACATTTTTTCGAGAAATCGCAATTAGGGGCACTTTACTGGGTCACCGCCTAGAAATAACTGAAGAGACGAGCAATTTGGGCAAATCGCGAACGCCGGGAGTTGAAAGCTGAAATTCGGCATACAGTCCTCTTTCGCCGTTACTAACAATTTATCCTAGTAACATTTTTTCGAGAAATCGCGATTAGGGGCACCTTACAGGGACAACGTCTAGAAAAGGCTGCAGAGACGAACAATTGGGGCAACTCGTAAACGCCAGGAGTTGGAAGCTGAAATTCGGCATACTGTCCTCTATCGCCGTTACTAACAATTTATCCTAGTAACATTTTGTTGAGAAATCGCAATTAGGGGCACTTTACAGGGACACCGCCTAGAAATAACTGAAGAGACGAGCAATTTGAGCAAATCGCGATCGCCGGGAGTTGAAAGCTGAAATTCGGCATACAGTCCTCTTTCGCCGTTACTAACAATTTATCCTAGTAACATTTTGTTGAGAAATCGCAATTAGGGGCACTTTACAGGGACACCGCCTAGAAAAAACTGAAGAGTCGAGCAATTTGGGCAAATCGCGATCGCCGGGAGTTGGAAGCTGAAATTCGGCACACTGTCCTCTTTCGCCGTTACTAACAATTTATCCTAGTACCATTTTTTCGAGAAATCGTAATTAGGGGCACTTTACTGGGACACCGCCTAGAAATAACTGAAGATTCGTGCAATTTGGGCAAATCGCTAACGCCTGGAGTTGGAAGCTGAAATTCGGCATGCAGTCCTCTTTCGCCGTTACTAACAATTTATCCTAGTAACATTTTTTCGAGAAATCGCAATTAGGGGCACTTTACACGGACACCGCCTAGAAATAACTGAAGAGACGAGCAATTGGGCAAATCGCGAACTCTGGGAGTTGGGAGCTGAAACATGGCATACAGTCTTCCTTCGCCGTTACTAACAATTTATCCTAGTAACATTTTTTCGAGAAATCGCAATTAGGGGCACTTTACTGGGACACCGCCTAGAAATAACTGAAGATGGGCAAATCGCGAAAGCCGGGAGTTGGAAGCTGAAATTCGGCACACTGTCCTCTTTCGCCGTTACTAACAATTTATCCTAGTACCATTTTTTCGAGAAATCGCAATTAGGGGCACTTTACAGGGACACCGCCTATAAACAACTGCAGAGACGAGCAATTGGGGCAAATCGCGAACGCCGGGAGTTGGAAGCTGAAATTCGGCATACAGTACTCTTTCGCCGTTACTAACAATTTATCCTAGTAACATTTTTTCTAAAAATCGCAATTAAGTGCACTTTACTGGGTCACCGCCTAGAAATAACTGAAGAGACGAGCAATTTGAGCAAATCGCGAACACGGGAGTTGAAAGCTGAAATTCGGCATACAGTCCTCTTTCGCCGTTACTAACAATTTATCCTAGTAACATTTTTTCGAGAAATCGCAATTAGGGGCACTTTACTGGGACACCGCCTAGAAATAACTGAAGAGACGAGCAATTTGGGCAAATCGCGAACGCCGGGAGTTGGAAGCTGAAATTCGGCATACAGTCTTCTTTCGCCGTTACTAACAATTTATCCTAGTAACATTTTTTCTAGAAATCGCAATTAAGTGCACTTTACAGGGACACCGCCTATAAACAACTGCAGAGACGAGCAATTTGGGCAAATCGCGAACGCCGGGAGTTGGAAGCTGAAATTCGGCACACTGTCCTCTTTCGCCGTTACTAACAATTTATCCTAGTAACATTTTTTCGAGAAATCGCAATTAGGGGCACTTTACTTGGACACCGCCTAGAAAAAACTGAAGAGTCGAGCAATTGGGGCAAATCGCGAACGCCGGGAGTTGGAAGCTGAAATTCGGCACACTGTCCTCTTTCGCCGTTACTAACAATTTATCTTAGTAACATTTTTTCGAGAAATCGCAATTAGGGGCACTTTACTGGGACACCGCCTAGAAATAACTGAAGAGACGAGCAATTTGGGCAAATCGCGAAATCTGGGAGTTTTAAGCTGAAACTCGGCATACAGTCTTCTTTCGCCGTTACTAACAATTTATCCTAGTAACATTTTTTCGAGAAATCGCAATTAGGGGCACTTTACTGGGACACCGCCTAGAAATAACTGAAGATGGGCAAATCGCGAAAGCCGGGAGTTGGAAGCTGAAATTCGGCACACTGTCCTCTTTCGCCGTTACTAACAATTTATCCTAGTAACATTTTTTCGAGAAATCGCAATTAGGGGCACTTTACTGGGACACCGCCTAGAAATAACTGAAGAGACGAGCAATTTGGGAAAATCGCGAACGCCGGGAGTTGAGAGCTGAAATTCGGCATAAGGTCCTCTTTCGCCGTTAGTAACAATTTATCCTAGTAACATTTTGTCGAGAAATCGCAATTAGGGGCACTTTACACGGACAACGCCTAGAAGAAACTGAAGAGACGAACAATTGGGGCAAATCGCGATCGCCGGGAGTTGGAAGCTGAAACTCGGCACACTGTCCTCTCTCGCCGTTACTAACAATTAATCCTAGTAACATTTTGTCGAGAAATCGCAATTAGGGGCACTTTACTGGGACACCGCCTAGAAATAACTGAAGATTCGAGCAATTTGGGCAAATCGCGAACGCCGGGAGTTGGAAGCTGAAATTCGGCATGCAGTCCTCTTTCGCCGTTACTAACAATTTATCCTAGTAACATTTTTTCGAGAAATCGCAATTAGGGGCACTTTACTGGGACACCGCCTAGAAATAACTGAAGAGACGAGCAATTTGGGCAAATCGCGAACGCCGGGAGTTGAAAGCTGAAATTCGGCATACAGTCCTCTTTCGCCGTTACTAACAATTTATCCTAGTAACATTTTTTCGAGAAATCGCAATTAGGGGCACTTTACACGGACACCGCCTAGAAATAACTGAAGAGACGAGCAATTTGCGCAAATCGCGAACGCCGGGAGTTGGAAGCTGAAATTCGGCATGCAATCCTCTTTGGCCGTTACTAACAATTTATCCTAGTAACATTTTGTCGAGAAATCGCAAATAGGGGCACTTTACTTGGACACCGCCTAGAAATAACTGAAGAGACGAGCAATTTGCGCAAATCGCGAACGCCGGGAGTTGGAAGCTGAAATTCGGCATGCAATCATCTTTCGCCGTTTCTAACAATTTATCCAAGCAACATTTTTTCTAGATATCGCAATTAGGGGCACTTTACACGGACACCGCCTAGAAATAACTGAAGAGACGAGCAATTGGGCAAATCGCAAACGCCGGGAGTTGGAAGCTGAAATTCGGCATACAGTCCTCTTTCGCCGTTACTAACAATTAATCCTAGTAACATTTTTCCAGAAATCGCAATTAGGGGCACTTTACTGGGACACCGCCTACAAATAACTGAAGAGTCGATCAATTGGGGCAAATCGCGCCGGGAGTTGGAAGCTGAAATTCGGCACACTGTCCTCTTTCGCCGTTACTAACAATTAATCCTAGTAACATTTTTTCGAGAAATCGCAATTAGGGGCACTTTACTGGGACACCGCCTAGAAATAACTGAAGAGACGAGCAATTTGGGCAAATCGCGAACGCCTGGAGTTGAGAGCTGAAATTCGGCATAAGGTCCTCTTTCGCCGTTAGTAGCAATTTATCCTAGTAACATTTTTGTTAGAAATCGCAATTAAGTGCACTTTACGTGGACACCGCCTAGAAATAACTGAAGAGTTGAGCAATTGGGGCAAATCGCGAACGCCGGGAGTTGGAAGCTGAAATTCGGCATACAGTCCTCTTTCGCCGTTGCTAACAATTTGTCCTAGTAACATTTTTTCGAGAAATCGCAATTAGGGGCACTTTACTGGGACACCGCCTAGAAAAAACTGAAGAGTCGAGCAATTGGGGCAAATCGCGAACGCCGGGAGTTGGAAGCTGAAATTCGGCATACAGTCCTCTTTCGCCGTTACTAACAATTTATCCTAGTAACATTTTTTCGAGAAATCGCAATTAGGGGCACTTTACACGGACACCGCCTAGAAAAAACTGAAGAGTCGAGCAATTGGGCAAATCGCTAACGCCGGGAGTTGGAAGCTGAAATTCGGCATGCAGTAGTCTCTTGCCGTTACTAACAATTTATCCTAGTAACATTTTTTCGAGAAATCGCAATTAAGTGCACTTTACAGGGACACCGCCTATAAATAACTGCAGAGACGAACAATTTGGGCAAATCGCGAACGCCGGGATTTGGAAGCTGAAATTCGGCATGCAGTCCTCTTTCGCCGTTGCTAGCAATTTATCCTAGTAACATTTTTCGAGAAATCGCAATTAGGGGCACTTTACTTGGACACCGCCTAGAAATAACTGAAGAGACGAGCAATTTGGGCAAATCGCGAACGCCGGGAGTTGAAAGCTGAAATTCGGCATGCAGTCCTATTTCGCCGTTGCTAACAATTTATCCTAGTAACATTTTTTCGAGAAATCGCAATTAGGGGCACTTTACACGGACACCGCCTAGAAATAACTGAAGAGACGAGCAATTGGGCAAATCGCAAACGCCGGGAGTTGGAAGCTGAAATTCGGCACACTGTCCCCTTTCGCTGTTACTAACAATTTATCCTAGTAACATTTTGTCGAGAAATCGCAATTAGGGGCACTTTATTTGGACACCGCCTAGAAAAAACTGAAGAGTCGAGCAATTGGGGCAAATCGCGAACGCCGGGAGTTGGAAGCTGAAATTCGGCACACTGTCCTCTTTCGCCGTTACTAACAATTTATCCTAGTAACATTTTTTCTAAAAATCGCAATTAAGTGCACTTTACAGGGACACCGCCTATAAACAACTGCAGAGACGAGCAATTTGGGCAAATCGCGAACGCCGGGAGTTGGAAGCTGAAATTCGGCATGCAGTCCTCTTTCGCCGTTACTAACAATTTATCCTAGTAACATTTTTTCGAGAAATCGCAATTAGGGGCACTTTACTGGGACACCGCCTAGAAAAAACTGAAGAGTCGAGCAATTGGGCAAATCGCAAACGCCGGGAGTTGGAAGCTGAAAATCGGCATGCAGTCCTCTTTCGCCGTTGCTAACAATTTATCCTAGTAACATTTTTCGAGAAATCGCAATTAGGGGCACTTTACAGGGACACCGCCTAGAAATAACTGAAGAGACGAGCAATTTGGGCAAATCGCGAACGCCGGGAGTTGGAAGCTGAAATTCGGCATGCAGTCCTCTTTCGCCGTTACTAACAATTTATCCTAGTAACATTTTTTCGAGAAATCGCAATTAGGGGCACTTTACAGGGACAACGCCTAGAAAAGACTGCAGAGACGAACAATTGGGGCAAATCGCTAACGCCGGGAGTTGGAAGCTGAAATTCGGCATGCAGTCCTCTTTCGCCGTTGCTAACAATTTATACTAGTAACATTTTTCGAGAAATCGCAATTAGGGATACTTTACTGGGACACCGCCTAGAAATAACTGAAGAGACGAGCAATTTGCGCAAATCGCGAAAGCCGGGAGTTGGAAGCTGAAATTCGGCATACTGTCCTCTATCGCCGTTACTAACAATTTATCCTAGTAACATTTTTTCGAGAAATCGCAATTAGGGGCACTTTACAGGGACAACGCCTAGAAAAGACTGCAGAGATGAACAATTGGGGCAAATCGCGAAAGCCGGGAGTTGGAAGCTGAAATTCGGCATACTGTCCTCTATCGCCGTTACTAAAAATTTATCCTAATATTTTTTCGAGAAATCGCAATTAATGGCACTTCACTAGGACACCGCCTAGAAAAATCTGAGGAGTCGAGCCATTGGGGCAAATCGCGGACGCCGGGAGTTGGAAGCTGAAATTCGGCACACTGTCCTCTTTCGCTGTTACTAACAATTTATCCTAGTAACATTTTTTCGAGAAATCGCAATTAGGGGCACTTTACTGGGACACCGCCTAGAAAAAACTGAAGAGTCGAGCAATTGGGGCAAATCGCGAACGCCGGGAGTTGGAAGCTGAAATTCGGCACACTGTCCTCTTTCGCCGTTACTAACAATTTATCCTAGTAACATTTTTTCGAGAAATCGCAATTAGGGGCACTTTACAGGGACACCGCCTAGAAATAACTGAAGAGTCGAGCAATTGGGGCAAATCGCGAACGCCGGGAGTTGGAAGCTGAAATTCGGCACACTGTCCTCTTTCGCTGTTACTAACAATTTATCCTAGTAACATTTTTTCGAGAAATCGCAATTAATGGCACTTCACTGGGCCACCGCCTAGATAAATCTGATTAATCGAGCCATCGGGGCAAATCGCGGACGCCGGGAGTTGGGAAGCTGAAATTCCGCACACTGTCCTCTTTCGCCGTTACTAACAATTTATCCTAGTAACATTTTTTCGAGAAATCGCAATTAATAGCACTTCACTGGGACACCGCCTAGAAACATCTGAGGAGTCAAGCCATTGAGGCAAATCGCGGACGCCGGGAGTTGGGAAGCTGAAATTCGGCACACTGTCCTCTTTCGCAGTTACTAACAATTTATCCTAGTAACATCTTGTCGAGAAATCGCAATTAAGTGCACTTTACAGGGACACCGCCTAGAAAAGACTGAAGAGTCGAGCAATTAAGGCAAATCGCGAACGCCGGGAGTTGGGATGCTGAAACTCGGCGTACAGTCCTCTTTCGCCGTTACTAACAATTTATCCTAGTAACATTTTTTCGAGAAATCGCAATTAATGGCACTTCACTGGGCCACCGCCTAGAAAAATCTGAGGAGTCGAGCCATTGGGGCAAATCGCGGACGCCGGGAGTTGGAAGCTGAAATTCGGCACACTGTCCTCTTTCGCCGTTACTAACAATTTATCCTAGTAACATTTTTCGAGAAATCGCAATTAGGGGCACTTTACAGGGACACCGCCTAGAAAAGACTGAAGATTCGAGCAATTAAGGCAAATCGCGAACGCCGGGAGTTGGGATGCTGAAACTCGGCGTACAGTCCTCTTTCGCCGTTACTAACAATTTATCTTAGTAACATTTTTTCGAGAAATCGCAATTAAGTGCACTTTACGGGAACACCGCCTATAAATAACTGCACAGACGAACAATTTGGGCAAATCGCGAACGCCGGGAGTTGGAAGCTGAAATTCGGCATGCAGTCCTATTTCGCCGTTGCTAGCAATTTATCCTAGTAACATTTTTCGAGAAATCGCAATTAGGGGCACTTTACTTGGACACCGCCTAGAAATAACTGAAGAGACGAGCAATTTGGGCAAATCGCGAACGCCGGGAGTTGGAAGCTGAAATTCGGCATGCAGTCCTCTTTCGTCGTTACTAACAATTTATCCTAGTAACATTTTTTCGAGAAATCGCAATTAGGGGTACTTTACTGGGACACCGCCTAGAAATAACTGAAGAGACGAGCAATTTGGGCAAATCGCGAAATCTGGGAGTTTTAAGCTGAAACTCGGCATACAGTCTTCTTTCGCCATTACTAAAAATTTATCCTAGTAACATTTTGTCGAGAAATCGCAATTAGGGGCACTTTACTGGGACACCGCCTAGAAATAACTGAAGATGGGCAAATCGCGAAAGCCGGGAGTTGGAAGCTGAAATTCGGCACACTGTCCTCTTTCGCCGTTACTAACAATTTATCCTAGTACCATTTTTTCGAGAAATCGTAATTAGGGGCACTTTACTGGGACACCGCCTAGAAATAACTGAAGAGACGAGCAATTGGGCAAATCGCAAACGCCGGGAGTTGGAAGCTGAAAATCGGCACACTGTCCTCTTTCGCGGTTACTAACAATTTATCCTAGTAACATTTTTTCGAGAAATCGCAATTAAGTGCACTTTACAGGGACACCGCCTATAAATAACTGCAGAGACGAACAATTTGGGCAAATCGCGAACGCCGGGAGTTGGAAGCTGAAATTCGGCATGCAGTCCTATTTCGCCGTTGCTAACAATTTATCCTAGTAACATTTTTCGAGAAATCGCAATTAGGGGCACTTTACAGGGACACCGCCTAGAAATAACTGAAGAGACGAGCAATTGGGCAAATCGCGAACGCCAGGAGTTGGAAGCTGAAATTCGGCATACTGTCCTCTATCGCCGTTACTAACAATTTATCCTAGTAACATTTTGTTGAGAAATCGCAATTAGGGGCACTTTACAGGGACACCGCCTAGAAATAACTGAAGAGACGAGCAATTTGAGCAAATCGCGAACACGGGAGTTGAAAGCTGAAATTCGGCATACAGTCCTCTTTCGCCGTTACTAACAATTTATCCTAGTAACATTTTTTCGAGAAATCGCGATTAGGGGCAATTTGCTGGGACACCGCCTAGATATAACTGAAGATTCGAGCAATTTTGGCAAATCGCGAACTCTGGGAGTTGGGAGCTGCAACTCGGCATACAGCCCTCTTTCGCCGTTACTAACAATTTATCCTAGTAACATTTTTTCGAGAAATCGCAATTAGGGGCACTTTACTGGGACACCGCCTAGAAATAACTGAAGATTCGAGCAATTTGGGACTATCGCGAACTCTGGGAGTTGGAAGCTGAAATTCGGCATGCAGTCCTCTTTCGCCGTTACTAACAATTTATCCTAGTAACATTTTTTCGAGAAATCGCTATTAGGGTACATTACCGGGACACCGCCTAGAAATAACTGAAGAGACGAGCAATTTGGACAAATCGCGAAATCTGGGAGTTTTAAGCTGAAACTCGGCATACAGTCTTCTTTCGCCGTTACTAACAATTTATCCTAGTAACATTTTTTCGAGAAATCGCAATAAGGGGCACTTTACAGGAACAACGCCTAGAAAAGACTGCAGAGACGAACAATTGGGGCAAATCGCTAACGCCAGGAGTTGGAAGCTGAAATTCGGCATACTGTCCTCTATCGCCGTTACTAACAATTTATCCTAGTAACATTTTGTCGAGAAATCGCAATTAGGGGCACTTTACTGGCACACCGCCTAGAAATAACTGAAGAGACGAGCAATTTGGGCAAATCGCGAACGCCGGGAGTTGGGAAGCTGAAATTCGGCATACAGTCTTCTTTCGCCGTTACTAACAATTTATCTTAGTAACATTTTCTCGAGAAATCGCAATTAAGTGCACTTTACAGTGACACCGCCTATAAATAACTGAAGAGTCGAGCAATTGGGGCAAATCGCGAACGCCGGGAGTTGGAAGCTGAAATTCGGCATGCAGTCCTATTTCGCCGTTGCTAACAATTTATCCTAGTAACATTTTTTCGAGAAATCGCAATTAGGGGCACTTTACACGAACACCGCCTAGAAAAAACTGAAGAGTCGAGCAATTGGGCAAATCGCAAACGCCGGGAGTTGGAAGCTGAAAATCGGCAAACTGTCCTCTTTCGTCGTTACTAACAATTTATCCTAGTAACATTTTTTCGAGAAATCGCAATTAATGGCACGTCACTGGGACACCGCCTAGAAACATCTGAGGAGTCAAGCCATTGAGCAAATCGCGGACGCCGGGAGTTGGAAGCTGAAATTCGGCATACAGTCCTCTTTCGCCGTTACTAACAATTTATCCTAGTAACATTTTGTCGAGAAATCGCAATTAAGGGCTCTTTACAGGGGCACCGTGTGGAAAAAACTGAAGAGACGAGCATTTTGGGCAAATCGCGAACGCCGGGAGTTGGAAGCTGAAATTCGGCATGCAGTCCTATTTCGCCGTTGCTAACAATTTATCCTAGTAACATTTTTTCGAGAAATCGCAATTAGGGGCACTTTACACGGACACCGCCTAGAAATAACTGAAGAGACGAGCAATTGGGCAAATCGCAAACGCCGGGAGTTGGAAGCTGAAAATCGGCACACTGTCCTCTTTCGCGGTTACTAACAATTTATCCTAGTAACATTTTTTCGAGAAATCGCAATTAGGGGCACTTTACTTGGACACCGCCTAGAAATAACTGAAGAGACGAGCAATTTGGGCAAATCGCGAACGCCGGGAGTTGGAAGCTGAAATTCGGCATGCAGTCCTATTTCGCCGTTACTAACAATTTATCCTAGTAACATTTTTTCGAGAAATCGCAATTAGGGGCACTTTACACGGACACCGCCTAGAAATAACTGAAGAGATGAGCAATTGGGCAAATCGCGGACGCCGGGAGTTGGGAAGCTGAAATTCGGCATACAGTCCTCTTTCGTCATTACTAACAATTCATCCTAGTAACATATTGTCGAGAAATCGCAATTAGGGGCACTTTACTGGGACACCGCCTAGAAATAACTGAAGAGACGAGCAATTTGAGCAAATCGCGAACACCGGGAGTTGAAAGCTGAAATTCGGCATACAGTCCCCTTTCGCCGTTACTAACAATTTATCCTAGTAACATTTTTTCGAGAAATAGCAGTTAGGGGCACTTTACAGGGACAACGTCTAGAAAAGACTGAAGAGTCGGGCAATTGAGGCAAATCGCGAACGTCGGCAGTTGGGAAGCTGAAATTCGGCATACAGTCTTCTTTCGCCGTTACTAACAATTTATCTTAGTAACATTTTTTCGAGAAATCGCAATTAGGGGCACTTTACTGGGACACCGCCTAGAAATAACTGAAGAGACGAGCAATTTGGCAATATCGCGAAATCTGGGAGTTGGAAGCTGAAATTCGGCATGCAGTCCTATTTCACCGTTGCTAACAATTTATCCTAGTAACATTTTTTCGAGAAATCGCAATTAGGGGCACTTTACACGGACACCGCCTAGAAATAACTGAAGAGACGAGCAGTTTGGGCAAATCTCGAAATCTGGGAGTTGGGAGCTGAAACTCGGCATACAGTCTTCCTTCGCCGTTACTAACAATTTATCCTAGTAACATTTTTTCGAGAAATCGCAATTAATGGCACTTCACTGGGACGCCGCCTAGAAAAATCTGAGGATTCGAGTCATTGGGGCAAATCGCGGACGCCGGGAGTTGGGAAGCTGAAATTCGGCATACAGTCTTCTTTCGCCGTTACTAACAATTTATCCTAGTAACATTTTTTCTAAAAATCGCAATTAAGTGCACTTTACAGGGACACCGCCTATAAACAACTGCAGAGACGAGCAATTTGGGCAAATCGCGAACGCCGGGAGTTGGAAGCTGAAATTCGGCACACTGTCCTCTTTCGCCGTTACTAACAATTTATCTTAGTAACATTTTTTCGAGAAATCGCAATTAGGGGCACTTATTTGGACACCGCCTAGAAAAAACTGAAGAGTCGAGCAATTGGGGCAAATCGCGAACGCCGGGAGTTGGAAGCTGAAATTCGGCACACTGTCCTCTTTCGCCGTTACTAACAATTTATCTTAGTAACATTTTTTCGAGAAATCGCAATCCTAGTAACATTTTTTCGAGTAATAGCAGTTAGGGGCACTTTACAGGGACAACGCCTAGAAAAGACAAGAGTCGAGCAATTGGGGCAAATCGCGAACTCTGGGAGTTGGAAGCTGAAACTCCGCATACAGTCTTATTTCGCCGTTACTAACAATTTATCTTAGTAACATTTTCTCGAGAAATCGCAATTAAGTGCACTTTACAGGGACACCGCCTAGAAATAACTGAAGAGTCGAGCAATTGGGGCAAATCGCGAACGCCGGGAGTTGGAAGCTGAAATTCGGCACACTGTCCTCTTTCGCTGTTACTAACAATTTATCCTAGTAACATTTTTTCGAGAAATCGCAATTAGGGGTACTTTACTGGGACACCGCCTAGAAATAACTGCAGAGACGAACAATTTGGGCAAATCGCGAACGCCGGGAGTTGGAAGCTGAAATTCGGCATGCAGTCCTATTTCGCCGTTGCTAACAATTTATCCTAGTAACATTTTTTCGAGAAATCGCAATTAGGGGCACTTTACTGGGTCACCGCCTAGAAATAACTGAAGAGACGAGCAATTTGAGCAAATCGCGAACGCGGGAGTTGAAAGCTGAAATTCGGCATACAGTCCCCTTTCGCCGTTACTAACAATTTATCCTAGTAACATTTTGTCGAGAAATCGCAATTAAGGGCTCTTTACAGGGGCACCGTGTGGAAAAAACTGAAGAGACGAGCATTTTGGGCAAATCGCGAACGCCGGGAGTTGGAAGCTGAAATTCGGCATGCAGTCCTATTTCGCCGTTGCTAACAATTTATCCTAGTAACATTTTTTCGAGAAATCGCAATTAGGGGCACTTTACTGGGACACCGCCTAGAAATAACTGAAGATTCGTGCAATTTGGGCAAATCGCGAACTCTGGGAGTTGGAAGCTGAAACTTGGCATACAGTCTTCTTTCGCCATTACTAACAATTTATCCTAGTAACATTTTTTCGAGAAATCGCAATTAGGGGCACTTTACTGGGACACCGCCTAGAAATAACTGAAGAGACCAGCAATTTGGGCAAATCGCGAAATCTGGGAGCTTTAAGCTGAAACTCGGCATACAGTCTTCCTTCGCCGTTACTAACAATTTATCCTAGTAACATTTTTTCGAGAAATCGCAATTAGGGTACATTACCGGGACACCGCCTAGAAATAACTGAAGAGACGAGCAATTTGGACAAATCGCGAAATCTGGGAGTTTTAAGCTGAAACTCGGCATACAGTCTTCTTTCGCCGTTACTAACAATTTATCCTAGTAACATTTTTTCGAGAAATCGCAATAAGGGGCACTTTACAGGAACAACGCCTAGAAAAGACTGCAGAGACGAACAATTGGGGCAAATCGCTAACGCCGGGAGTTGGAAGCTGAAATTCGGCACACTGTCCTCTTTCGCCGTTACTAACAATTTATCTTAGTAACATTTTTTCGAGAAATCGCAATTAGGGGCACTTTACTGGGACACCGCCTAGAAATAACTGAAGAGTCGAGCAATTGGGGCAAATCGCGAACGCCGGGAGTTGGAAGCTGAAATTCGGCACACTGTCCTCTTTCGCCGTTACTAACAATTTATCCTAGTAACATTTTGTCGAGAAATCGCAATTAGGGGCACTTTACAGGGACACCGCCTAGAAATAACTGAAGAGACGAACAATTTGGGCAAATCGCGAACGCCGGGAGTTGGAAGCTGAAATTCGGCATGCAGTCCTATTTCGCCGTTGCTAACAATTTATCCTAGTAACATTTTTTCGAGAAATCGCAATTAGGGGCACTTTACACGAACACCGCCTAGAAAAAACTGAAGAGTCGAGCAATTGGGCAAATCGCAAACGCCGGGAGTTGGAAGCTGAAATTCGGCACACTGTCCTCTTTCGCTGTTACTAACAATTTATCCTAGTAACATTTTTTCGAGAAATCGCAATTAGGGGCACTTTACAGAGACACCGCCTAGAAATAACTGAAGAGTCGAGCAATTGGGGCAAATCGCGAACGCCGGGAGTTGGAAGCTGAAATTCGGCATACAGTCCTCTTTCGCCGTTACTAACAATTTATCCTAGTAACATTTTGTCGAGAAATCGCAATTAAGGGCTCTTTACAGGGGCACCGTGTGGAAAAAACTGAAGAGACGAGCATTTTGGGCAAATCGCGAACGCCGGGAGTTGGAAGCTGAAATTCGGCATGCAGTCCTATTTCGCCGTTGCTAACAATTTATCCTAGTAACATTTTGTCGAGAAATCGCAATTAGGGGCACTTTACTTGGACACCGCCTAGAAATAACTGAAGAGACGAGCAATTTGCGCAAATCGCGAACGCCGGGAGTTGGAAGCTGAAATTCGGCA
This sequence comes from Dorcus hopei, assembly GCA_033060865.1. Taxonomy (NCBI): domain Eukaryota; kingdom Metazoa; phylum Arthropoda; class Insecta; order Coleoptera; family Lucanidae; genus Dorcus; species Dorcus hopei. The sequence goes on along the minus strand of CM065426.1, from coordinate 55,747,071 downwards.
TGCAGTCCTCTTTCGCCGTTGCTAGCAATTTATCCTAGTAACATTTTTCGAGAAATCGCAATTAGGGGCACTTTACTTGGACACCGCCTAGAAATAACTGAAGAGACGAGCAATTTGGGCAAATCGCGAACGCCGGGAGTTGAAAGCTGAAATTCGGCATACAGTCCTCTTTCGCCGTTACTAACAATTTATCCTAGTAACATTTTTTCGAGAAATCGCAATTAATGGCACTTCACTTGGACACCGCCTAGAAAAATCTGAGGAGTCGAGCCATTGGGGCAAATCGCGGACGCAGGGAGTTGGGAAGCTGAAATTCGGCATACAGTCCTCTTTCGCCGTTACTAACAATTTATCTTAGTAACATTTTTTCGAGAAATCGCAATTAAGTGCACTTTACTGGGACACCGCCTATAAATAACTGCAGAGACGAACAATTTGGGCAAATCGCGAACGCCGGGAGTTGGAAGCTGAAATTCGGCATGCAGTCCTATTTCGCCGTTGCTAACAATTTATCCTAGTAACATTTTTTCGAGAAATAGCAGTTAGGGGCACTTTACAGGGACAACGTCTAGAAAAGACTGAAGAGTCGGGCAATTGAGGCAAATCGCGAACGTCGGCAGTTGGGAAGCTGATATTCAGCATACAGTCCTCTTTCACCGTTACTAACAATTCATCCTAGTAACATTTTTTCGAGAAATCGCGATTAGGGGCACATTACAGGGACAACGCCTAGAAAAGACTGCCGGGAGTTGGAAGCTGAAATTCGGCATACTGTCCTCTATCGCCGTTACTAAAAATTCATCCTAATATTTGGGGCAAATCGCGGACGCAGGGAGTTGGGAAGCTGAAATTCGGCATACAGTCCTCTTTCGCCGTTACTAACAATTTATCTTAGTAACATTTTTTCGAGAAATCGCAATTAAGTGCACTTTACTGGGACACCGCCTATAAATAACTGCAGAGACGAACAATTTGGGCAAATCGCGAACGCCGGGAGTTGGAAGCTGAAATTCGGCACACTGTCCTCTTTCGCCGTTACTAACAATTTATCCTAGTAACGTTTTTTCGAAAAATCGCAATTAGGGGCACTTTACACGAACACCGCCTAGAAAAAACTGAAGAGTCGAGCAACTTGTGCAAATCGCGAACGCCGGGAGTTGGAAGCTGAAATTCGGCATGCAGTAGTCTCTTGCCGTTACTAACAATTTATCCTAGTAACATTTTTTCGAGAAATCGCAATTAGGGTACATTACCGGGACACCGCCTAGAAATAACTGAAGAGACGAGCAATTTGGACAAATCGCGAACGCCGGGAGTTGGAAGCTGAAACTTGGCATACAGTCTTCTTTCGCCGTTACTAACAATTTATCCTAGTAACATTTTTTCGAGAAATCGCAATTAAGTGCACTTTACAGGGACACCGCCTATAAATAACTGCAGAGACGAACAATTTGGGCAAATCGCGAACGCCGGGAGTTGGAAGCTGAAATTCGGCATGCAGTCCTCTTTCGCCGTTACTAACAATTTATCCTAGTAACATTTTTTCGAGAAATCGCAATTAATGGCACTTCACTGGGACGCCGCCTAGAAAAATCTGAGGATTCGAGTCATTGGGGCAAATCGCGGACGCCGGGAGTTGGGAAGCTGAAATTCGGCATACAGTCTTCTTTCGCCGTTACTAACAATTTATCCTAGTAACATTTTTCTAGAAATCGCAATTAAGTGCACTTTACAGGGACACCGCCTATAAACAACTGCAGAGACGAGCAATTTGGGCAAATCGCGAACGCCGGGAGTTGGAAGCTGAAATTCGGCACACTGTCCTCTTTCGCCGTTACTAACAATTTATCTTAGTAACATTTTTTCGAGAAATCGCAATTAGGGGCACTTATTTGGACACCGCCTAGAAAAAACTGAAGAGTCGAGCAATTGGGGCAAATCGCGAACGCCGGGAGTTGGAAGCTGAAATTCGGCATACAGTCTTCTTTCGCCGTTACTAACAATTTATCTTAGTAACATTTTCTCGAGAAATCGCAATCCTAGTAACATTTTTTCGAGTAATAGCAGTTAGGGGCACTTTACAGGGACAACGCCTAGAAAAGACAAGAGTCGAGCTATTGGGGCAAATCGCGAACTCTGGGAGTTGGAAGCTGAAACTCCGCATACAGTCCTATTTCGCCGTTGCTAACAATTTATCCTAGTAACATTTTTTCGAGAAATCGCAATTAGGGGCACTTTACACGGACACCGCCTAGAAATAACTGAAGAGACGAGCAATTGGGCAAATCGCAAACGCCGGGAGTTGGAAGCTGAAAATCGGCACACTGTCCTCTTTCGCGGTTACTAACAATTTATCCTAGTAACATTTTTTCGAGAAATCGCAATTAAGTGCACTTTACAGGGACACCGCCTATAAATAACTGCAGAGACGAACAATTTGGGCAAATCGCGAACGCCGGGAGTTGGAAGCTGAAATTCGGCATGCAGTCCTATTTCGCCGTTGCTAACAATTTATCCTAGTAACATTTTTTCGAGAAATCGCAATTAGGGGCACTTTACACGGACACCGCCTAGAAATAACTGAAGAGACGAGCAATTGGGCAAATCGCAAACGCCGGGAGTTGGAAGCTGAAAATCGGCAAACTGTCCTCTATCGCTGTTACTAACAATTTATCCTAGTAACATTTTGTCGAGAAATCGCAATTAAGGGCACTTTACAGGGGCACCGTGTGGAAAAAACTGGAGAGTCAAATCGCGAACGCCGGGAGTTGGAAGCTGAAATTCGGCATGCAGTCCTCTTTCGCCGTTGCTAACAATTTATCCTAGTAACATTTTTCGAGAAATCGCAATTAGGGGCACTTTACAGGGACACCGCCTAGAAAAGACTGAAGATTCGAGCAATTAAGGCAAATCGCGAACGCCGGGAGTTGGGATGCTGAAACTCGGCGTACAGTCCTCTTTCGCCGTTACTAACAATTTATCATAGTGACATTTTTTCGAGAAATCGCAATTAGGGGCACTTTACACGGACAACGCTTAGAAAAAACTGAAGAGACGAACAATTGGGGCAAATCGCGATAGCCGGGAGTTGGAAGCTGAAATTCGGCACATTGTCCTCTTTCGCCGTTACTAACAATTTAACCTAGTACCATTTTTTCGAGAAATCGCAATTAGGTTCACTTTACAGGGACAACGCCTAGAAAAGACTGCAGAGACGAACAATTGGGGCAAATCGCTAACGCCTGGAGTTGGAAGCTGAAATTCGGCATGCAGTCCTCTTTCGCCGTTACTAACAATTTATCCTAGTAACATTTTTTCGAGAAATCGCAATTAGGGTACATTACCGGGACACCGCCTAGAAATAACTGAAGAGACGAGCAATTTGGACAAATCGCGAAATCTGGGAGTTTTAAGCTGAAACTCGGCATGCAGTCTTCTTTCGCCGTTACTAACAATTTATCCTAGTAACATTTTTTCTAGAAATCGCAATTAAGTGCACTTTACAGTGACACCGCCTATAAATAACTGAAGAGTCGAGCAATTGGGGCAAATCGCGAAAGCCGGGAGTTGGAAGCTGAAATTCGGCAAGTAGTAGGGATAGGCCGATTCTGGAACCTCCTCCGACCTTGACGGAAAAATTCAAGGTCAAGGTCGGAGGAGGTTCCAGAATCGGCCTATCCCTGACGTGACCTTCGCCATAACCTTGACATGGAGGAGGTTCTAGATTCAAGGTCAAGGTCGGAGGAGGTTCCACAATCGAACTACCCCTGACCTTCACCATAACCTTGACTTGAAGGAGGTTCTAGATTCAAGGTCAAAGTCGGAGGAGGTTCCAGAATCGATCTTGAGGTGACCTTGAAGTGACTTTGAGGTGACCTTGAAATGACCTTGAGGTGACCTTGAAAAGACCTTGAGGTGATCTTGAAATGACCTCGAGGTGACCTTGAAATGACCTCGAGGTGACCTTGAAATGACCTCGAGGTGACCTCGAAACGACCTTGAGGTGACATTGAAACGACCTTGAAACCACCTTGAGGTGAACTTGAAATGACCTTGGAATGACCTTAAAGTGTCATTGAGATGACCCCGAAACGACCTTGAAACGGCCTTGAGGTGACCTTGAAATCGTCTTGAGGTGCTCTTGACGTGACCTTGAAATGACGTCAAATAACCTTGAGGTGACCTTGAAATGACCTTCACATGACCTTGAGGTGATCTTGAAAAACCTCGAGCTGACCTTGACATAATCTTGAAACGACTTTGACCTTAAGGTGTTATTGAAAATATATCCCGACTTATGAGCTCTACAAATTACTATGTGCAACACTCGCATTGAGTTAATTTATTGGATCTTTTGCACGGTTAAAAGTCAGTTGCGAATGTTGGGTCAAAGCTTGTCGATCGCGTCTACAATTTTTAGAAAAAAATCTGAATTTTTTTTATTATAAAATATATTTACATAATTACCTTTACTGGAATTTTATTTTCCAGTATTTAATTAAACTTTAAGAAATATGTATTCAATGTGAAAATAATTTAATTTAAAAACTGTAAGGATTGTTTAATCATATTATGTCTGGAATTCTAGTTTCCTTAAACATATTCAACCTCACAACCATCTTAAGTTGCTGATGCATACTGACGTAAAATCTTGTTTTCGCGTGAAATTCTACCACGAGGATGACGTTTTCTAATTCAAGGTCAGCAACGATTTTGCATTCACCGAAATCAATGTTTACTTTACGATATACAAAGACATTATCATAATAAGTTGTTTTTCACTCAGGCGTCTCTGTCTAGGGTATAACCGCTAAACTATACACAGCCAAATGCATACCGATTCTAGAACCTCCTCCTCCCAAATCAAAGTATAAGGTATTTAAACGGTAAGCAAAAAAATCAGGCGATGCAACGAAAATGTACGTCAGTGATTAACGCGGCGTCAGGCTGTTCATGAATGTATTACTTTAATTATTCAGTTAATCACAAACATACATTTTCTTTGCACCGCCTATTCTAATCTGATTTTTTGCTCACTTTTTGTATCCGATATCTATGTTCTGATTCTAAGGTGCGATTTATTGAAAACAGGCCAGAGTAGGCCATGAAATGTGCAAACGTACGTCCTAGATAAGATTACTTTTAAAACAAACGTTAAAATTATTTTGCCTACAATAAAAGCTCGAAATGTTGTCCTTTTCTTGCAAAACATAATTGCATCCGTCTTATTAAATTTAAACTTTCCATTATCAACAGTTTTTTTCATTGGTCACAATTTTTAAAATATTTTAACATTTGTTCCTTAACAAATTTGAATATTAATTGTTTGAAGTAAATTTATTTAAGACATACATTTGGAGATTCCAAAGCCAACTCTGGCCTGTTTTCAAAAAATCGCATGATACAACTGCATTATCATCACACTTACGATTCGTTTTACAAATTTTTTCACATTTGCAAAATTTCATCAAATTCAAGTAAATACACGACAAAAAGATTTCAGAATGATTTGTTTATATAAATATTTCGCTCAGATTTCCATACAGTATGTATAGAGTCGAAATGATGACAAACGTATTTTGTATTCTGGCATGGACGTTAGCTGAAATAATAAGCAAATATGGTTATAGTTATTTACGTGTCAAGCTCTATAAATTAATCTTTACTGGCGAGCTGGAAGTTTGTGGGACGAGCGACGCGACGCAGGAGCGAACCCCATAATCCAGTGAGCCTAGTAAAGATTAATTGCAAAGCGTGTCGCGTACAAACTTTTATTACCACCTTCACATGGCGATTTTTAATTAATTTACTTTAAATTGTTATGAAAACGTTTCTTGTCGAAGGCGTTATTTCTAGCTAGACGTAACCATGGTGTATACAATCTGCTTTTCTATAAACCTGTAAAATTTTACAGATCTCATACCAGCCCGTATAATATTATAGGTTCCCGTAATTTATCGTTTACTTGATTACCATAAACAACAACATTAACCTATAAAATGTTATTTACTAAGAAGGTGGAAAAAATATTTTTTAGAGACTTACGAATAATCCTAGAGACGTAAGAGAGATCCTCTTACAGAGAACTTAATTTCATATTTTAATAATTGAGTACAGATTTACAGATCTTACGGTTCTTACAGATATGAGCAGAATCGACCCATTAATTTGTGTAGAACTGCGGACATTTTTACTAAAAAAGATTTCTATAGTTACTTTAACCACGTAAAAAAGGTAGATGAATGATGCACCCAACGTAAAATGAGGTGATGGAGACTTGAATTTATCTTCAATTTGAAGTGAGTTATTTGAAATATTCTCTCAGCCGTTTTACACACATCACTATTTTCGTCATAAGAATATAGGTGAGCAAACATCTACAGAGATTTCTGAATCAAATTAGATGGTAATTATGGATTAATTGCCATTGTTGGCTCAAAACGTGTAAATGTAAATGAAATGGGTTAATGTAGGATTATGTATTGAAACATTTTTTGATCCGTTATACGTATCAAAGGTTTACCATTCAGTTAATCAGTGAAGAAAAATGGAAGCAATTTAATAAATATATTTACACATTAATAATGTACTTACTGAGAAAAAAAACAAAGTATCCACTAATAAAAGTAAATTTAGTAAAGATGTCCTTCGAGCTGATTGAAAGAGGTGTAGGGACTCTCGTGTGTGAATATTTTATAGGGACCTATTAGCGTTGTCGAAACTGTATCACAGTATTCCATAGCGTTTGCAAGTTTTGGAACGATTGGACTCTAAGCCTTTTCATACTAATATGATATCACATTTAAATATTATTAAAAGGTGTTGCAAAAACAAATTTTAAATCGCTTACTAATAACGAAATATCTGAAAAATCAGCAGTAATTTACGAATTAAAATTACTTTCAGAATGAATAAGATTGGTAAATGTAAGTTCATTTGTTAAGGTCATATTTTAAGAACAAACTATGATAGCTGACGGTAAAATATTTTTCCCGAAGGCGGTATCAAATGTAATGCATTTATTTACAAAAATAAAATTGTCTTGGAATGCAAACCAGCCTGGAAATTCCGTTCCTCAAATCGAGTCGATTAGACAGTGACAAGAATAGCGAATTCGACTCGAATTGAGGAATAGAATCTGCCTCCTCTGATATGCATGTATTCGTGACCGTCATTTACAATGTGACATTGATTTCGCAGGTAGAAAATGCAAATTAGGAACGAGTCAGTTCTCCGCTGTTTTAGAAATTTTCAGCAACAGTAGATTTTACGATGTGATGGGATGCTCACGTTAAATTGGTTTTTAGGGGTATTAAATTATATCAAAGGTGAGAAGTGTAGTTATAAAAAGGCGCCCAAAACTCGGTCAGTTATACAGGTGTGTCATTGGTACGTATTTCTTTAATATCTCCAATATTATTACTTACAAAGTAATTGAGTAATAATAATATTTTTGATGTGTATTTGCATACAAACAATTGAATCTTAAAAGTTAAATTTTCTCAAAAAAATTTAATAAAATATCCTCTATCTATATTTTAACGTATTTGAAGAGTTCGTTATATTTTGTTTCTAACATATGCAACATGCATTGGTTTAAGATTTACGGTTTCACGGTTTTTATTATATCTACACTTGCATTTTATAAATCAGAAGAGTCACTCTTCGTGGAAAAAAGGAAAGGACGCGATGTTATTTATCAATTAAATCTAAACGAAATAATTATGTTTAATAATAATTATACAGGGCGTAAAATGAAATGTTATACTTTTAATTTTTTCGTTTTAATATATTAATCATTTCTTTATGTTTCTACTATTTTACAGTCTCATTAAGTAATTATTAGTTTCCGACCCTGGATTATATAACAAAAAAGGCTTATTTTAGTCTCTTTTACTTACCCTAGAAATTTGGCAATCGATTTTCGCAACACCCAGTATAGGAGGAATAAGTAACCTTAGAGCTTGAAAAAGTTAAGTAATTGCAAAAATACGAACGAAAATCTTTTAAACTGTAGCGGCGCACTATGTGGTCAAGAGCACTTTCGCGTCTCAAAAATCTGAAACTCTTTTATTTACATTACATCACAGCCATAAAGCCTATAGTTTTCTTAATCTACGTACCAAATTTCATTAACGTAAGTCAGTAAATAAAAGAGTTACAAATTTTTAAGACGCAAAAGTGCTGTTGGCCCCATAGTGCGGCGCGACGGCGCGTCAATGTAAAAGTGCGGACAAGTTTGAAACAATTTAACCTTTAAGTTTCAGGTTTCTGTGCAAACGAACATCAAAAGTTTTACTATTACTCATTGGAGTTATTCGATATGATATTTATAATTGACCAATGGTCAATTACGGTAGAAATTTATTTTCGGCTGTTAATTAGGAATAAAGTATCTACTTCCAAATTTCGAGTGTTTCAACCGACTAAATAACTATAGACTGTAAATGTTTCATTTTAGAGCTGTAGTTGCTTAATAAAAATGTTTATCATCAAGTTTCAAAATGTGTAACAGAAACTAGTGCCTTCAATTAAAAAATATGTTTCATTATGAACTATTATTTTTATACAAGAAATTTTTCTTTATAATTAATAGGTAAGGAGCTATAAAGAAATACGTACCATTGATGTACCCTGTTTAGTTCGCGTTTATTATACAGAGTGCGTCGCAGTTCTATACTTTCAAAATAACTTTATTATTTTCAATAATAGAGCAAAGAGGTTTTAGGCAAAGTTGCATTGAACGTTACTATAATCCGAAGAACTCCAATGATCTCGACATTCATTGTATCGAAACGGCCACAAATTTTTAAATATTTTAAATAGCTTAGTGTATTTTTATGACTGGTTTTAGTAATCATTTAAAATGTGTAAAAAGTTCCCCGTCATGTTAGGGTGATTCAAGGTTCTTGATTTTAAATGGTATAACCTTTTCAATTATGTCTGAGACCTCGATTTTGAATTTTTTCAAAAAGGTCACGTCTTTCTCAGTTTTTAAATACCATAACGTATTTTTTATGATAGATTTTAATAGACATTTTACCCCCACGAATGGTAAAAATTTCGGAAAAAATGAAAAAAATTGTTACGTTGCGGTAGACCGCGATCGTTAAGCGAAATACTGGGTGTTTCATTGAAGGTGCATCAAACTTGGTATGCGGGTAGATGTCGGGAAACAAAAGAAAAGTTTCTGTGTAAATTTTTCTGTTAAATGAATAAATTTCGAGAAAATCGAAGTCGCATATTTTATTCGCATTCTCATACGAATCGCTTTATTCGTTTATTACTCTAGCTAGAATGTCGCCACAGCTGATTCGCCAAAACACATTTAAAAACATCGTGGTTCTTGGAAATCGATAAAAATAATAATTAGTCGTTTATTTTCGATTCTCCATTTAATACGAATTTTCTAATTGTTAGTTGAAGCATTTTAGTATTGTTCAAACATTTAGTAGTGTGCGCTTATATAAGAATTTATTATTATTCACATTTAGTGATAAACCGTTTCATGAAATCATTCGTAGAAATTTAGCACCCAAGTGCCTGGTTTTACCCAAAATATTTCGTTCGCTGCACTACCCCAATTAAGGATTTTATGGTATTTTTTGTGTGTGCAGCAAAGGAGACATTTCTCGTAATAATAATAATAATGTAATAAAAAGAAATATTTTTATTTTTAAAATTCGACAAATTTTTAATAGCAATTTATAATGTGCGACAACAATGCATACTAAATGCACATTTTTGCATAGCCCCACATTTGTAATTTATTATTAAATTAAATAAGTTTAAATATCCACGCGATTTCACATTCCAGCTGCTGCTGCAGTTGAATAACCGAACGAGTGAGTCTTTCGGTCAAGGTCAAAACAAAATCTAGTCATAAATTTCTTCGCTTTTATGGTTTTATTGTCCCCCTATGTTCCATTCATAATGCAATTTAGACCGCCAATTTGGTGTCACAATTCCGCGGAGCTAAAGTATTTTTACAAACATCGGCTCCAAATTATGCAAATTTCAACTTGCTACGATTAAATTTTTTTATTAAGATATTTTGTTTGAAATAATGTCAGAAATGTGTTCTCAAGTTTGGTGCATCATCAATGAAACACCCTGTATATCTGTTTTACCGTTTTCCTAATAAATAAAGATTATATTAGCTACAATGATCACTGCAGCATTACAAGTCAACAGTTATCATATCTCGAAATTCTTGCTATGTATGGAAGTAAACCTTTTAACCAAGTCAATTCTAAATGTCTATTAAAATTCGTCATAAAAATACACTATCTTATTCAAAAAATTGATGAAAGTATGACATTCTCGAAATAACTGAAGATCGTGATTGTTGGGAGTTTTCCGTGTGTTAACACTTAATATTCAATGCAACTACTCTTAAAGATTACTTACTACATTTCTCAAAACATGAAACTTATTTTGAAAACACAAAAGCGCAACTGACTTTGTACAAGGCGAGTGTTTAAAATGCAAAAGTGTAGAACTGGGAATGAGGTATGCTATAGAGATAAGTTATTAATTATAACTAATTGTATGATATATAGAGAATTAAAATAAATCTACAGCCAGATAGTACCAAGACGTAGAGGTAGAGTATGTTTGCATTTAAAAGAGCCAGCTGCGTTACATGTTGCTTGTATTTCTCGAAATAATATTTTAGACCGTTAATCTTTCCGGTGAAGATGAAGTAATCCTTCGAGATCAGTGCCAGGTAAAGTTGAAGTGAGTAATTTGGCGAAAATGCTAAGTGAAGTTGAATTGAGTAACTTAGGTAAATCAAGGGTGAAATACCACTGAGTTGTAGTGTAGAGCATGTTTGCATGTTAAACAAGCTCTCTGCGTTGCATGTTGCTTGTATTTCTCCAAATAATATTGTAGACCATTAATTTTTCCGGTGAAGACGAAGTGTGTAATCCTTCGAGACCAGTGCCAGGTGAAGTGTTGAGTAACCTGGGTAAATCTAGGGTGAAATACCACCGAGTTGTAGAGTAGAGTATGTTTGCATGTTAAACAAGCTATCTGCGTTACATGTTGCTTGAATCTCTCGAAATAACATTGTAGACCATTAATTTTTCCGGTGAAGACGAAGTGTGTAATCCTTCGAGACCAATGCCAGGTGAAGTGAATTGAGTAACCTGGGTAAATCTAGGGTGAAATAGCACCGAGATGTAGAATACAGTAAGTTTGCGTGTTAAAGAGGCTATCTGCATTGCATGTTGCTTGTATTTCTCGAAATAACATTGTAGACCATTAATTTTTCCGGTGAAGACGAAGTGTGTAATCCTTCAAGGCCAGTGCCAGGTGAAGTGAATTGAGTAACCTGGGTAAATCTAGGGTGAAATATCTCCGAGATGTAGAGTATGTTTGCATGTTAAAGGAGCTACCTGCGTTGCATGTTGCTTATATTTCTCGAAATAACTTTCTAAACCATTAACTTTTCAGGTGAAGACGAAGTGTATAATCTTTGGAAACCAGTGTCAGGTGAAGTTGAAGTGAGTAACCTGGCAATCAGATGAGAGTGTCAGGTGGAGTTGAATTGAGTAACCTGGATCGAATAGCACCAACACGTATGATAGAGTGTGTTTGCATGTTAAAGAATCTATTTGTGTTGAATATTGCGTGTATTTCTCGAAATAACATTTTAGAACTTAGTTCTTTATATAATTTTCACATTGAATATTTCTCAAAATTTAATGAGGTACTATAAAGAAAGTTTTATTTATTACCGTTTTCATAATTGAACTTTAAATTTAAAGTGACTTCAACCTATAAAAACATATTGGTTTTTCTATTCTTAAAGCGACTGTAAATTAAAACCTCTTTTAGTTCCATTATGAAAACAATCCTTAATTTAATACCTATGTTTTACATTATTTGAAGTTAAAAAGTTTCAGGTTTTTTTCTAACAATCGTACGGATGACAGAAGAGCTTTGACCCAGTAAGATCCAATAGATCAACTAAATGCGAGTGTCACTCATTGTTTGTAGTGTACCAGATTATGCACTTCTTCAAACCTGAGGATAAATTATCGAGATCATCTTAAGGTTAAAATCGCTTCAAGATCAAGTCAAAGTCAAATAAATGTCACCTCAATCTCGTTTAAGGGTCACTTAAATAAATTTCAGGGTCGCTTCAGTCATATGGAGGTAGTCTCAAGGTCACTTGAGGGTTATTTCAAGATTATTTCAAAAGTACCTCAACGTTGTTTCAAGATTATGGTGATATCACGTCAAGGAGATGCCGATTTTGGAAAATATGCGATCTGTAAAAGAAATTTAAATGGTGGATGAAATATGTCTCGATAATTTGGTTGTAATTTTAATAGTTTTAATTTTTTTGTAAATGCCGCGACCGTTCAGATTAATTAAGGCGCTGTATTATAAACGGAAGATAATATTCCATGTCAAAGGTAACTAACAAAAAAAGTGATGTTCATACACCAACAGTGTTGTCAGAATGAACGAATATTCCTTTTACTGACTTTTACGAAAAACTAGCTATTACAAGGGTCAAGCGGAATGCAACGCCGTTACGCTAAAGTACTAAATCAACACTCCGTACAAGTAACGCAATCCCATTCCTCTCGTGAGAGGATTGAGAAACAAAGATAACAAATATAATTGTCGCAAGTGCAATAAGGAAGACAACAGTTTTAGGGAATTCTGTTTACCACAATGTCACTGGTTTCAATTTAAAAGTGTATTAGGTTATGTCTAGTTAAGTTATTTACCAATCAAAAAGTTGTTATTTTAAGAAGTGCAGAATTTTTCTTTTACGAAAAAGGTGGAATCATTAAATGTCATGCGATACAAGTTTGGGATGCGATATTTAAACTCAATTTTCTTAACCACTGACAGTAACTTCAAATAATATTTCCAACTGTTTTTTTATCCCTAGATGAGAGGAATGTGCGATAAGGATAGATATAAAAAATCACTAAATGCGTTACCTCTATACGAAGTATGTTGATTTAGTACCTTACGTTACGCGCCATTGCAACGCCGCCAAGTGTCACTTCAAAAGACATGCACAGATAAAGCGGCGTGGAACGATTGAAAAATAAAAATAACTTGTGCCACAAATAGATAAATTTCAACTATTTATAGTATTATGTATGTATCTGTTACACCTGATGTATTGTATGTTGTATTATTCACATATACAAAAAATTATCAGATGAAAATGCGATGGTGGGACATATTTGCATTCTGTTTGAACCTTAGACAATATGTTTTTTTAGTACTTTTCGATAAGAATGACATATGGTAGATTTTACAAACGTTACTTAAATTTAATCAAGCGTTAAACGCAAACGTTGCTATGGTTACATGTGCTGAAGGTATAGGAGTGATTATTCTTAATCAATGATTAAATTTAATCGACTTTTATGAAACCCAACAATAATGGAAATACAAAAGTTTGCAGGCAAAATCTGACAATACTCAATAATAATTTTTTAAAAACTATGTAAGGTAATTTTGTAGTTCATAAAAAATTAGAGTGGTACTGTTAATTATGTCAGTGACATTTCAGATTAGAAAGTTACTTAAAATCGTCACATTTTATAATAATAGGTGCTAACTTTAACAATCTGCAGTCTCAAAACTAAAGCAGATGGGACACTGAGTTTTTCGATTTTGGAATTTTCATGGACTGGTGATCAGTGTGGTATACTTTTGGTGCCAGATTTCATTTACACCGTGTATATTAGTTTTATAATTCAATTAGACTCATGTCCGATAAAAAGTTTATAACTTATCAATTACTTCTATTTATCACGTTCTATTTATCACATTTTAATATAATTTTCTCCTAGGATTTATTTATAATAATGAGAGAGTGATATAAGAAACGTTCTTAAAATGATATATTTTATGACAAGGATGTTAAAAATCCCGACAAAGCCAGACAAAGAAACCGGTGCATAGGAAAGCACCCATATTTGTGCATATGTGATCACACCGCGTGCATTCAAAAATTTTAATTTCTCGCTCAAATCGGACGAAAGATTTTCTTGCTATTAGGCGTTTTCGTTTCATAATTGACCTAAACTAATCGGATCCCAAGTGATACTACGCCGACACGAAAAGAACAATTCGGTATGATGCCTAAATAGCAAATGTCAAGATAACTTTACTTTCTGCAAGATTATTTGTGATCATGTTACGGTTTACAGGTGGTGAGGTGGTTTACAGGTTTACACGTTTTATAGTGTGTGGTGAGTAGTTACTTTTAAGTTTAAGCCAAAGCCTTATAGCTAAAATCTTAACAAAACATTGAGTAAGTTTTCTGTCATGAACAAAAATCGCTAAGCAATACAGAATAATTCTATAATTATAATACGCGCAATTAGTATATTATTTTACGAGTTTCACAAGAAGGGTTATTGTAACACGAGTGGGGTTGGGGTACGACAAGCGAAGCGTAGCAAGCTCGGAGTGCCCCAATGGAACGAGTGTTACAATGCCTCTTGTGAAACGTGTAAAATATAGTATTTTTTCTACTTTGCGTCACTTATTGAACAAAAAAAATGAAAAATATTGTCAAAAATTTGATCTCCTTGGTATATGGGGAATTTTAGTTGTAATGCGTGGCAACACTGAAAACCTTTCGTTTTAATCAAAAGCATTGAATTTAAACCTAACATAGAACGGCAACGCAATGCTTAAAACTGGCAGCCAGAAATTGGAGGTTTACGCGATTAACTGATGCATTATTTAGTAAATAATCTGGTTGTAGGATAATTTGCAAAGGTGTAGGTGTAGGTATAGTAATATAGAGACTCTACACTTTTGCAAATTATCCTACAACCAGATTATTTACTAAATAATGCATTAGTTAATCGCGTAAACCTCCAATTTCTGGCTGCCAGTTTTAAGCATTGCGTTGCCGTTCTATGTTAGGTTTAAATTCAATGTCAAAAGTCACTTTAACAAGTTATTAATTTTTCTTATCCAGCTTCATTGTGAGTATTCTGTTAAGTAACAAATAAATAATGAGTTATTTGGTAGAATCTAATAAATATTTTCAATTAAAAATTGACTAAAATTTCCCCAAAAACAGTTTCACAATGAGCTTCATTGTGAAACTGTTTTTGGTGTCACAATGAGTTCATTGTGAACGCAAAGTAGAAAAAATTAATTTTTGGTATCATTTTGAAGCATTTTTTTGTTTCCTATATGAATGTAGGTAAATTGGCAATGAACCGGGTGCATTGTGGATGCATTCTATGAAAAAAATATTTGTAACTGATTTCATAATTAGGTATACCTAAGTCCTTGTCTGGTATATCGGTGAAAGAATGATCTGTTTCGTACTTCTTCATGACATCACAGTCTACATACAGTCTGTTCACTTGGCGTCGGTACCTTTGATCTTTGTGTCTTCAATGCAACCACTGCGCATTCTTCCGTGCGTTGATTCTTACGTGGCGCAAACAATTTAAATTTAAAATCTTGCAGTGTTTGCAGAAGGCCCGAACGTGCCCGAACCAAGCCGGTAAACCAAACTACGAATAAAAGCAGCGAGACTACTGCGCATTCTTCCCCGAGTTTCCAAGAATTTTGTACGCGAAACTAGCGCCAGTGACAAGACTGTATGTAGACTGTGATGACATCACCCACCTTTTCTACAGTGTGTTTTATAATTTGCTTGCAAAAAGACGTCTCAGCGAATCCATCGCGAAGCTAAACTTTTCTTTCAATAACTAAGAACCAAAGTTCCCTCACAATATATCACAAATGCTTCTTGAAAAATTACGTTTTTGTAACTGGTTCATTACAAAATAATATAGATCATACACGTTGGTTAACGTGCACATGCAAGTTTTTCTTAAATGAAACGGACACTTGGCTTCGGATTGTTGTAATTTTTGTACATTTCCGTAAATTTCACTCAAATTCATTACAGGTATTACACAT
Source organism: Dorcus hopei (assembly GCA_033060865.1). Lineage (NCBI taxonomy): Eukaryota > Metazoa > Arthropoda > Insecta > Coleoptera > Lucanidae > Dorcus > Dorcus hopei. The sequence goes on along the minus strand of CM065426.1, from coordinate 55,731,132 downwards.
GTACTTCCTGTAAGAATTCCACGTAGAAACCGAGTCTTCTCCGTTCCTTTAACGTATACAACTTTGGCTGTACACCACAAAGAATTGATAATTGCATCAAAATCCGATAACGGAACGAATCCAGTATTGCTAATGCAATGGTGGTTAGTCATTAACCAGTTCGCAACATTTTGATATTTTCTGGATACTAATGACAAACTGGTGTGAGGTTGAAACTTAAAATGACTTACTTTATTTTCACTATCGTAAGAAGCCAACTCTTTCGATATAAATTTATTATCTTCCACTTTAAATCCTTGGATATCAATGATAGTAAACTCTTTCATGGTTCCGTTGATGTTGCTTCTTACAAAATCAAATTACGTTTAGCTCATAGCCTCACTTTTAATAATGTTATTACGCTTCAACGTTTACATCAACTGACGTACGATTTTTGTGAGAGGTAAATAAGAGAATGCTTTGTCGTGCAGAATTAAACAGTATGCGATAGTATCTGCCTTGATATTTTCTTTAGTTGTAAACTCAATTCTGATTTCTACTGCACTTTTATGCATCGTATCTTTTTGAAACGTGCAGTCAATTCCTATTAAAAGACATCGAGCTAATTCCTTTGGATTGAACCAAGGTTGACTACTTTCACGATGGTAATATTTTTCTTGAAATCTAGAATACATATCGTATAGGATGGCGTATTTATTATTCTCAATGTCAATGTCTAAATTATCATACGGATATCGTTCACCATTTAGAAACATTGTTAAAGATTTTAACTTAACATCATCAAATAGACTCATGTTAACATCAGCAACACCCTTTCTCTTAGTCTGAAAAGCAATAATTATATATCTTGGCGTTTCTAACTGTGGAGCAGTTTTTACAGTCCATGAATGATTTGTAGTAGTTGGAAGGGAAGGGTACTCGTGTAATTCCCAGCTCCTAAAAGGGACCTGTATTTCAACACCTCTATCTGTTATCCTCGTTAAAACTAGTGCTGGCAAAAACCGGAAAAAATTTAAACCGAATAATCGGTTTCTTTAAAAACCGGTTTCGGATATAATCGGCTATCCAAATAATGGTTAAAACCGATTATTCGATTATCCAAGAAACCGACTATTCGGATATCCAAAAACTGACTATTCGGATATTTGAAAAACCGATTATTCGAATATCCAAAAACGACTATTCGGATATCCACAAATACGTTATAATAAAAGCAATTAAGTAAATAAACATGTAACTATGTGTATGTACTTTTTTCTAATAAGTACTGAAGATCTTTAACAAACAAAACCCATTCTGATATCCAATTATTCGGATATCTGAATATCCGAATAACCTGTTATTCGAATTTCCGATTATCCACGAAACTGATAATATCCAAATATCCGGTTATCCGAATAACTGGATATTCGAATAACCGGTTTTCCGTATAACTGGATACTCGAATAACCGAGTTATCCGGATAACCGGTTTTCGGTTTTTTCCAAAACCGCGAATATCCAAAACCGGTTAACCGATTATCCAAAAAATCGATTTCGGTTGCCAGCACTAGTTAAAACCAATTGCTCTCGCAATCCTACTGATACATGCGGCATCCTCCATACAATTTTATCAATTGTTAGTTTGATTTTTTCAGCCCCATTACTTTCATAAATTGCATCAACGTCATCATTCGTTCTGATCAACACCAGTTCCTGCCTCATATTCAAGATTATCTTTCTATAATCTTCCCCAAAACCTAACAATGTCTTTAAAGGTACGCTTGCTGCGAAATTTCCCTTAACGTCGAGTACATTGCTTATTCTTGCTTTCTCCTGAAGCCATCATGCATTTTCCAATTTTATTGTTTCGTTGGGAGTAAAAGAAAAGTAACCTTTCATCGTGGACGTTATCCCAATATTTCTTACCGAATCCACCTGCACTCCATTCAGAAGATATCTAATCTCGCTAAACATACAGTTTGAGTGAAGCAAGTAGGTTGGCGACGCGTGCCTCGGATGTATTCGGACGGCCGGCCTTGTCTGGCATTGGGAAGCGAAACGATGCGCGCGTATTTAATAATTTTATTTTAACTAGGATTTCAATAATTCATGTAAAATATTGTTCTAATTGCCGCAATACATTTGCATAACGCAATTATTATTGTTTGTAATATAATAATGTAGCTAAAAAACAGCTCTAAAAACTGTATGCTTCGAACTGAGGCTGAACTGATACACGCTAGAACCCCCTCTACTCCTACACGACTTCGTCCGAAATTACTTATATCCACCTAGTTTTAAAATTCTACCTGTATAAGCCACTGGATTATTTATCAACTGTGCTGTACGACTATGCTTGGTATTATCGCTAGCCAAACGAAGTCTTCCTTCTACATACAAACAACTTTCACATGGTAAAGTGTAATTGTCAATTTCCAGAACTGTTATTCGAACTTCATCGTTATTACCAAATGATGATCCGAATGGTAAGTGTGAATGATACTCAACGTTAGTTATTGAAGTATCCATTTTAATTTTATCAGTCACTCCCAAAATGTCCATTTTATTTAGGTAATAATTGATTTACGTATAATGATGGTGCTCACCCTTTGACGGTTATGTCACTTCTACAGAATAATTCTCTTTAAGAGTTTTTAAAAGGTACTGTTTTCTTTCTTTAGATTAACACATTATAACCTAAACTCTTTAAATACTTTTTATTTTCTCGTGTCAATTTCAATTTTTTGTCAACAACAATTCAGTATATATTTTCGTGGCTTAAATAATATATTACGTCTTATTCTATCCCACTTCTTTTGTTTCGAATAACCACTGTCGTAGATAATCATTATGTAAACCTCTTCAAGTGAAGTCTTATAGTAACTACTTCGTTTCTAAAGTTAACCAAACGATTCTCTTGATCTAAGACTCGAACGACTAATCTCGTAATTACCTTCACGGTCACTGACAGATAAATAGCTTGAAGAGGGGATTCTATTATTTTAAATCCCGGTGGTACGTTTGGAAAGAAATGATACAACACATGACCTGGTTCTCCGTTATTATAAGAACCACCGGTCAAATTACACTCTATTCTTATAGCATTGACTTTGTTTATGTCGACTGGGAAATCACCGATGTTATTGTCGTTTTCCTTCAATATTCTGGGTTCAAATCCCAACAATCTTCCCAATGAATTTGGTCGACTAAAATCGAGCTTAACCGAACTGTTTATGGTTGCCTTTAAAGTATTATTATTTCCATGAATGTTTATATAATCAGGAATATTGTTATTTTGAAAATAATCTTTCAGAAATTTATTAATATCATCGAGTTCATATGTGCCTGTAGGTATATCGATAGTTTTCCAAGCACTTTTTTCCTCTTTCTTCATAATGTATTAAATTATTACTTTCATCTATGTTAGGTATTGCGTTAAACGTTTCAAAATTTAACATACACATTTCATAGGTTGCGTCTTCGCTCAGGTATATTGGTGGATTAAACTCACAAACTAAAACCGATTCATTTCCCGTTAGAGTAAATGTACACGAAATCGGTGAAGATTCCATGTTGACCATCTTTCAAGAACTAAATCCTTACTTAACTTGTAAGGCTATTAAAAACTGTAGACATAATTGTCCACAATTTTGTGAATTCGACTTTGATATCTTTCATAATTATAATTAATAACGCCTACTCCGTTTGACAAAAGATATTTTTCCACTTCCACTGGAGGTCGTAGATCTCCATAACTATCAAAATACTTTACAGTTCCACCTCTTTTGTAATATGCTACCCAATGTGTTCCTTCACCAGAATTGTCATCTAAATTTATAATTCCACTTTCCTGTTCTCTTATTTTTTTAGGTAATGTATCTCTCATAAACACTCCTCGAAAAAATGGTAATTTTAATATTTTAGCATATTTTAATATGTCAAAGTTACTCAATGGTCGCCGAGGCAAATATTTCAGTTTTTTGAATTAGATGGTAAATATAATCCACATCCTGCTTTGTAAGGTTTAATGTAGAATCCACTTCCCACTGCTTTTGTTTCCATAGCACGATTATGCCCTATTATGTCGTTCTGCCTCTTTCAATTGTTCTTTCGCAGCCTTTGCATCGTTTACCGCCTTAGCAATTGCAGCTGCACCGCCGCCGAGTGATCCTATTGCTCCCAAAGCTGCAAATAATGGAATTAAAGGTAAAAATCCTCCTCTCTTGGGAATTGGAATCACTCTTTGACGTGGACGTCTTATTTTTTTGTGGTTTTTCTTTAAAACTGACTGCGCCAATTTAACATTTTCTAAGAGGCTCTTGTTACTGCTGCGTGAAATGGCATGTCGAGCTTTTTTGACAGCTTCCCGAAATGATAATTCACCACCGCGCTTCCTCCGCTTAATCGCACGCTTTCTCTTCCCACTGTTCCCCATTCCGAGCTTCGTCTTAGCTCGCATTATGGCGGCTACAGATAATGCCGATGCCCTCTCTCCAAGTCCCGCTTCTGAACTTTAAACTCTTTGTACTGCCGCTTGATACAATTTTCTATCTGCTTCGTGACGCTTATCTAAATCGTCACTTAACGAATATGCAATGTCGTGTTGCTTACACGCTTCGTCCAATACATTAACACCTCTGTCTCCTCTTTTAAGTCGAGTATCTAATTTTGTACCTGAACCGCAGTAGTTGTAACCTGGTATATGTAACTCTATTGGCAGTTTATTAATTAACGTATTAAGTAAACCACGACCTTTTCGTTTTACACTACTTCTCAAAATGCGGTCTCTCTTGACGCGACGCCGCATTTATGGCTTTTGTTTCTAACAGTTGACGATGATAATGTGTACTACTCTGATACTCTTGTCGCTAAACATTATATATCAAAAGTTATTAGGTGGGTAAATGATAAAACTATTGTCCAGAAAATTTTATTTTTAATTTCATATGTTTACAATTTTACAGTAATATGTACATAATGAATCAAAACATTTACATAGTAACGGCTTTATGCATACTTATGTCACACATTAATTTATTAATTCCGAACATTATTAATTCATTTGTAATCGCCCCTTTCTCAGATATTTCATTATTGAGAAATGCTTTGACAGTTAGCTTCACGTCACCATCCATAACACTCACGCATGGAATCATGTTGGAGTAGAATGTTTTATAATTCAATTGCTTCAAAACCTCCAAACGATATGATATAATATCACACAATTTCCATAATTCCAATAAACCCTTATAAGATATATACAGTGTCTCGTCACCTCTTTCTAATTTCAATATTTTTGTTACTTCGATACGTTCGAACGATGCCTTTACCGAACTAATTTTCATTACCGGATAAACAGTTTTTTCTCGGTAAAATATGATTTTAATGTGTAGTTATAAGAACAAAATTGTTTCCATTCCTCTTCTAAAAACGATATGCTCTGCCTTTTAGTACCCATAATGCGTATTACTGGATTAAAAAATGTTTCGGCACACAGTCCCACGCAAACCCACTTCATGCGGCTCTTATTTAAAAAATATACACTTTGAGCTAACAATGGTAATTGGTCCACATCAGCCACTTCCCTTACTTCTGATATCTCTGAAGGTGCTTTCTCGCTAATGTCATACTGACGAAAATCTTCATCCGTGAAAAAAGGTTGAGACAATACTTCAAATTGAAACTCGTTTCGAACTGAGGACATATTCAAATCTTGCTCATCCTGTTCTTTTGGTTTATCAACGTTTTGAGTGAGAAATCTTTTCTTCTGTACATCATCACCTTGATCATCCACGTGTCTTTTCTTCTGCTTCAGGAAAAATTCCACTTGTTTAGACGTCACTATTAAATACATCAAAAATATAAGAATTGTATATGATTAGAAAAATTTAATAAACTTACTTTTATATAGATCGACGATACACTATTAAATTTGTATAACACAACTCACAGTTCTGTAACAACTGAAACAATTCACAAAATAACGGCCTTATATAACAAGATTTTAAGTGGGGGTAATACTAATTTAAATCCTCACCTCCTCCAACCACAAGGTCACTAAGCAGAAATCAACACTAGAACCTCCTCTGACCTCAACACCATTTCAAGGTTATCTGACTCTGGAATCTCCTCCGCGTCAAGGTTATGGTGAAGGTCAGGGATAGGCCGATTCTGGAACCTCCTCCGACCTTGACCTTGAATTTTTCCGTCAAGGTCGGAGGAGGTTCCAGAATCGGCCTATCCCTACTACTTCGGCATACTGTCCTCTATCGCCGTTACTAACAATTTATCCTAGTAACATTTTTTCGAGAAATCGCGATTAGGGGCACTTTACAGGGACAACGCCTAGAAAAGACTGCAGAGATGAACAATTGGGGCAACTCGTAAACGCTGGGAGTTGGAAGCTGAAATTCGGCATACTGTCCTCTATCGCCGTTACTAAAAATTTATCCTAATATTTTTTCGAGAAATCGCAATTAATGGCACTTCACTAGGACACCGCCTATAAATAAGTGAAGAGTCGAGCAATTGGGGCAAATCGCGAACGCCGGGAGTTGGAAGCTGAAATTCGGCATGCAGTCCTCTTTCGCCGTTGCTAGCAATTTATCCTAGTAACATTTTTCGAGAAATCGCAATTAGGGGCACTTTACTTGGACACCGCCTAGAAATAACTGAAGAGACGAGCAATTTGGGCAAATCGCGAACTCTGGGAGTTGGGAGCTGAAACATGGCATACAGTCTTCCTTCGCCGTTACTAACAATTTATCCTAGTAACATTTTTTCGAGAAATCGCAATTAGGGGCACTTTACTGGGACACCGCCTAGAAATAACTGAAGAGACGAGCAATTTGGACTAATCGCGAAATCTGGGAGTTTTAAGCTGAAACTCGGCATACAGTCTTCTTTCGCCGTTACTAACAATTTATCCTAGTAACATTTTTTCGAGAAATCGCAATAAGGGGCACTTTACAGGAACAACGCCTAGAAAAGACTGCAGAGACGAACAATTGGGGCAAATCGCTAACGCCGGGAGTTGGAAGCTGAAATTCGGCATGCAGTCCTCTTTCGCCGTTACTAACAATTTATCCTAGTAACATTTTTTCGAGAAATCGCAATTAGGGTACATTACCGGGACACCGTAGCGTTTTAGGGTATGATTAGGGAGCTGGTCTGTCTGTCTGTCTGCATCTACAGTGCCCCGACAGGGCCGACGTGTGAACTGCGGATCTCAGTTCCGGCGCTAGCCTGGATAGCTAGTAGAGATTAGATAGGTCTGCCTTGACAAGAAAAGGGCGTGGGGTGTGCAAGACCGAACCAGTCTGGTAGCAGGACATCACTTTATAGTGTCAGCCAAGATGAGCTGCCCTGCGCGTTGATTGGGCGATCTCAATCAGATGGCTCTGGTCGGGGCTCGAGGGGAGAAGGGCTAACTCGCTCAGATGCCGCCCGTAGCGTTTTAGGGTATGATTAGGGAGCTGGTCTGTCTGTCTGACTGTCTGCATCTACAGTTCCCCGACAGGGCCAGACGTGTGAACTGCGGATATCAGTTCTGGCACTAGCCTGGATAGCTAGTAGAGATTAGATAGGTCTCCCATGACAAGAAGGGGCGTGCAACACCGAACCAATCTGGTAGCAGGACGTCACTTTATAGTGTCAGCCTTAGCGTTTTAGGGTATGATTAGGGAGCTGGTCTGTCTGTCTGCACCTACAGTGCCCCGACAAGGCCGACGTGTGATCTGCGGATCTCAGTTCCGGCACTAGCCTGGATAGCTAGTAGAGTTTAGTTAGCAACAGCGAAAGAGGACTGTATGCCGAATTTCAGCTTCCCAACTCCCGTCGTTCGCGATTTGTCCTACTTGTTCGACTCTTCAGTTTTTTCCACACAGTGCCCCTGTAGAGTGCCCTTAATTGAGATTTTTCGACAAAATGTTACTAGGATAAATTGTTAGTAACGGCGAAAGAGGACAGTGTGCCGTATTTCAGCTTCCAACTCCCGGCGTTCGCGATTTGCCCCAGTTGCTCGACTCCTCAGTTTTTTCTAGGCGGTGTCCAAGTAAAGTGCCCCTAATTGCGATTTCTCGACAAGATGTTACTAGGATAAATTGTTAGTAACTGCGAAAGAGGACTGCATGCCGAATTTCAGCTTTCAACTCCCGGCGTTCGCGATTTGCACCAATTGCTCGACTCTTCAGTTTTTTCTAGGCGGTGTCCAAGTAAAGTGCCCCTAATTGCGATTTCTCGATAAAATGTTACTTGGATAAATTGTTAGCAACGGCGAAAGAGGACTGTATGCCGAATTTCAGCTTCCCAACTCCCGGCGTCCGCGATTTGCACCAATTGCTCGACTCTTCAGTTTTTTCTAGGCGGTGTCGCATTAAACTGCCATTAATTGCGATTTCTCGAAAATATATCGCTAGGATAAATTGTTAGTAACGGCGAAAGAGGACTGTATGCCGAGTTTCATCTTCCAACTCCCAGAGTTCGCGATTTGCCCAAATTGCTCGACTCTTCAGTTTTCTCCATACGCTGCCCCTGTAAAGTGCCCTTAATTGCGATTTTTCGACAAAATGTTACTAGGATAAATTGTTAATAACGGCGAAAGAGGACTGTATGCCGAGTTTCATCTTCCAACTCCCACAGTTCGCGATTTGCCCAAATTGCTCGAATGCTTAGTTATTTCTAGGCGGTGTCCCAGAAAAGTGCCCCTAATTGCGATTTCTCGAAAAAAATGTTACTAGGATAAATTGTTAGTAACGGCGAAAGAGGACTGACTGCCGAATTTCAGCTTCCAACTCCCGGCGTTCGCGATTTGCCCCAATTGCTCGACTCTTCAGTCTATTCTAGGCGTTGTGCCCATAATTGCGATTTCTCGAAAAAATGTTACTAAGATAAATTGTTAGCAACAGCAAAAGAGGACTGTATGCGGAATTTCAGCTTACCTGGCGTTCGCGATTTGTCCTACTTGCTCGACTCTGCAGTTTTTTCTAGGCGGTGTCCCAGTAAACTGCCATTAATTGCGATTTCTCGAAAATATATCACTAGGATAAATTGTTTGTAACGGCGAAAGAGGACTGTATGCCGAGTTTCATCTTCCAACTCCCAGAGTTCGCGATTTGCCCCAACTGCTCGTCTCTTCAGTTTTTTCTAGGCGGTGTCCAAGTAAAGTGCCCCTAATTGCGATTTCTCGATAAAATGTCACTGGGATAAATTGTTAGCAACGGCGAAATAGGACTGCATGCCGAATTTCAGCTTCCCAACTCCCGGCGTCAGCGATTTGCACCAATTGCTCGACTCTTCAGTTTTTTCTAGGCGGTGTCACAGTAAACTGACGTTAATTGCGATTTCTCGAAAAAATGTTACTAAGATAAATTGTTAGCAACAGCGAAAGAGGACTGTATGCCGAATTTCAGCTTCCCAACTCCCGTCGTTCGCGATTTGTCCTACTTGTTCGACTCTTCAGTTTTTTCCACACAGTGCCTCTGTAAAGTGTCCTTAATTGCGATTTCTAGAAAATATGTTACAGGGATAAATTGTTAGTAATGGCGAAAGAGGACTGTATGCCGAATTTCAGCTTCTCAACTCCCGGCGTCCTCGATTTGCCCCAATTGCTCGACTCTTCAGTTTTTTCCACACGTTGCCCCTGTAGAGTGCCCTTAATTGCGATTTTTCGACAAAATGTTACTAGGATAAATTGTTAGTAACGGCGAAAGAGGACAGTGTGCCGAATTTCAGCTTCCAACTCCCGGCGTCCTCGATTTGCCCCAATTGCTCGACTCTTCAGTTTTTTCCAGGCGGTGTCCAAGTAAAGTGCCCCTAATTGCGATTTCTCGAAAAAATGTTACTAAGATAAATTGTTAGCAACAGCGAGAGAGGACTGTATGCCGAATTTCAGCTTCCCTGGCGTTCGCGATTTGTCCTACTTGCTCGACTCTGCAGTTTTTTCTAGGCGGTGTCCCAGTAAACTGCCATTAATTGCGTTTTCTCGAAAATATATCACTAGGATAAATTGTTTGTAACGGCGAAAGAGGACTGTATGCTGAGTTTCATCTTCCAACTCCCAGAGTTCGCGATTTGCCCAAATTGCTCGAATCTTCAGTTATTTCTAGGCGGTGTCCAAGTAAAGTGCCCCTAATTGCGATTTCTCGAAAAAATGTTACTAGGCTAAATTGTTAGTAATGGCGGAAGAGGACTGCAAGCCGAATTTCAGCTTCCAACTCCCGGCGATCGCGATTTGCCCTAATTGCTCGGCTCTTCAGCTTTTTCTAGGCTTTGTAACAGCAAGGTGCCCCTAATTGCGATTTCTCGATAAAATGTTACTTGGATAAATTGTTAGCAACAGCGAAAGAGGACTGTATGCCGAATTTCAGCTTCCCAACTTCCGTCGTTCGCGATTTGTCCTACTTGTTCGACTCTTCAGTTTTTTCCACACAGTGCCTCTGTAAAGTGTCCTTAATTGCGATTTCTAGAAAACATGTTACAGGGATAAATTGTTAGTAACGGCGAAAGAGGACAGTGTGCCGAATTTCAGCTTCCAACTCCCGGCGTTCGCGATTTGCCCCAGTTGCTCGACTCTTCAGTTTTTTCTAGGCGGTGTCCAAGTAAAGTGCCCCTAATTGCGATTTCTCGAAAAAATGTTACTAGCCTAAATTGTTAGTAATGGCGGAAGAGGACTGCAAGCCGAATTTCAGCTTCCCAACTCCTGGCGTCCTCGATTTGCCCCAATTGCTCGACTCTTCAGTTTTTTCTAGGCGCTGTCACAGTAAACTGCCGTTAATTGCGATTTCTCGAAAAAATGTTACTAGGAGAAATTGTTAGTAACGGCGAAAGAGGACTGTATGCCGAATTTCAGCTTCCCAACTCCTGGCGTCCTCGATTTGCCCCAATTGCTCGAATCTTCAGTTTTTTCTAGGCGCTGTCACAGTAAACTGCCGTTAATTGCGATTTCTCGAAAAAATGTTATTAAGATAAATTGTTAGCAACAGCGAAAGAGAACTGTTTGCCGAATTTCAGCTTCCCAACTCCCGGCGTTCGCGATTTGCCTAAATTGCTCGACTCTTCAGTTTTCTCCATACGCTGCCCCTGTAAAGTGCCCTTAATTGCCATTTTTCGACAAAATGTTACTAGGATAAATTGTTAGTAACGGCGAAAGAGGACTGTATGCCGAGTTTCATCTTCCAACTCCCAGAGTTTGCGATTTGCCCAAATTGCTCGAATGTTTAGTTATTTCTAGGCGGTGTCCCAGAAAAGTGCCTCTAATTGCGATTTCTCGAACAAAATGTTACTAGGATAAATTGTTAGTAACGGCGAAAGAGGACTGAATGCCGAATTTCAGCTTCCAAATCCCGGCGTTCGCGATTTGCCCCAATTGCTCGACTCTTCAGTCTCTTCTAGGCGTTGTCCCCGTAAAGTGCCCCTGTATGCCGAGTTTCAGCATCCCAACTCCCGGCGTTCGCGATTTGCACAAGTTGCTCGACTCTTCAGTCTTTTCTAGGCGGTGCCCTGTAAAGTGCCCTTAATTGCGATTTCTCGACAAGATGTTACTAGGATAAATTGTTAGTAACTGCGAAAGAGGACTGCATGCCGAATTTCAGCTTTCAACTCCCGGCGTTCGCGATTTGCACCAATTGCTCGACTCTTCAGTTTTTTCTAGGCGGTGTCCAAGTAAAGTGCCCCTAATTGCGATTTCTCGATAAAATGTTACTTGGATAAATTGTTAGCAACGGCGAAAGAGGACTGTATGCCGAATTTCAGCTTCCCAACTCCCGGCGTCCGCGATTTGCACCAATTGCTCGACTCTTCAGTTTTTTCTAGGCGGTGTCGCAGTAAACTGCCATTAATTGCGATTTCTCGAAAATATATCGCTAGGATAAATTGTTAGTAACGGCGAAAGAGGACTGTATGCCGAGTTTCATCTTCCAACTCCCAGAGTTCGCGATTTGCCCAAATTGCTCGACTCTTCAGTTTTCTCCATACGCTGCCCCTGTAAAGTGCCCTTAATTGCGATTTTTCGACAAAATGTTACTAGGATAAATTGTTAATAACGGCGAAAGAGGACTGTATGCCGAGTTTCATCTTCCAACTCCCAGAGTTCGCGATTTGCCCAAATTGCTCGAATGCTTAGTTATTTCTAGGCGGTGTCCCAGAAAAGTGCCCCTAATTGCGATTTCTCGAAAAAAATGTTACTAGGATAAATTGTTAGTAACGGCGAAAGAGGACTGAATGCCGAATTTCAGCTTCCAACTCCCGGCGTTCGCGATTTGCCCCAATTGCTCGACTCTTCAGTCTATTCTAGGCGTTGTGCCCCTAATTGCGATTTCTCGAAAAAATGTTACTAAGATAAATTGTTAGCAACAGCAAAAGAGGACTGTATGCGGAATTTCAGCTTCCCTGGCGTTCGCGATTTGTCCTACTTGCTCGACTCTGCAGTTTTTTCTAGGCGGTGTCCCAGTAAACTGCCATTAATTGCGATTTCTCGAAAATATATCACTAGGATAAATTGTTTGTAACGGCGAAAGAGGACTGTATGCCGAGTTTCATCTTCCAACTCCCAGAGTTCGCGATTTGCCCAAATTCCTCGAATCTTCAGTTATTTCTAGGCGGTGTCCCAGTAAAGTGCCCCTAATTGCGATTTCTCTAAGAAATGTTACTAGGATAAATTGTTGGTAACGGTGAAAGAGGACTTAATGACGAATTTCAGCTTCGAACTCCCGGCGTTCGCGATTTGCCCCAACTGCTCGTCTCTTCAGTTTTTTCTAGGCGGTGTCCAAGTAAAGTGCCCCTAATTGCGATTTCTCGAAAAAATGTTACTAGCCTAAATTGTTAGTAATGGCGGAAGAGGACTGCAAGCCGAATTTCAGCTTCCAACTCCCGGCGATCGCTATTTGCCCTAATTGCTCGGCTCTGCAGCTTTTTCTAGGCTTTGTAACAGTAAGGTGCCCCTAATTGCGATTTCTCGATAAAATGTTACTTGGATAAATTGTTAGCAACAGCGAAAGAGGACTGTATGCCGAATTTCAGCTTCCCAACTCCCGTCGTTCGCGATTTGTCCTACTTGTTCGACTCTTCAGTTTTTTCCACACAGTGCCTCTGTAAAGTGTGCTTAATTGCGATTTCTAGAAAATATGTTACAGGGATAAATTGTTAGTAATGGCGAAAGAGGACTGTATGCCGAATTTCAGCTTCTCAACTCCCGGTGTCCTCGATTTGCCCCAATTGCTCGACTCTTCAGTTTTTTCCACACGTTGCCCCTGTAGAGTGCCCTTAATTGCGATTTTTCGACAAAATGTTACTAGGATAAATTGTTAGTAACGGCGAAAGAGGACAGTGTGCCGAATTTCAGCTTCCAACTCCCGGCGTCCTCGATTTGCCCCAATTGCTCGACTCTTCAGTTTTTTCTAGGCGGTGTCCAAGTAAAGTGCTCCTAATTGCGATTTCTCGAAAAATTGTTACTAGGATAAATTGTTAGTAACGGCGAAAGCGGACTGAATGCCGAATTTCAGCTTCCAACTCCCGGCGATCGCGATTTGCCCAAATTGCTCGAATGCTTAGTTATTTCTAGGCGGTGTCCCAGAAAAGTGCCCCTAATTGCGATTTCTCGAAAAAAATGTTTCTAGGATAAATTGTTAGTAACGGCGAAAGAGGACTGAATGCCGAATTTCAGCTTCCAACTCCCGGCGTTCGCGATTTGCCCCAATTGCTCGACTCTTCAGTCTATTCTAGGCGTTGTGCCCCTAATTGCGATTTCTCGAAAAAATGTTACTAAGATAAATTGTTAGCAACAGCGAGAGAGGACTGTATGCCGAATTTCAGCTTCCCTGGCGATCGCGATTTGTCCTACTTGCTCGACTCTGCAGTTTTTTCTAGGCGGTGTCCAAGTAAACTGCCATTAATTGCGTTTTCTCGAAAATATATCACTAGGATAAATTGTTTGTAACGGCGAAAGAGGACTGTATGCTGAGTTTCATCTTCCAACTCCCAGAGTTCGCGATTTGCCCAAATTGCTCGAATCTTCAGTTATTTCTAGGCGGTGTCCCAGTAAATTGCCCCTAATTGCGATTTCTCTAAGAAATGTTACTAGGATAAATTGTTAGTAACGTCGAAAACGGACTGTATGCCGAATTTCAGCTTCCAAATCCCGGCGTTCGCGATTTGCTCCAATTGCTCGACACTTCAGTTTTTTCTAGGCGGTGTCCAAGTAAAGTGCTCCTAATTGCGATTTCTCGAAAAATTGTTACTAGGATAAATTGTTAGTAACGGCGAAAGCGGACTGAATGCCGAATTTCAGCTTCCAACTCCCGGCGATCGCGATTTGCCCTAATTGCTCGGCTCTTCAGCTTTTTCTAGGCTTTGTAACAGTAAGGTGCCCCTAATTGCGATTTCTCGATAAAATGTTACTTGGATAAATTGTTAGCAACAGCGAAAGAGGACTGTATGCCGAATTTCAGCTTCTCAACTCCCGGCTTCCTCGATTTGTCCCAATTGCTCGACTCTTCAGTTTTTTCCACACGTTGCCCCTGTAGAGTGCCCTTAATTGCGATTTTTCGACAAAATGTTACTAGGATAAATTGTTAGTAACGGCGAAAGAGGACAGTGTGCCGAATTTCAGCTTCCAACTCCCGGCGTTCGCGATTTGCCCCAGTTGCTCGACTCTTCAGTTTTTTCTAGGCGGTGTCCAAGTAAAGTGCCCCTAATTGCGATTTCTCGAAAAAATGTTACTAGCCTAAATTGTTAGTAATGGCGGAAGAGGACTGCAAGCCGAATTTCAGCTTCCAACTCCCGGCGATCGCGATTTGCCCTAATTGCTCGGCTCTTCAGCTTTTTCTAGGCTTTGTAACAGTAAGGTGCCCCTAATTGCGATTTCTCGATAAAATGTTACTTGGATAAATTGTTAGCAACAGCGAAAGAGGACTGTATGCCGAATTTCAGCTTCCCAACTCCCGTCGTTCGCGATTTGTCCTACTTGTTCGACTCTTCAGTTTTTTCCACACAGTGCCTCTGTAAAGTGTCCTTAATTGCGATTTCTAGAAAATATGTTACAGGGATAAATTGTTAGTAATGGCGAAAGAGGACTGTATGCCGAATTTCAGCTTCTCAACTCCCGGCGTCCTCGATTTGCCCCAATTGCTCGACTCTTCAGTTTTTTCCACACGTTGCCCCTGTAGAGTGCCCTTAATTGCGATTTTTCGACAAAATGTTACTAGGATAAATTGTTAGTAACGGCGAAAGAGGACTGTATGCCGAGTTTCATCTTCCAACTCCCAGAGTTCGCGATTTGCCCAAATTGCTCGACTCTTCAGTCTCTTCTAGGCGTTGTCCCCGTAAAGTGCCCCTGTATGCCGAGTTTCAGCATCCCAACTCCCGGCGTTCGCGATTTGCACAAGTTGCTCGACTCTTCAGTCTTTTCTAGGCGGTGCCCTGTAAAGTGCCCTTAATTGCGATTTCTCGACAAGATGTTACTAGGATAAATTGTTAGTAACTGCGAAAGAGGACTGCATGCCGAATTTCAGCTTTCAACTCCCGGCGTTCGCGATTTGCACCAATTGCTCGACTCTTCAGTTTTTTCTAGGCGGTGTCCAAGTAAAGTGCCCCTAATTGCGATTTCTCGATAAAATGTTACTTGGATAAATTGTTAGCAACGGCGAAAGAGGACTGTATGCCGAATTTCAGCTTCCCAACTCCCGGCGTCCGCGATTTGCACCAATTGCTCGACTCTTCAGTTTTTTCTAGGCGGTGTCGCAGTAAACTGCCATTAATAGCGATTTCTCGAAAATATATCGCTAGGATAAATTGTTAGTAACGGCGAAAGAGGACTGAATGCCGAATTTCAGCTTCCAACTCCCGGCGTTCGCGATTTGCCCCAATTGCTCGACTCTTCAGTCTATTCTAGGCGTTGTGCCCCTAATTGCGATTTCTCGAAAAAATGTTACTAGGATAAATTGTTAGTAACGGCGAAAGAGGACTGAATGCCGAATTTCAGCTTCCAACTCCCGGCGTTCGCGATTTGCCCCAATTGCTCGACTCTTCAGTCTATTCTAGGCGTTGTGCCCCTAATTGCGATTTCTCGAAAAAATGTTACTAAGATAAATTGTTAGCAACAGCCAAAGAGGACTGTATGCGGAATTTCAGCTTCCCTGGCGTTCGCGATTTGTCCTACTTGCTCGACTCTGCAGTTTTTTCTAGGCGGTGTCCCAGTAAACTGCCATTAATTACGATTTCTCGAAAATATATCACTAGGATAAATTGTTTGTAACGGCGAAAGAGGACTGTATGCCGAGTTTCATCTTCCAACTCCCAGAGTTCGCGATTTGCCCAAATTCCTCGAATCTTCAGTTATTTCTAGGCGGTGTCCCAGTAAAGTGCCCCTAACTGCGATTTCTCTAAGAAATGTTACTAGGATAAATTGTTAGTAACGGTGAAAGAGGACTTAATGACGAATTTCAGCTTCCAACTCCCGGCGTTCGCGATTTGCCCCAACTGCTCGTCTCTTCAGTTTTTTCTAGGCGGCGTCCAAGTAAAGTGCCCCTAATTGCGATTTCTCGATAAAATGTCACTTGGATAAATTGTTAGCAACGGCGAAATAGGACTGCATGCCGAATTTCAGCTTCCCAACTCCCGGCGTCAGCGATTTGCACCAATTGCTCGAGTCTTCAGTTTTTTCTAGGCGGTGTCACAGTAAACTGACGTTAATTGCGATTTCTCGAAAAAATGTTACCAAGATAAATTGTTAGCAACAGCGAAAGAGGACTGTATGCCGAATTTAAGCTTCCCAACTTTGGGCGTTCGCGATTTGTCCTACTTGCTCGACTCTTCAGTTTTTTCCACACAGTGCCCCTGTAAAGTGTCCTTAATTGCGATTTCTAGAAAATGTGTTACAGGGATAAATTGTTAGTTACGGCGAAAGAGGACTGTATGCCGAGTTTCAGCTTCCCAACTCTCGGCGTTCGCGATTTGCCCAAATTGCTCGTCTCTTCAGTTTTTTCCACACGTTGCCCCTGTAGAGTGCCCTTAATTGCGATTTTTCGACAAAATGTTACTAGGATAAATTGTTAGTAACGGCGAAAGAGGACTGTATGCCGAGTTTCATCTTCCAACTCCCAGAGTTCGCGATTTGCCCAAATTGCTCGAATGTTTAGTTCTTTCTAGGCGGTGTCCCAGAAAAGTGCCTCTAATTGCGATTTCTCGAAAAAAATGTTACTAGGATAAATTGTTAGTAACGGCGAAAGAGGACTGAATGCCGAATTTCAGCTTCCAAATCCCGGCGTTCGCGATTTGCCCCAATTGCTCGACTCTTCAGTCTCTTCTAGGCGGTGCCCTGTAAAGTGCCCTTAATTGCGATTTCTCGACAAGATGTTACTAGGATAAATTGTTAGTAACTGCGAAAGAAGACTGCATGCCGAATTTCAGCTTTCAACTCCCGGCGTTCGCGATTTGCACCAATTGCTCGACTCTTCAGTTTTTTCTAG
This sequence comes from Dorcus hopei, assembly GCA_033060865.1. Classification (NCBI taxonomy): domain Eukaryota; kingdom Metazoa; phylum Arthropoda; class Insecta; order Coleoptera; family Lucanidae; genus Dorcus; species Dorcus hopei. The sequence goes on along the minus strand of CM065426.1, from coordinate 55,713,689 downwards.
GCGGTGTCCAAGTAAAGTGCCCCTAATTGCGATTTCTCGATAAAATGTTACTTGGATAAATTGTTAGCAACGGCGAAAGAGGACTGTATGCCGAATTTCAGCTTCCCAACTCCCGGCGTCCGCGATTTGCACCAATTGCTCGACTCTTCAGTTTTTTCTAGGCGGTGTCGCAGTAAACAGCCATTAATTGCGATTTCTCGAAAATATATCGCTAGGACAAATTGTTAGTAACGGCGAAAGAGGACTGTATGCCGAGTTTCATCTTCCAACTCCCAGAGTTCGCGATTTGCCCAAATTGCTCGACTCTTCAGTTTTCTCCATACGCTGCCCCTGTAAAGTGCCCTTAATTGCGATTTTTCGACAAAATGTTACTAGGATAAATTGTTAATAACGGCGAAAGAGGACTGTATGCCGAGTTTCATCTTCCAACTCCCAGAGTTCGCGATTTGCCCAAATTGCTCGAATGCTTAGTTATTTCTAGGCGGTGTCCCAGAAAAGTGCCCCTAATTGCGATTTCTCGATAAAATGTCACTTGGATAAATTGTTAGCAACGGCGAAATAGGACTGCATGCCGAATTTCAGCTTCCCAACTCCCGGCGTCAGCGATTTGCACCAATTGCTCGACTCTTCAGTTTTTTCTAGGCGGTGTCACAGTAAACTGACGTTAATTGCGATTTCTCGAAAAAATGTTACTAAGATAAATTGTTAGCAACAGCGAAAGTTGACTGTATGCCGAATTTCAGCTTCCCAACTCCCGTCGTTCGCGATTTGTCCTACTTGTTCGACTCTTCAGTTTTTTCCACACAGTGCCTCTGTAAAGTGTCCTTAATTGCGATTTCTAGAAAATATGTTACAGGGATAAATTGTTAGTAATGGCGAAAGAGGACTGTATGCCGAATTTCAGCTTCTCAACTCCCGGCGTCCTCGATTTGCCCCAATTGCTCGACTCTTCAGTTTTTTCCACACGTTGCCCCTGTAGAGTGCCCTTAATTGCGATTTTTCGACAAAATGTTACTAGGATAAATTGTTAGTAACGGCGAAAGAGGACTGTATGCCGAGTTTCATCTTCCAACTCCCAGAGTTCGCGATTTGCCCGAATTGCTCGAATGTTTAGTTATTTCTAGGCGGTGTCCCAGAAAAGTGCCCCTAATTGCGATTTCTCGAAAAAAGTGTTACTAGGATAAATTGTTAGTAACGGCGAAAGAGGACTGAATGCCGAATTTCAGCTTCCAACTCCCGGCGTTCGCGATTTGCCCCAATTGCTCGACTCTTCAGTCTCTTCTAGGCGTTGTCCCCGTAAAGTGCCCCTGTATGCCGAGTTTCAGCATCCCAACTCCCGGCGTTCGCGATTTGCACAAGTTGCTCGACTCTTCAGTCTTTTCTAGGCGGTGCCCTGTAAAGTGCCCTTAATTGCGATTTCTCGACAAGATGTTACTAGGATAAATTGTTAGTAACGGCGAAAGAGGACTGCATGCCGAATTTCAGCTTTCAACTCCAGGCGTTCGCGATTTGCACCAATTGCTCGACTCTTCAGTTTTTTCTAGGCGGTGTCCAAGTAAAGTGCCCCTAATTGCGATTTCTCGATAAAATGTTACTTGGATAAATTGTTAGCAACGGCGAAAGAGGACTGTATGCCGAATTTCAGCTTCCCAACTCCCGGCGTCCGCGATTTGCACCAATTGCTCGACTCTTCAGTTTTTTCTAGGCGGTGTCGCAGTAAACTGCCATTAATTGCGATTTCTCGAAAATATATCGCTAGGATAAATTGTTAGTAACGGCGAAAGAGGACTGTATGCCGAGTTTCATCTTCCAACTCCCAGAGTTCGCGATTTGCCCAAATTGCTCGACTCTTCAGTTTTCTCCATACGCTGCCCCTGTAAAGTGCCCTTAATTGCGATTTTTCGACAAAATGTTACTAGGATAAATTGTTAGTAACGGCGAAAGAGGACTGTATGCCGAGTTTCATCATCCAACTCCCAGAGTTCGCGATTTGCCCAAATTGCTCGAATGTTTAGTTACTTCTAGGCGGTGTCCCAGAAAAGTGCCCCTAATTGCGATTTCTCGAAAAAAGTGTTACTAGGATAAATTGTTAGTAACGGCGAAAGAGGACTGAATGCCGAATTTCAGCTTCCAACTCCCGGCGTTCGCGATTTGCCCCAATTGCTCGACTCTTCAATCTATTCTAGGCGTTGTGCCCCTAATTGCGATTTCTCGAAAAAATGTTACTAAGATAAATTGTTAGCAACAGCAAAAGAGGACTGTATGCGGAATTTCAGCTTCCCTGGCGTTCGCGATTTGTCCTACTTGCTCGACTCTGCAGTTTTTTCTAGGCGGTGTCCCAGTAAACTGCCATTAATTGCGATTTCTCGAAAATATATCACTAGGATAAATTGTTTGTAACGGCGAAAGAGGACTGTATGCCGAGTTTCATCTTCCAACTCCCAGAGTTCGCGATTTGCCCAAATTCCTCGAATCTTCAGTTATTTCTAGGCGGTGTCCCAGTAAAGTGCCCCTAATTGCGATTTCTCTAAGAAATGTTACTAGGATAAATTGTTAGTAACGGTGAAAGAGGACTTAATGACGAATTTCAGCTTCCAACTCCCGGCGTTCGCGATTTGCCCCAACTGCTCGTCTCTTCAGTTTTTTCTAGGCGGTGTCCAAGTAAAGTGCCCCTAATTGCGATTTCTCGATAAAATGTCACTTGGATAAATTGTTAGCAACGGCGAAATAGGACTGCATGCCGAATTTCAGCTTCCCAACTCCCGGCGTCAGCGATTTGCACCAATTGCTCGACTCTTCAGTTTTTTCTAGGCGGTGTCACAGTAAACTGACGTTAATTGCGATTTCTCGAAAAAATGTTACTAAGATAAATTGTTAGCAACAGCGAAAGAGGACTGTATGCCGAATTTCAGCTTCCCAACTCCCGTCGTTCGCGATTTGTCCTACTTGTTCGACTCTTCAGTTTTTTCCACACAGTGCCTCTGTAAAGTGTCCTTAATTGCGATTTCTAGAAAATATGTTACAAGGATAAATTGTTAGTAATGGCGAAAGAGGACTGTATGCCGAATTTCAGCTTCTCAACTCCCGGCGTCCTCGATTTGCCCCAATTGCTCGACTCTTCAGTTTTTTCCACACGTTGCCCCTGTAGAGTGCCCTTAATTGCGATTTTTCGACAAAATGTTACTAGGATAAATTGTTAGTAACGGCGAAAGAGGACAGTGTGCCGAATTTCAGCTTCCAACTCCGGGCGTCCTCGATTTGCCCCAATTGCTCGACTCTTCAGTTTTTTCTAGGCCGTGTCCAAGTAAAGTGCCCCTAATTGCGATTTCTCGAAAAAATGTTACTAAGATAAATTGTTAGCAACAGCGAGAGAGGACTGTATGCCGAATTTCAGCTTCCCTGGCGTTCGCGATTTGTCCTACTTGCTCGACTCTGCAGTTTTTTCTAGGCGGTGTCCCAGTAAACTGCCATTAATTGCGTTTTCTCGAAAATATATCACTAGGATAAATTGTTTGTAACGGCGAAAGAGGACTGTATGCTGAGTTTCATCTTCCAACTCCCAGAGTTCGCGATTTGCCCAAATTGCTCGAATCTTCAGTTATTTCTAGGCGGTGTCCAAGTAAAGTGCCCCTAATTGCGATTTCTCGAAAAAATGTCACTAGGCTAAATTGTTAGTAATGGCGGAAGAGGACTGCAAGCCGAATTTCAGCTTCCAACTCCCGGCGATCGCGATTTGCCCTAATTGCTCGGCTCTTCAGCTTTTTCTAGGCTTTGTAACAGTAAGGTGCCCCTAATTGCGATTACTCGATAAAATGTTACTGAGATAAATTGTTAGCAACAGCGAAAGAGGACTGTATGCCGAATTTCAGCTTCCCAACTCCCGTCGTTCGCGATTTGTCCTACTTGTTCGACTCTTCAGTTTTTTCCACACAGTGCCTCTGTAAAGTGTCCTTAATTGCGATTTCTAGAAAATATGTTACAGGGATAAATTGTTAGTAATGGCGAAAGTGGACTGTATGCCGAATTTCAGCTTCTCAACTCCCGGCGTCCTCGATTTGCCCAAATTGCTCGACTCTTCAGTTTTCTCCATACGCTGCCCCTGTAAAGTGCCCTTAATTGCGATTTTTCGACAAAATGTTACTAGGATAAATTGTTAGTAACGGCGAAAGAGGACAGTGTGCCGAATTTCAGCTTCCAACTCCCGGCGTTCGCGATTTGCCCTAGTTGCTCGACTCCTCAGTTTTTTCTAGGCGGTGTCCCAGAAAAGTGCCCCTAATTGCGATTTCTCGAAAAAAATGTTACTAGGATAAATTGTTAGTAACGGCGAAAGAGGACTGCATGCCGAATTTCAGCTTCCCAACTCCTGGCGTCCTCGATTTGCCCCAATTGCTCGACTCTTCAGTTTTTTCTAGGCGCTGTCACAGTAAACTGCCGTTAATTGCGATTTCTCGAAAAAATGTTACTAGGATAAATTGTTAGTAACTGCGAAAGAGGACTGCATGCCGAATTTCAGCTTCCCAACTCCTGGCGTCCTCGATTTGCCCCAATTGCTCGACTATTCAATTTTTTTCTAGGCGCTGTCACAGTAAACTGCCGTTAATTGCGATTTCTCGAAAAAATGTTACTAGAATAAATTGTTAGTAACTGCGAAAGAGGACTGCATGCCGAATTTCAGCTTCCCAACTCCCGGCGTCAGCGATTTGCACCAATTGCTCGACTCTTCAGTTTTTTCTAGGCGGTGTCACAGTAAACTGACGTTAATTGCGATTTCTCGAAGAAATGTTACTAAGATAAATTGTTAGCAACAGCGAAAGAGGACTGTATGCCGAATTTCAGCTTCCCAACTCCCGTCGTTCGCGATTTGTCCTACTTGTTCGACTCTTCAGTTTTTTCCACACAGTGCCTCTGTAAAGTGTCCTTAATTGCGATTTCTAGAAAATATGTTACAGGGATAAATTGTTAGTAATGGCGAAAGAGGACTGTATGCCGAATTTCAGCTTCTCAACTCCCGGCGTCCTCGATTTGCCCCAATTGCTCGACTCTTCAGTTTTTTCCACACGTTGCCCCTGTAGAGTGCCCTTAATTGCGATTTTTCGACAAAATGTTACTAGGATAAATTGTTAGTAACGGCGAAAGAGGACAGTGTGCCGAGTTTCAGCTTCCAACTCCCGGCGTCCTCGATTTGCCCCAATTGCTCGACTCTTCAGTTTTTTCTAGGCGGTGTCCAAGTAAAGTGCCCCTAATTGCGATTTCTCGAAAAAATGTTACTAAGATAAATTGTTAGCAACAGCGAGAGAGGACTGTATGCCGAATTTCAGCTTCCCTGGCGTTCGCGATTTGTCCTACTTGCTCGACTCTGCAGTTTTTTCTAGGCGATGTTCCAGTAAACTGCCATTAATTGCGTTTTCTCGAAAATATATCACTAGGATAAATTGTTTGTAACGGCGAAAGAGGACTGTATGCTGAGTTTCATCTTCCAACTCCAAGAGTTCGCGATTTGCCCAAATTGCTCGAATCTTCAGTTATTTCTAGGCGGTGTCCCAGTAAATTGCCCCTAATTGCGATTTCTCTAAGAAATGTTACTAGGATAAATTGTTAGTAACGGCGAAAGAGGACTTAATGACGAATTTCAGCTTCCAACTCCCGACGTTCGCGATTTGCCCCAACTGCTCGTCTCTTCAGTTTTTTCTAGGCGGTGTCCCAGTGAAGTGCCATTAATTGCGATTTCTCGAAAAAATGTTACTAGGATAAATTGTTAGTAACGGCGAAGGAGGACTGCATGCCGAATTTTAGCTTCCAACTCCCGGCGTTCGCGATATGCCTCAATTGCTCGACTCTTCAGTTTTCTCCACACGCTGCCACGTAAAGTGCCCTTAATTGCGATTTTTCGACAAAATGTTACTAGGATAAATTGTTAGTAACGGCGAAAGAGGACTGAATGCCGAGTTTCATCTCCAACTACCAGAGTTCGCGATTTGCCCAAATTGCTCGAATCTTCAGTTTTTTCTAGGCTGTGTAACAGTAAAGTGCCCCTAATTGCGATATCTCGATAAAATGTTACTTGGATAAATTGTTAGTAACGGCGAAAGAGGACTGCATGCCGAATTTCAGCTTCCCAACTCCCGGCGTCCTCGATTTGCCCCAATTGCTCGACTCTTCAGTTTTTTCTAGGCGGTGTCCAAGTAAAGTGCCCCTAATTGCGATTTCTCGAAAAAGTGTTACTAGGCTAATTTGTTAGTAATGGCGAAAGAGGACTGCAAGCCGAATTTCAGCTTCTAACTCCCGGCGATCGCGATTTGCACCAATTGCTCGACTCTTCAATTTTTTCTAGGCGGTGTCACAGTAAACTGCCGTTAATTGCGATTTCTCGAAAAATTGTTAGTAACGGCTAAAGAGGACTGTATGCCGAATTTCAGCTCCCCAACTCCAGGCGTTCGCGATTTGTCCTACTTGCTCGACTCTTCAGTTTTCTCCACACGCTGCCCCTGTAAAGTGCCCTTAATTGCGATTTTTCGACAAAATGTTACTAGGATAAATTGTTTGTAACGGCGAAAGAGGACTGTATGCCGAGTTTCATCTTCCAACTCCCAGAGTTCGCGATTTGCCCAAATTGCTCGAATCTTCAGTTATTTCTAGGCGGTGTCCCAGTAAAGTGCCCCTAATTGCGATTTCTCTAAGAAATGTTACTAGGATAAATTGTTAGTAACGGCGAAAGAGGACTTAATGACGAATTTCAGCTTCCAACTCCCGGCGTTCGCGATTTGCCCCAACTGCTCGTCTCTTCAGTTTTTTCTAGGCGGTGTCCCAGTGAAGTGCCATTAATTGCGATTTCTCGAAAAAATGTTACTTGGATAAATTGTTAGCAACGGCGAAAGAGGACTGTATGCCGAATTTCAGCTTCCCAACTCCCGGCGTCCGCGATTTGCACCAATTGCTCGACTCTTCAGTTTATTCTAGGCGGTGTCCCAGTAAACTGCCATTAATTGCGATTTCTCGAAAATATATCACTAGGATAAATTGTTAGTAACGGCGAAAGAGGACTGTATGCCGAATTTCAGCTTCCCAACTCCCGGCGTCCGCGATTTGCACCAATTGCTCGACTCTTCAGTTTTTTCTAGGCGGTGTCCCAGTAAGTGCCCCTAATTGCGATTTCTCGAAAAAAATGTTGCTAGGATAAGTTGTTAGTAACGGCGAAAGAGGACTGAATGCCGAATTTCAGCTTCCAACTCCCGAAGTTCGCGATTTGCCCCAATTGCTCGGCTCTTCAGTCTTTTCTAGGCGTTGTCCCTGTAAAGTGCTCCTAATTGCGATTTCTCGAAAGAATGTTACTAGGAGAAATTGTTAGTAACGGCGAAAGAGGACTGCATGCCGAATTTTAGCTTCCAACTCCCGGCGTTCGCGATATGCCCCAATTGCTCGACTCTTCAGTTTTCTCCACACGCTGCCCCTGTAAAGTGCCCTTAATTGCGATTTCTCGACAAAATGTTACTAGGATAAATTGTTAGTAACGTCGAAAGAGGACTGTATGCCGAGTTTCATCTTCCAACTCCCAGAGTTCGCGATTTGCCCAAATTGCTCGAATCTTCAGTTATTTCTAGGCGGTGTCCCAGTAAAGTGCCCCTAATTGCGATTTCTCTAAGAAATGTTACTAGGATAAATTGTTAGTAACGGCGAAAGAGGACTTAATGACGAATTTCAGCTTCCAACTCCCGGCGTTCGCGATTTGCCCCAACTGCTCGTCTCTTCAGTTTTTTCTAGGCGGTGTCCCAGTGAAGTGCCATTAATTGCGATTTCTCGAAAAAATGTTACTGGGATAAATTATTAGCAACGGCGAAAGAGGACTGTATGCCGAATTTCAGCTTCCCAACTCCCGGCGTCCGCGATTTGCACCAATTGCTCGACTCTTCAGTTTTTTCTAGGCGCTGTCACAGTAAACTGCCGTTAATTGCGATTTCTCGAAAAAATGTTATTAAGATAAATTGTTAGCAACAGCGAAAGAGGACTGTATGCCGAATTTCAGCTTCCCCACTCCCGGCGTCAGCGACTTGCACCAATTGCTCGACTCTTCAGTTTTTTCTAGGCGGTGTCCAAGTAAACTGCCATTAATTGCGATTTCTCGAAAATATATCACTAGGATAAATTGTTAGTAACGGCGAAAGAGGACTGTATGCCGAGTTTCAGCTTCCCAACTCCCGGCGTCCGCGATTTGCACCAATTGCTCGACTCTTCAGTCTTTTCTAGGCGTTGTCCCTGTAAAGTGCTAATAATTGCGATTTCTCGAAAAAATGTTACTAGGAGAAATTGTTAGTAACGGCGAAAGAGGACTGCATGCCGAATTTTAGCTTCCAACTCCCGGCGTTCGCGATATGCCTCAATTGCTCGACTCTTCAGTTTTCTCCACACGCTGCCCCGTAAAGTGCCCTTAATTGCGATTTTTCGACAAAATGTTACTAGGATAAATTGTTAGTAACGGCGAAAGAGGACTGAATGCCGAGTTTCATCTCCAACTACCAGAGTTCGCGATTTGCCCAAATTGCTCGAATCTTCAGTTTTTTCTAGGCTGTGTAACAGTAAAGTGCCCCTAATTGCGATTTCTCGAAAAAATGTTACTAGGATAAATTGTTAGTAACGGCGAAAGAGGACGGCATGCCGAATTTCAGCTTCCCAACTCCCGGCGTCCTCGATTTGCCCAAATTGCTCGACTCTTCAGTTTTTTCTAGGCGGTGTCCAAGTAAAGTGCCAATAATTGCGATTTCTCGAAAAAGTGATACTAGGCTAATTTGTTAGTAATGGCGAAAGAGGACTGCAAGCCGAATTTCAGCTTCTAACTCCCGGCGATCGCGATTTGCACCAATTGCTCGACTCTTCAGTTTTTTCTAGGCGGTGTCACAGTAAACAGCCGTTAATTGCGATTTCTCGAAAAATTGTTAGTAACGGCTAAAGAGGACTGTATGCCGAATTTCAGCTCCCCAACTCCCGGCGTTCGCGATTTGTCCTACTTGCTCGACTCTTCAGTTTTCTCCACACGCTGCCCCTGTAAAGTGCCCTTAATTGCGATTTTTCGACAAAATGTTACTAGGATAAATTGTTTGTAACGGCGAAAGAGGACTTAATGACGAATTTCAGCTTCCAACTCCCGGCGTTCGCGATTTGCCCCAACTGCTCGTCTCTTCAGTTTTTTCTAGGCAGTGTCCCAGTGAAGTGCCATTAATTGCGATTTCTCGAAAAAATGTTACTTGGATAAATTGTTAGCAACGGCGAAAGAGGACTGTATGCCGAATTTCAGCTTCCCAACTCCCGGCGTCCGCGATTTGCACCAATTGCTCGACTCTTCAGTTTATTCTAGGCGGTGTCCCAGTAAACTGCCATTAATTGCGATTTCTCGAAAATATATCACTAGGATAAATTGTTAGTAACGGCGAAAGAGGACTGTATGCCGAATTTCAGCTTCCCAACTCCCGGCGTCCGCGATTTGCACCAATTGCTCGACTCTTCAGTTTTTTCTAGGCGGTGTCCCAGTAAGTGCCCCTAATTGTGATTTCTCGAAAAAAATGTTGCTAGGATAAGTTGTTAGTAACAGCGAAAGAGGACTGAATGCCGAATTTCAGCTTCCAACTCCCGAAGTTCGCGATTTGCCCCAATTGTTCGTCGCTGCAGCCTTTTCTAGACGTTGTCCCTGTAAAGTGCCCCTAATTGCGATTTCTCGAAAAAATGTTACTAGGATAAATTGTTAGCAACGGCGAAATAGGACTGCATGCCGAATTTCAGCTTCCAACTCCCGGCGTTCGCGATTTGCCCAAAATGCTCGTCTCTTCAGTTTTTTCCACACGGTGCCCCTGTAAAGAGCCCTTAATTGCGATTTCTCGACAAAATGTTACTAGGATAAATTGTTAGTAACGGCGAAAGAAGACTGCATGCCGAGTTTCAGCTTAAAACTCCCAGAGTTCGCGATTTGCCCAAATTGCTCGAATCTTCAGTTATTTCTAGGCGGTGTCCCAGTAATTGCGATTTCTCGAAAAAATGTTACTAGGCTAAATTGTTAGTAATGGCGGAAGAGGACTGCAAGCCGAATTTCAGCTTCCAACTCCGGGCGATCGCGATTTGCCCTAATTGCTCGGCTCTTCATTTTTTTCTAGGCTGTGTAACAGTAAAGTGCCCCTAATTGCGATTTCTCGATAAAATGTTACTTGGATAAATTGTTGGTAACGGCGAAAGAGGACTGCATGCCGAATTTCAGCTTCCCAACTCCCGGCGTCCTCGATTTGCCCCAATTGCTCCACTCTTCAGTTTTTTCTAGGCGGTGTCCAAGTAAAGTGCCCCTAATTGCGATTTCTCGAAAAAATGTTACTAATATAAATTGTTAGCAACAGCGAAAGAGGACTGTATGCCGAATTTCAGTTTCCCTGGCGTTCGCGATTTGTCCTACTTGCTCGACTCTGCAGCTTTTTCTAAGCGGTGTCCCAGTAAACTGCCATTAATTGCGATTTCTCGAAAATATATCACTAGGATAAATTGTTAGTAACGGCGAAAGAGGACTTAATGACGAATTTCAGCTTCCAACTCCCAGCGTTCGCGATTTGCCCCAACTGCTCGACTCTTCAGTTTTTTCTCGGCGGTGTCCCAGGAAAGTGCCATTAATTGCGATTTCTCGAAATAATGTTACTAGGATAAATTGTTAGTAACGGCGAAAGAGGACTGTATGCCAAATTTCTGCTTCCCAACTCCCGGCGTTCGCGATTGGTCCCAATTGCTCGACTCTTCAGTGCCCTTAATTGCGATTTCTAGGCGGTGTCCCAGTAAAGTGCCCCTAATTGCGATTTCTCGAAAATATATCACTAGGATAAATTGTTTGTAACGGCGAAAGAGGACTGTATGCCGAGTTTCATCTTCCAACTCCTAGAGTTCGCGATTTGCCCAAATTGATCGAATCTTCAGTTTTTTCCACACGCTGCCCCTGTAAAGTGCCCTTAATTGCGAATTTTCGACAAAATGTTACTAAGATAAATTGTTAGCTGTTGCTACCAATTTATCTAATCTTTTCTTTATCTTTCGCTGTTGCGAAAGAGGACTGTATGCCAAATTTCAGCTTCCAACTCCCGGCGTTCGCGATTTGCCCCAACTGCTCGTCTCTTCAGTTTTTTCTAGGCGCTGTCACAGTAAACTGCCGTTAATTGCGATTTCTCGAAAAAATGTTACTGGGATAAATTATTAGCAACGGCGAAAGAGGACTGTATGCCGAATTTCAGCTTCCCAACTCCCGGCGTCCGCGACTTGCACCAATTGCTCGACTCTTCAGTTTTTTCTAGGCGGTGTCCAAGTAAACTGCCATTAATTGCGATTTCTCGAAAATATATCACTAGGATAAATTGTTAGTAACGGCGAAAGAGGACTGTATGCCGAATTTCAGCTTCCCAACTCCCGGCGTCCGCGATTTGAATTAATTGCTCGACTATTCAGTCTTTTCTAGGCGGTGTCCCTGTAAAGTGCACATAATTGCTATTTCTCGTCAAAATGTTCCTGCATGCCGAATTTCAGCTTCCAACTCCCGGCGTTCGCGATTTGCCCAAATTGTTCGTCTCTGCAGTTATTTATAGGCGGTGTCCCAGTAAAGTGCACTTAATTGCGATTTCTCGAAAAAATGTTACTAGGCTAAATTGTTAGTAATGGCGGAAGAGGACTGCAAGCCGAATTTCAGCTTCCAACTCCGGGCGATCGCGATTTGCCCTAATTGCTCGGCTCTTCATTTTTTTCTAGGCTGTGTCCCAGTAAAGTGCCCCTAATTGCGATTTCTCGAAAAAAATGTTACTAGGATAATTTGTTAGTAACGGCGAAAGAGGACTGCATGCCGAATTTTAGCTTCCAACTCCCGAAGTTCGCAATATGCCCCAATTGCTCGACTCTTCAGTTTTCTCCACACGCTGCCCCTGTAAAGTGCCCTTAATTGCGATTTTTCGATAAAATGTTACTAGGATAAATTGTTAGCAACGGCGAAAGAAGGCTGTATGCCGAGTTTCAGCTTCCCAACCCCCGGCGTTCGCGATTGGCCCCAATTGCTCGACTCTCCAGTCTTTTCTAGGCGGTGTCCCTGTAAAATGCCACTAATTGCGATTTCTCGAAAAAATGTTACTAAGATAAATAGTGACGGCGAAAGAGGACTGTATGCCGAGTTTCATCTTCCAACTCCCAGATTTCGCGATTTGCCCAAATTGCTCGAATCTTCAGTTTTTTCTAGGCGGTGTCCCTGTAAAGTGCCCTTAATTGCGATTTCTCGAAAAAATGTTACTGGGACAAATTGTTAGTTACGAGGATAAATTGTTAGCAACGGCGAAAGAGGACTGTATGCCGAATTTCAGCTTCCAATTCCCGGCGTTCGCGATTGGCCCCAATTGCTCGACTCTTCAGTGCCCTTAATTGCGATTTCTCGACAAAATGATACTAGGATAAATTGTTGGCAACGTCGAAAGAGGACTGTGTGCCGAATTTCAGCTTCCAACTCCCGGCGATCGCGATTGGCCCCAGTTGCTCGACTCTTCAGTCTTTTCTAGGCGGTGTCCGCGTAAAGTGCCCTTAATTGCGATTTCTCGAAAAAATGTTGCTAGGATAAATTGCGATTTTTCGAGAAAATGTTACTAGGATAAATTGTTAGTAACGGCGAAAGAGGACTGTGTGCTGAATTTCAGCTTCCCAACTCCCGGCGTTCGCGATTGGTCCCAATTGCTCGACTCTTCAGTGCCCTTAATTGCGATTTCTCGACAAAATGATACTAAGATAAATTGTTGGCAACGTCGAAAGAGGACTGTGTGCCGAATTTCAGCTTCCAACTCCAGGCGTTCGCGATTGGCCTCATTTGCTCGACTCTTCAGTCTTTTCTAGGCGGTGTCCCTGTAAAATGCCCCTAAGTGCGATTTCTCGAAAAAATGTTGCTAGGATAAATTGCGATTTTTCGAGAAAATGTTACTAGGATAAATTTTTAGTAACGGCGAAAGAGGACTGTGTGCTGAATTTCAGCTTCCAACTCCCGGCGTTCGCGATTTGCCCCAATTGCTCGTCTTTTCTAGGCGGTGTCGGTGTAAAGTGCCCCTGATTGCGATATCTCGTAAAAATGTTACTAGGATAAACTGTTAGTAACGGCGAAAGAGGACTGTATGCCGAATTTCAGCTTCCCAACTCCGGGCGTTCGCGATTTGTCCTAATTGCTCGACACTTCAGTTTTTTCCATACGGTGTCCCTGTAAATGTCCTTAATTGCGATTTCTCGAAAAAATGTTACTAGGATAAATTGCTAGTAACGGCGAAAGAGGACTGCATGCCGAGTGTCAGCTTCCCAACTCCCGGCGTTCGCGATTTGACCCAATTGCTCGACTCTGCAGTTTTTTCCAAGCGGTGTCCCAGTAAACTGCCATTAATTGCGATTTCTCGAAAATATATCACTAGGATAAATATGTTAGTAACGGCGAAAGAGGACTGTATGCCGAATTTCAGCTTCCCAACTCCCGGCGTTCGCGATTTGTCCTACTTGCTCGACTCTTCAGTTTTTTCCACACAGTGCCCCTGTAAAGTGTCCTTAATTGCGATTTCTAGAAAATATGTTACTAGGATAAATTGTTAGTAACGGCGAAAGAAGGCTGTATGCCGAGTTTCAGCTTCCCAACCCCCGGCGTTCGCGATTGGCCCCAATTGCTCGACTCTCCAGTCTTTTCTAGGCGGTGTCTCTGTAAAATGCACCTAATTGCGATTTCTCGAAAAAATGTTACTAGGATAAATTGTTAGCAACGGCGAAAGAAGGCTGTATGCCGAGTTTCAGCTTCCCAACCCCCGGCGTTCGCGATTGGCCCCAATTGCTCGACTCTCCAGTCTTTTCTAGGCGGTGTCCCTGTAAAATGCCACTAATTGCGATTTCTCGAAAAAATGTTACTAAGATAAATAGTGACGGCGAAAGAGGACTGTATGCCGAGTTTCATCTTCCAACTCCCAGAGTTCGCGATTTGCCCCAATTGCTTCAGTTTTTTCTAGACGGTGTCCCAGTAAAGTGCCAATAATTGCGATATCTCGAAAAAATGTTACTAGGATAAATTGTTAGTAACGGCGAAATAGGACTGTATGCCGAATTTCAGCTTCCAACTCCCGGCGTTCGCGATTGGCCCCAATTGCTCGACTCTTCAGTCTTTTCTAGGCGGTGTCCCTGTAAAATGCCCCTAATTGCGATTTCTCGAAAAAATGTTACTAGGATTAAATTGCGATATCTCGAAAAAAAAATGTTACTAAAGTGCCCTTAATTGCGATTTCTCGACAAAATGTTACTAGGATAAATTGTTAGTAACGGCGAATTTTGGTGTGCAACTTTCCAATAAAAAGTTATGCTCTTTTATTTTTGACTTCGCGGTCGGCTTCTATAGAGAACAGTCCGGCCAACACTCGGGACCACCACAGATCGATAGATTTTTATGTCCTCTTTCATATTCTGCAAGAAATTCTGGTGTGCAACGCTCCAATAAAAAGTTATGCTCATTTATAATTGACTCCGCGGCCGTTCTCTATAGAGAACGATCCGGCCAACATTCGGGACCACCTCAGATCGAGAGATTTTGTTGTCCTCTTTCATATTCTGCAAGAAATTCTGGGGTGCAACGCTCCAATAAAAATTTATGCTCATTTATAATTGACTCCGCGGCCGCTCTCTAAGAGAATTGGTCAGGCCAAAACTCGGGACCACCTCAAGTAGATAGATTTTGATGTCCGCTTTCATATTCCGCAAGAAATTTTGGTGTGCAACGCTCCAATAAAAAGTTATGCTCAGTTTTATATTCTACTAGAAATTCTGGTGTGCAACGCTCCAATAAAAAGTTATGCTCATTTATAGTTGACTCCGCGGCCGTTTTCTATAGAGAACGGTCCGGCCAAAACTCCGGACTACCTCAGATCGATAGATTTTGATGTCCTCTTTCATGCTCTGCCAGAAATTCTGGTGTGCGACGCTCCAATAAAAATTTTGCTCATTTATAGTTGACTAAGCGGCCGTTATCTATAGAGAACGGTCCGGCCAAAACTCGGGACCACCTCAGATCGATAGATTTTGATGTCTATCATATTCTGCAAGAAATTCTGGTATGCAAGGCTCCAATAAAAAGTTATGCTCATTTATAGTTGACTCGGCGGCCGTTTTCTATCTCTATAGAAAATGGACCGTTCTCTAGCGGTCCGGCCAAAATTCGGGACCATCTCAGATCGATAGATTTTGATGTCCTCTTTCATATTCTACAAGAAATTCTGGTGTGCAGCGTTCCAATAAAAAGTTATGCTCATTTATAGTTGAATCCGCGGCCGGTTTGTATAGAGTATTGGTCCGGTCAAAACTCGGGACCATCTCAGAATGTTAGATTTTGGTGTCCTCTTTTATATTCTGGAAGAAATTTTGGTGTGCAACGCTCCAATAAAAAGTTATGCTCATTTGTAATTGACTCCGCGGCCGTTTTCTATGGAGAATTGGTCCGGCCAGAACTCAGGCCACCTCAGATCGATATTTTCCGATGTCCTCTTTGATATTCTGCAAGAAATTCAGGTGGTAACGCTCCAATAAAAAGTTATGCTCATTTATAGTTGACTCGGCGGCCGTTTTCTATCTCTATAGAAAATGGACCGTTCTCTAGCGGTCCGGCCAAAATTTGGGACCATCTCAGATCGATAGATTTTGATGTCCTCTTTCATATTCTGCAAGAAATTCTGGTGTGCAACGCTCCAATAAAAAGTTATGCTCATTTGTAATTGACTCCGCGGCCGTTTTCTATGGAGAATTGGTGCGGCCAGAACTCGGGCCGCCTCAGATCGATATTTTCTGATGTCCTCTTTGATATTCTGCAAGAAATTCAGGGGGCAACGCTCCAATAAAAAGTTATGCTCATTTATAGTTGACTCGGCGGCCGTTTTCTATCTCTATAGAAAATGGACCGTTCTCTAGCGGTCCAGCCAAAATTCGGGACCATCTCAGATCGATATATTTTGATGTCCTCTTTCATATTCTGCAAGAAATTCTGGTGTGCAACGCTCCAATAAAAAGTTAAGCTCATTTTTAGTCGACTCCCCAGCCGTTCTCTATAGAGAACGATCCGGCCAACATTCGGGACCACCTCAGATCGAGAGATTTTATTGTCCTCTTCATATTCTGCAAGAAATTCTGGGGTGCAACGCTCCAATAGAAATTTATGCTCATTTATAATTGACTCCGCGGCCGTTTTCTATAGAGAACAGTCCGGCCAAAACTCGGGACGACCTCAGATCCAGAGATTTTGTTGTCCTCTTTGATATTCTGCAAAAAATTCTGGTGTGCAACGCTCCAATAAAAAGTTATGCTCATTTATAGTTGACTCCGCGGATATTTTCTATAGAGAGCGGTCCGGCCAGAACTCGGGACCACCTCAGATCGATAGATTTTGATGTCCTCAGTAATAACCAGAAGCTTAAGACAAGAGTCGCGTGCAAGCAATAGCCGAAGAGGGAGGACGCAGACGAGCGTGAAGAGCGACCTTGGTACATTTTTTATACAGGTGTCTTACAAAAAACGCCCCAAGCCATAACTCCTTTATTTATGGACTAATTTTAAAAAACAAAGAGGCAAATGAAATGAGACTAAAAACCCTATAAAGTGTGGTTAGTAAATTTTTTTTAAAATTATCTTCGTAGTCAAACGACTGTCAACTTTTATTTTTTAAATGACTCTGTATATTTTTTATTATTGTAAGTCGTAAAGCTACTTTTTCTAAATTCAATAATGTGCAACACTTTTAAGTTTTGACTGGCGAATATTGCAGAAAATATTAATGAAAGAATTGAATGTGTAAGTTGCTATGTGGAAAGAATTCACGTCATTTCTTTCTAAACCATGTACTTTCTGAGGAATATAGGGATGAAGTTTGTGCTTTTTCAAAACACTCTGCACAGTAACTTTTGATATTCTAGTCAAACTACCAATTTCGATTATTAAAAGCACCATAATGTGTGTTTAGTTTAATTATTTTTTTAATTATCTTCATAGTCAAACGACTGTCAACTTTATTTTTTAACACGTCTGTCATAATTTTGCATTTTTAATTGAAGTATGCCATGGTTAAAAAATTTTAATAGCGTTTGTAGAAGAAATAGTTTATTACGCGAAACGTGCTTTTTATAAAAATATACAAGTGTGCCGTGAAAACAATATCATTGAGCGTTATTGTTTATTGCATTTATTGTTTAAAACTGTCAAGTTCTTCTTGCTTTATGTTGTACAAAATTGTTCGTTACAATGGATAATAATCACTTGACTGACTTTTTACAAGTTTATTTTGAATGCAATAAGAACAGCAGTCAAGCAGTGCGACTCTATAGAAAGTACATGGTTTAGAAAGAAATGATCCTGAGCGAAGACAGGTTTTTTGTAATTTTTATTTAAACAAAATATAAGAGGACAATTTTTTTTTCAAAAAATTATTTGGTCCGACGAATGCACTTTCGGCACTAATGGCATCTTTAATAGAAACAATCATTAATATTGGTGTCAAGAAAATCCAAGAGTTCTTGTAGAAACTAATTTTCAACGAAGGTTTAGCCTAAATGTTTGGTGTGGCATTTTAGGAGAGTGATTAATTGGATCATTTTTCATAGATGGTACCTTAAACCAACAAAAGTACCATGAACTTTTGACTGAACGCCTACAAGACAATTTTTTTCACAAGCAACTTACATTTGCACACTTAATTCTTTCATTAATGTTTTCTAACAATATTTGCCGGTCAAAACTTAAAAGTGTTGCACATTATTGAATTTAGAAAAAGTAGCTCTACGAGATACAATAATAAAAAATATAGAGCCATTTAAAAAATAAAAGTTGATAGTCGTTTGACCATGAAGGTAATTTGAAAAGAAAATTTAACTAACCACACTTTATAGTGTTTTTAGTCTCATTTCATTTGCCTTTTTGTTTTTTAAAATTGGTCCATAAATAAAGGAGTTATGGCTTGGGGCGTTTTTTGTAAGACACCCTGTACTTAGGGCGGTTTTTTGAAAAGGGGCGGTGTTTCGCGAATTCTACTATCAGTTTTGATTTTTTTGACCCCATATACGTTTTCGTTTTAGTAAATTGAATTTTATAGCACCCTTATCGGATTATCCATCTTATGTATTAAATACTGCATCGAGTTAATACCAACGCTAACTTATTTCAGCGGGAAGGGAGTCGCGCGCAAGTAAGAGGGGGGACGCAGACGAGCGTGGAGAGCGACCTTGGTACATTTTTTATACTTAGGACGGTTTTTTGAAAACGAGGGGTGTTTCGCGAATTCTACTATCAGTTTTAATTTTTTGTGACCCCATATACGTTTTCAGTTTAGTAAATTGAATTTTATAGCACCCTTATCAGATTATCCATCTTATGTATTAAATGCTACATCGAGTTCAGCGGGAGCGCGCGATTGCTCCTGATTAGGAGCGGTAGGTGGACGCGGTAGTAAATAACCAGA
Organism: Dorcus hopei; assembly: GCA_033060865.1. Taxonomy (NCBI): domain Eukaryota; kingdom Metazoa; phylum Arthropoda; class Insecta; order Coleoptera; family Lucanidae; genus Dorcus; species Dorcus hopei. The sequence continues at coordinate 55,695,199 of CM065426.1, read as the reverse complement.
CTCGCAACCTTGGTACATTTTGATATACTTATGCAGTTTTGATTTTCCAACCTTGTTTGGTTTAGTAATTTAAATTTTATTGGATTTATCCATCGATTTTTTGCTTTATTTTGCAATTAAATAACTGAACAATTAACAAACGTATTAAATGAAAATTATAAATTTCTATGCGGCTATATTTTAAGCTTCTGATTACTGCTAAAAGATATTCAAGGAAACGTAAAAATTAAACAGTTTGTTGTTGCAGAAAATGAATTCTCAAGAACAAGCTTTCGTTGATGAAGTAAAAACAGCACTTTTCAGTGCAAACGATGTCATGAAGATTGAGAACGATTTGAAGCTTTGCAGTAAACATCTACGTGTCTTGAACGTAGGAGTGCTACTGCTTCGAATCTATCTCCTGGTGATAAACAACACATATAACATGTATCAGCAACATTACGAGTTATCGTACGATGTTGAAGGCAAAACAGCGAGAAGGTCGAGGATTGAGCACTCGTAGAGAAACTGCTTGTAACCGTGTGTGTTGAGGATTGTATCTTGAAATTGAATCAATAGCACGTGTAATTCTTTATTATTTTATATAACAAGTGACACTGACTTTCTTTGTAAAAAGATTGCGCACACTCTGATCTTTTTTAAATATTGAAAATAATCTAAGCCTTAACATATTCCCCCCTGTTGGGAAGAGACTTTCCAACGATATAAATAAATACATTAAATAAATGAATAAACGCTATACTTAAATAAGGTACGTATTAATTATTTGTGTCCTTTGTAGGCACTGGTAAGACACAAAGTTTGTTTACTGCTCTCTTGATAACACCATGTTGAATTTTCAGGATAGCGACTCTTTGGAACTTTGTCCTTGCCGTAGTGGAGATTGACTACACGTCCCATCAACCAGCGTTGCGGAGGTAAGTTATCTTCACGTATGAGAACGAGATTACCAACATCGATCGTTTTAATTGATTTTTTCCACTTTGTCTTATGTTGCAGTTCACTAATGTATTCTCGATTCCATCGAGACCAGAAGTGTTGATGGAGCCGTTGAATAAGTTCAAAACGGCTCAAAGAGTTTAATTTTGCTTCTTGCAAATTGATGTCTGGTAGTGCACATAAAGATCTGCCTATTAAGAAGTGAGCTGGGGTTAACGGGTTGAGATCATTAGGATCGGAGCTTAAAGGATACAAAGGACGCGAATTTAATGTCGCCTCTATTTGGGTAAGTATGGTCAACATTTCCTCGTAAGTCAAAATTGTATTTCCAATAACCTTTCTCAAGCATGTTTTTACACTCTTAACTCCAGCCTCCCAAAGACCTCCCATGTGTGGTGCATATACTGGAATTAATTTCCATTCGATATGTTCATTTGCCAGAATGTTAGCTACATCTGTGTTGACATCAGATAGAAAACCTTTATTAAAAGGTTTTCTATCTGATTAGTCTGTAACTCGTTTCGCGCTTCAATAAAATTCGTACCATTGTCTGAATAGATGGTATTTGGTTTTCCACGACGCGATGTAAATCGTCTAAGTGCTGCTATGAAAGTTTCTGTTCGCAAGTTAGATACTACTTCTAGGTGTAAAGCTCGAGTTGTAAAGCAGACGAATAGACACATGTATGCCTTTGTTATTTTACACCCTCTTCCTTGTCTATCCTTTACTTGGAATGGTCCAGCGTAATCTACGCCGCAAATTTGAAACGGATAGTTAATGGTGACTCTATCCTTGGGTAGATTTCCCATCACAGGTTGTACATTTGATGCATTAAATCGATTACATCTTACACATTCATGGACAGTTTTTCGTGCCAAATTTCTTCCACTAAAACGCCAGTATATTTGACGTACAGTTGATAAAAGTAATTGAGGACCAATGTGTAAAATTTTATGAACATCTTGAATATTAATTTTGTCAAAATATTTTTTGAAGATAGTATTAAAGGATGTTTTGCTTCTGCAGGTAATCTGAGAGATCTAATCTGCCTCCAACACGTAGAAATCCATCATCATCGAGATACGGTGCCATAGTTAGTAGTCTATGTTTCTTAGGTAATTCTCGTTGATTTTTCAATAATTTGATTGCATCTCTGAAGTCTTCATTTTGTGCTCCTTTTATCAACAATTGCATAGCTTCTCGATAACACTTAACGTCCCACGCTGTCTTTGTGGTTCTTGATGTTTTGTATTATGAACAAATCTCAAAATATAAGCTACTACTCGCTTAAGTTTTTGTAACGTAGAAAATCTGTTGATTAAACTTGAAAACGAATCTTCAGAAGTAAATAAAACAGTTATTCTTTTCTTCCTTTCAGGTAAGTCAATAAAGTTAATAATTGAAATTAACCTCCGCCCACAATAATTTTATATCCGTAGATACGTATTTCGGCAGCTAAGCTGCCATCTTCAGTAATTTAAAAAACACTACATAAAATCTAACAGCTACCTACCTAGCTACCTACCTACCTGATCATACTATCTATACTACTAATACTATCTCAAAAAAAAAAAATTAACACTAAAAAAGCGACTGTGGTTTAAGAAATAATTTCCGCCCACAATAATAACAGTCGAAACCTACCAAAAAAAGCAAATCAAATAAAACGGAAACGAGTATTGGTCTAATGTCCGAAAAAGGTTCTTATTCTCCCGAATAAAGAACTTTTGTAAGCATTTAATTCCCTGTTATTTGATACCGCTTGAATTTATCCCTGAAAAGAAATTATATACCTATATATGTATATGTATACAATACACCTATATATATTTTCTTCCACCGTATAAAGTGAGCCCCACATGAAGGAAATTCACGGTTGAAGTGAGGTCCATGTCAAAGTGAGGACCAATATACCTCACTTTGCAAAGTCATCAAAATTTGATGTTCTTACCTTACAGATTGTAATTCTACAAAAAAAATGTGGTCCTCACTTTGTACGTGCCATGCTCAAAATTGTATATTTTAGTTCGACGCTTCTCCACTTAAGGGCGCTGCTGAGGCGCGTATATTTTGTAACCGTGTTTATCTCACTCTTGCATAGTACGATGTGCCACGCATCAAGTGAGGACCATATATTTGGCAACAGTGCATTGGTATTTTTTCAAGGATCGGTATCGACTGTTAAGACACGTCCAGAAAATAACTGAAGAAAAAGTCCATCATATACAGGGTGTCCACCGAGTGCCGCGGTCTTCTCTACCGTCTATAGTATATAAGATAGAAAAAAAATTCAGACGAGCCAGGATGTCACTCAGTCAGCGCTACTTCAGAAAATAATTTTTAGCTATACAGAGTGTTCACTAACTGAGAGCCATACCAAAGTTATATTTTTTTAAAAGGAACACCCATTATATTTTTACATATTTCGAAAATACGCATAACGAATAGGTAACAACCAAAAATTTAGGGAGTTTGTAAGTTATTGAAGTTTAAGTGTAAAAAATTGCCATAATATGAGTGCTTATATCGTTGTTATTTATTTACATTTCGTCTTGAATTTTTGTAGGTATTCAATACAATATACTCTATAATCCAGGTGTCTTCTCATAGGATAATGCTGCGAATATAATCTTGATGTCAAAAGACAGTTTTAGTTGCCTTTTCCTAGTAGGTATGTCATGTTACGTAACTCTTCATTATTAGAATGCATTTTGTTATCATAAAAAAATACAAAACTGTAAAAGTAGTGTTATCTACTAATTGAATAATTGTTCTGTCAATTAAAAATTTATAGCAACTGTTTTCCTATTTTCTAGTAAACGGCAACGTGATTTAAAATTTTATTTTTTAAAATTATTATTATAACGTTATTTAGATATTTTCAAAGTAAAGAAAAATAGGAATTATTTTAACAGGAACATATTCAATTACTTTGAACAAAAAATAAAACATACTCATTGATATATCAGCAAGTCAAAACAGAAGAACCGGACAGAAAGGCTAAATAACGTCAATATTGAAAGAAAGAAAGTTTATTAATTTTGTCTTACGATTTCTTCAGTTTAGGCAAATACATTTGGCGTTTTATGAAAGCTTATTAAATCAGTGTTTCACGAGAGTCTAGATATACTGGGTGTTCCATTTGAAAATTTTGAGAAAAATTATCTTTTGCAAAACTCAACACCCTGTACACATAATAACTGATAGACCGAATCTGTTTTGAAATTTCTGTAGAAAAGATATTGTATTGAATATCTAAAAAAATTCAAGACGAAATGTAAATAAATAACAAAGATATAAGCATTCATATTATGGCAATTTTTCACACTTAAACTTCAATATCTTACAAACTCTTAAGTAAAACTTCCTAAATTTTTGGCTATTGCCTATTCGTTATGCGTACTTTCGAAATATCTAAAAATATACTGGGTGTTCCATTAAAAAAAATATAACTTTGGTGTGGCTTTCAGTTACTGAACACTCTGTATAGCCAAAAATAATTTTATGAAGTAGAACTGACTGAGTTACATCTTAACTCGTTTGAATTTTTTTTTATCTTATATACTGTAGACGGTAGAGAAGACCGCGGCACTCGGTGGACACGCTGTAGATATTTGACGTGCTTTCGAACTTTTTAAGCACAGAGCAAATCTTCGATCAGAAAAGGAGTTTTATAGTTGTAAATACTAATTCTTTCAACATTCCCTATTCACAGAAAAAATAAAGTACGTATGGAAAATGTACCAAAGTAGTAGTTCAATTTTTTCGAAATTTATTAATTTAATTAATTTATTAATCATTTAATAACAGGTGATCAATATCTTTTCTAATCAAGTGACCTATGGAAATGAAATAATATGTCTTTGATTAGTTTATCATTTCAAATGCCACTTGAATTACATAATTATATTGCATTCCTATACAAAACGATAGGAATGCAATAAAAATAATTCAAATGGCATTTGAAGTAATCAACCAAACAAAGACATTTTTATCCATAGGTTACTTGATTTTGAAAAGATATTGATCACGGGTTATAAGGAGTTACATATTCATGATTGTTACAAACGAATCTATTACAACTCTGAAATTTTTTAGAATTTTTCTGTCCAAATTTCTGGGGCATTTAAAACATTCGCCACGTTTTATTTCTTGATTTTTGTGCGGATGACTCTGTGATGTCGAAGCGTGTTTTGCGTTTGTTCTTTGCCTAGTTGCTTCAAAAATTCGCGTCGTTTGTAACCAGTTCTTGTTTTCCATTCATCGTTTAGATGAACCCATATAATGTAAGTGTTCAATGCACTAATATCTACTAGTTATAAAAAACTGTCACCGGCCATCCATGGTGTCTACACCTGATTTTGTTCTATTGTAATCAACAATTATTTGCGGCTTTTTCTTTTCATCTTCAAGAACTTCACTACAGTCATGCATGGTGAATAGCAAGGTAACAATTTTTCCCCTTTCTGGACAGTAAGAGGCTAACATGGTTTTGTCTTAATAAACAAATTTTGTTGAATATACTTGCCTCCCACACGTAGTCACTTATTTCTGAGGAAATTCTGGTTTATTTTTTCGAATTGTACCTAGCAAAGTTAAAGTTTTCTTTTCCATTTCCTTTGCAAGATCTAGGCTTGTGAAAAAATTGTCAGTGGTAACATTTCTAGCTGATGTTTTACCAGTATATATTTGGCAATTGTAGACATATAAAGTTTTACTGTCGCATGCTGCCCAGATTTTTATGCCATATTTTCCTGGCTTAGAAGGTATGTACTGTTTGAATGGACACCGACCACGGAAAGTAAGCAGCTGCTCGTCGACGGTTAGTTTTTCGTGAGGTATATATGCATCATGTAGTGTAGGTAGCCATAGTCAAAAAAAAACTCTAGTTGGCGATAATTTATCTAAATCTCGATTTTTTTTCTTCGAATTTCGGCATTATCAAAACGCAGACATTGAGAAATTGTAGTAAACCTGTGTCTGCTTATAGTTTTCTACATTCCACTAATTTGTAATTCCTTCGTTATGATATGAGATTTGTAAACTCCTGCCAATATCAACAATCCAGAAAAACGTAGAAACTCTTCGGAATCCAGAATTTTCCATAAATCTCCAATCTCCATGCTTGAGTCTACCTTCGGCATTAGTCCACTGAACGACGTGGTTTACAATATTATCTAAAAGTACTGCAAATTGTGTCTACGTTTCGTTTGGTGTATCTAGTAGGCCCTCCTTCTTGATACATTACGTTTCATAGTTGTCGTCGTTCCGTTCTAATGTATTTGTACATCTAAGTGAGAATTTTCAAGCTTATTTTTCGACCTGCAGTTTCAAAAAAATATTTTTTCTAGAGCCGTGCGTAAAGTAGATACTTTAAAGGTTAATTTTAGTTTGTAAAGTGTCACTTTTTACGCATTAGTGCGTAAAGTAAAATGTAAAATGGATTTTGTTTAAAAATGCGTGCGTTAAGAAATAAAAACAGATAATAGAATAGCATATTTAATAAGTATGGTCACTGGTAATCCCAATGGTATTGCGTGTGACTTATTTATTTTTTTGTAAAACTATGCAAACTACAAAAATTAGGCTTTTAGCTAGAGTTAGAACAGATAAAGTTAGGAAAAGTCAAATTTGGTAAAGTTTTTAAAAAGTAAATTTCAATAAATATTATTATATTCATAATCACGCATGGGGTCTTCAGTGACCCCATGGTAGTATGAGGGTTAAATTCCAGTATAGAAAGTATAGCGGTATTTTCTCGTTGACTAATTTGTACCTTCTCGCGTGTAATAGAAAAGGAAATTCAAACGATAGTTCCGTTTAAATTATTAGCCAATTACGTTGCAAAATTGAGAAATTAAACTCAATACTATTCATCTTTGATCCATCTTTTTCTATCATATTTAGAACCGTAAGTAGCTTATTTTTCTTTTTATTAGGATTGATTGAGAGTACGGGTCAGTTAACTTGCCCCCCTCGTAACGTTTTTCAAAGTTTTCTTACACCAAATTATTGCACCCTTATGCACCACCAAAATAAATTTTTGCACCCCTTCAGGAGAGAAAGTACAGGCAAATTTTACTGGGAGGGGCCAAATTAACCGTAGTCCCCTCCCTAATGAAAAATAAAATAGAAAGTCAACTAGTCCCCTCAGTGAACATTTTCGAAGTTTTTTGGTGCACCTTGTTGCACCCCTTATGCACCCTTATGCGCCACCTTTTTTAACTTTTGCACCGCTCAAATAGCTGAGGAAAAGAAATACAAAGTCAGCTAGCCCCTCCCAGTGAAAATTTTCGAAGTGTTTTTGGTGCACCTTGTTGCACCCCTAATGCATCCTTATGCACCATCTTTTTTAACTTTTGCGCTGCTCAAATAGTTGAGAAAAAATAAAATAGAAAGTTAAGCCCTCCCCCCCCGTGAAAATTTTGGAAGTTCTTTTGGTGCACCTTATTGCACCCCTTATGCACCATCTTTTTTAACTTTTGCACCGCTCAAATAGCCAAGAAAAAAATAAAATAGAAAGTTAGCTAGACGATCCCAGTCAAAATTTTCAAAGTGTTTTTGTTGCACCTTATGCACCACCATTATTAACTTTTGCATCGGTCAAATAGCTGAGAAAAATAAAACAATAGAAATAGAAACTTAACTACTCCCCAGTGAATTTTTTTATGAAGAGGAAATAAAATAGAGACTTGGTTAACCTTCCCGTACAAGTTCTTTCAAAAGTTTTTGATTTTGTGTTGTTGCATCCTTTATGTACCCATATGTACCGCTATATTTGATTGACTTTTGCACCGCTCAGACAATTGAAAAACTTAGCTAGCACCCTCTTCCCTATCGCTCAGTTATTTTAAGTTCTTTATTATATGGAAAAGGAAATAAATTTATATCAAACAAAACTATATTTAAGTACTTGAAGTTTTTCATTTATCAGAAGTGAATAATGATAAATTTAATTATAATAAAATTAGTCTACTAAATTTAGAAAGTTTTTTGAGAAGAGATTGCTGTTAAGAAAATGATTAAATTCAAAATGAACTACAACATAGAATACAATAATCATTTATAAATATCAAAATGTAGGAAAGGTACTGCCCTGTTAAGCGAGAAAGACGTACTTCTCTGTTTCATTTTCTTGATGAGTACACATTTAAAGTATCATTAACATATTTTAGTATCATATAATTAATTTTGAGATTGAGATAAGCCAAGTTAAAAACGATGATGATACCCAGCAGGTAATGGATGCAATAAGACGCAATAAAAAAACTGAAAATTTTTGCTGGGGTGGACTAGCTAAGTTTCTATTTTTGTTTTCTCAGCTATTCGAGCGGTGCAAAAGTTTTAAAAAAGTGGTGCATAAGAGGTACAACAAGATACACCAAAAAAAGTTCGAAAATTTTCACTGGGGGGGGGTAGCTGACTTTCTATTAATTTTTTTCTCAGCTATTTGAGCGGTGCAAAAGTTAAAAAAGGTGGTGCACAAGAGTGCATTAGGGGTGCAACAAGGTGCACCAAACGACTTTCTTTTCCCTGGCGGGGGGGTCTAGCTAACTTTCTATTTTGTTTTTTTTTCTCAGCTATTTGAACGGTGCAAATGTTAAAAAAGGTGGTGCATAAAGGGAGAAATAAGATGTGACAAAAAAAAGTCCGAAAATATTCACTGGGGGGTGCCAACTTAACTTTCTATTTAATTTTTTTTCTCAGCTATTTGAGCAGTACAAAAGTTAAAAAAGGTGGTGCATAAGGGTGCATTATGGGTGCAGCAAGGTGCGACAAGAAAACTTCGAAAATTTTCGCTGGGAGGGGGGGTAGCTGACTTTCTATTTTATTTTTTTCTCAGCTATTTGAGCGGTGCAAAAGTTAAAAATGGTGTGCATTAGGGGTGCAACAAGGTGCACTAAAGAAACTTCGAAATTTTCACGGGGGGGGGCTACGGTTAACTTGGCCCCTCCCAGTGAAATTTGCCGGCAGTTTCTGTCTTGAAGGGATGCAAAAATTTAGTTTGATGGTGCATAAGGATGCAATAATTTTGTTGCCGTGTTTGAATATCCCGCCACTTCGCTGTAGCCCAAACAGCGGGCATTCGCCAGACCGTGTGTAGACCCCGGACACATGCGCATTACGATAAGATACAGTCCACTCATACCGTGTGTTAAGCATGTTAGTTGTTCTTTAATAAACAAAAATAGAACAAAATATGCAGTGTTTTTTATAACAAAAGCAATCAACATCATTTTGGTCAGCTTCGAGCAGGATCAACGAAAGAAAACGTAAGATTTTTCAAGAATAAAAGCAACGAAGGTGGTGGTGTGCATTGGTGAACACGTGGAAGGCAGCGAGGACATCCAGGGTGCAACGAGTCGTAGGAAAACTGCAAACACAGCATTTTCCGTGAGTACCTATCCTTGTTTCGCTTTACCTACCTGTTTCAACCTGCAAAATGGAAAATTCAGAGAAATTAACACGTAAGCGGGGTAGTATTAAACATAGTTTAACGGCATTCAAAACGCATTTATCGAAAGTAGAAGGAAAAGAGCAAATCCCTGAATGTGATATTGTAGAATTACGCGAACGGGTTTTAAGACTAGAAGTAGTATTTCAGGAATTTTGTGAAGTACAAACGGTCATTGAGAGCTCATGCGACGACGATAAAATCGCGGAGCAATACATTGAGAGAGAATCATTCGAAGCGTCATATTTTTCGGCCATTTCAAAAGCAAAGGCGTTAATCAGCAAGGGTGAAAATGATTCAAAGTCGGTATCCGGTAATTCGGGTGATTCGGTACAATCAATGCGATCGGTGAACTCAGTTACTGGTTCCAATAGCGATAACTTAAATCGCGTTAAGTTACCCACAATACAGCTACCTAAATTTTCTGGCAATTACGAAAATTGGTTAGAGTTTAGAGACACATTCAAATCACTAATACATGCTAATAACGGGTTGAGCAATATACAAAAATTGCATTATTTGAGGTCAAGCTTACAAAGTCAAGCTGCGCAGGTAATTAAAGCACTTGAAATTAGTGATGATAATTATCAGGTCGCATGGAACTTAATTTGTGAACGTTACGACAACAAAAAATTCTTGGTGAATAATCATGTAAAGGCATTATTCAGTTTACCGATTGTTAAGGTCGAGTCCGCATCGGAGTTGCGAAATTTGCTAGATGAATTTACCAAACATTTATTAGCATTAGAGGTACTAGGGCAACCAACAGAACATTGGGGTACACTTTTATTACACATAATTCTTTCAAAACTTGACAATCAAACAAAACGTGAATGGGAGACAAGCAGGCTGCAAGGTGATGAATTTCCAACTGTTGACGACATAAAAACATTTTTGAAGGGCAGATGCGAGATTTTAGAAAGTCTCGAATATCAAAACACGAAAAAAGGGTACAATACGAACAAGCAATTCCAAAAAGGAATAAGTTCAGCAACAGCAGTCAACTTGGCGACCATTAACAACAAAGTTTTAAGGAAATGTGTATTTTGCGATGAACAGCACACAATTTTCAATTGTGAACATTTTACAAAATTGAATCCAATGCAACGATCAGAGAAAGTTAGAGCGAAAGGGTTATGCTTGAATTGTTTAAAGAAGAATCACTTCAGAGATGACTGCAGAGCAGGGAATTGCAAGAAATGTGGAAAAAAACACAACACAATGTTACACTTTGAGAGACCAATCGATGAAAACAAAGTAGAGAGACCTGTCACCCCAGTCAATATAATTGCAGCAAATTACATAAGTGAAAGGGATCCAAAGGTACTTTTATCAACCGCTGTTGTGAAGATAAAGGATCACAAAGGAAACCAACATTATAGCCGAGCCATGATGGATTCAGGATCTGAAAGTTGTTTTATGACAAGCGAAATGTGCAAATGTTTGAACTTGAAAACAACTGAAATAAATCTGGCAGTTATGGGAATAAATCAAAAATTATCAAACATCACACACAAAACTGAAGTTCAGTTAACATCTTGTCAGTATCCATACAGCACCAAAATTACATGTTATGTAATTGACAAAATTACAGAAAATGCAAATTTCAATACATTTGATACTTCGATATACGACATACCAAAGCACATTAAATTAGCAGACTTCAACGATTTCTTGACGACAAACAAGATTGACATTCTGCTTGGTGCCAATATTTTCTGGGAGTTATTATGTCCAGAGAGACACAAATTGGGAAACAACAAACCATTACTTCAGAAAACCTTATTAGGTTGGATAATAGCAGGATCGTATTACCCAAACAACAAATTTGCAAGGACTACGAGATGCAACTTTGTAACGAATCTAGAACTACAAAATCAACTAAAGGCATTTTGGGAAGTAGAAGAATATGCTGAACGAGAACGGTTGACACCAGAAGAAGCATACTGTGAAAGGAAATTTACAGAAACAACGAAAAGAAGTCCGGATGGTAGATTTATTGTCTCCATTCCATTTAAACAAGAAAAACCAGATTTAGGAGATTCGTTCATCACAGCAGCAAACCGATTTTACAATCTAGAAAGAAAACTTGAGAAAAACGAAGATTTAAAGCAAAGATACACAGCATTCATGCGAGAATATGAAGAATTGGATCACATGACAGAGATTCAAGATCCAATTACAAGTTTAAAGGAGAGTTATTACATACCACACCACGCAGTCCTGAAGGAGAGTAGTTCGACAACAAAATTAAGGGTCGTGTTTGATGCATCATGTAAAACATCGAATAACATTTCTTTGAATGACATTCAACATGTAGGGTCAGTCATACAAGACGAACTACTAAACGTACTTTTGAGATTTCGTACTCACCAGTATGCAGTAACAATGGATGTCGAGAAGATGTATCGACAAATACTCATAACACCAGAAGAAAGGAATTGGCAACGCATTGTGTGGCGAGAAGACAGAAGTGAAGAATTGAAACAATATCATTTGAACACAGTAACATATGGAACAGCTTCGGCTCCGTATTTGGCAGTTCGGTGCTTACAACAAACTGCTTATGACCATCGTGATGAACATCCCAGAGCAGCAGAAGTGATATTGAAAGACTTTTACGTGGATGATTTACTCACAGGCGCGAATTCTACTCAAGAAACCATCCAATTGTGTCATGACATTGAAACAATCTTGAAAGCTGTAGGGTTTCCATTAAGAAAATGGTGCTCTAACAATAAGGAAATTTTGAAGCACATATCTGCCAAAGAAGAACAAGAAGTATTGCAACTAGGAAGCCATGGAGAAAGAAGAACTTTAGGTTGTTTATGGATACCATCAAAGGATTGCCTGAGGTATGATGTACAAAACTTGGAAGGTCAGACAAACACAAAGAGAGAAATGTTGTCAACAATCTCCAAAATTATTTGACCCATTAGGATTGGTGGGACCTTGCTTAATCATGGCAAAGATCATGCTGCAGGAACTTTGGTTGTATAAATTAAATTGGGATGATCCTGTACCTGAAAATACAAAAAGAAAATGGCATAATTTCAAAAAAAATTAAAGATTCTGGAAGAACTAGAAATACCAAGATACGTGCCAAGCGTGGGATCTAAACGTGTAGAACTTCATGCTTTTTCAGATGCATCCGAAGCAGCGTTTGGCACTTGTATTTACATAAGATCCATTTCTGACAATAACAGCATTTCCGTGAAGTTATTGTGTGCGAAGTCTAGAGTTGCACCAATAAAAAATATCACAATTCCCAGACTGGAGCTTTGTGCAGCTGTCTTGTCAACAAGGTTAGTCGCAAAAATAAATGCTTCGATAAACATCAAATTTCTCGGGGGTTGGAACATCTACCGAGCGCGTCCCCCGGGTGGCGGATGGGGGTACGGCCAAGGTCTTGTGACTATGGCTAGTGGTAATGAAGCCCCGGGCCTAAACTCCCGCGTGGTGGACATCCACCGTGGACCATTCCCCCCTCTCCACTGGATTGTAACCGTCCAGTGGATTTCACAGGGGTTTGGTTACCCTCGTGTTTGTGCCGTGCGAGGCGACCCGTGATGGTGGATGAGAGGATCCTGGAGATTGAGTTCCCTGAAGTGGGGGCAACACATCTCTTTGGCCTGGATTTCACCTAGACGGGAAGTCGAAACTAACCCACTTCGATCAAACGGCTGAGTTGTCGGGTCAGACCGCCGACCGGGTGAGTTCCTTCGGAGCGGGTGTGTGGGCTGGCACTGTAGGTGCGCAGCGCATCTTACACGTGTGCTGTGCCGCGAAGCGGAGGTCCGGCCTGTGCGCAACCCGTTTCTGGGAGCTATATCCGACTAGTAGCCCTGGCGTCGAAGTTCGGCGTCCCCATGTTGGACTCCGTGGTGGGTGGGGAGCTAGGAGGACGAAACTCTTTAAACAATAACATGGATACGGAAAAAAGTGTAATAAAACAAACAGAGGGTGCGTCTTCGGATACCCCTCAACCCTCATTCACAGGCCTCACCACAACGGCTGGGCCAAGAGCAACAGCCAGAGGAGTGGCAACAACAGAAGGCTCGCCGGAAACGGATCAGTGGAGCCGAACAAAAAAGAAGGAAGCTGGCGCGCCTCAAAGCTGCGGATGCGTCTGGAAAACAGGCTGGCCAAACGGTCAGACAGTCTACCAGTGATGCACCAAAAGCTCGAGTGCACCCACTTCCAAGCCTGGCGCTCCAACCCAGAGGCTGGCCCACACGGCTAACCCGGTAAGAAAGAAGGGCAGCCCAAAAAAGGGCAAGATCAGATGGTACCCCACCATCGGAGAGGCCCGTGAAGAAAGGCAGTGCTGTTAACCAGCCTCCTTACCTTCAAAAACAAAGGGGATCCCAACTGCGGGTAAAAGCACAGCAGGACCCTCCAAAAGACCGGATGGTGGCTAAGGGAGGCTGTTAACAAACACCTCCACGTAGCCATCATCGATCAAGAATAACTTCCGTGGGGTAAATTAACAAAACCCCAAAACGAGGCCATCCAAAAGTACTGGAGAGGGCTTTGGACAACTACTTGTTCTCCTGCCCCTCTGGGACTATAAGACCACCGACCTTCAAGGATGGTCGTATTCGGGTGAGATCTTAAGGATCACATGCGAGGACGACCATTCTTTGGCTTGGTTGAATAAGACGGTTGGCAACCTCTCACCCCCGTGGGAGGCTGCACGTCTAGAAGTGGTGTACAGGTGGGTCGGCTCCCCAGGCTCTGGAAGGCGACACTATGGATTCCGGATGAACCGGAAGAAATGGATGTCGTCCAAAGACGTCTGAGGTGCAGAACCCCTGGACAAAGATCTCCAGATGGTGCGTTTTCCATACGGTTACTCGCGATCAACCTCTTGGGAGGTTGATTGTTTTGGCGTTGGAGATGACGCCGTGAAGGAGATAAACAGTAAAGGAGGGAAGCTGAATTATAAGTTCACCTCCTTAAAAATTAAAATCCAGAAGCCTGTCGAGCAACAGACGGCTTCTGTAGACACCGAGCAGCTGTAAACACACCAATTGCAACTGCAAGAACCACAACAACAGCCGCAAGAGCAACAAATAAAAGTCCCCATCAGCCGCACGGAGACTGAGGCAGTCGAACCCCGGTTGCGACACCTCAGATTAGTGAAGTGGTGGACCCTTCAAGTTTTCGCCACCGGATTCCCCTCCAGTGACGCGACCTAAAACTTAATCCTCCCCATAAGTCCCAATGGCGGGAATACACATCAAACAATTAAACCTGCATCACTGCCGGGCGCTGCAGCAACCTTATGCAGACACCTTGGTAGTAAGCCGGACATTGTTTTAATTCAAGAACCCTGGATAGTTAAATAAAGGGTTTCCGGCCTAAGTAATCTGCAGAGGTACTATCTTCGTAGACAAAAACATAATAATCCTAGGACATGCATCTATGTTCCGGAAACCTTCAAGCCCTTCTAGTACCACACTTGAGCGGCCGAGATATCACGGTTGTTCAAATCAGCTGTGACATGAAGGGAAAAAACGAGCTCCTTTTGGCGTCAATTTACCTCCCAGGAGATTCGACGGATCCCCTCCACTATAGAGATGATGGAGGTCATAAAATACTGCGAGAGGAACAAAAAGCATCTTGTAATTGGATGCGACTCAAATGCACACCACACTGTATGGGGTAGTGCCAATATCAACCCACGTGGAAGATCACTACTGGAATATCTTTCCGGTACAACCATGGAGATACTTAATAGGGGTAGCGAACCTACTTTTGTAAGTTCCCGATGCCAGACAGTAATTGATATTACTTTGGCTTCCCCCGGTATTTTCAACTACATAGAAAACTGGAAGGTCTCACAAGAAATTACCATGTCAGACCATAGAATGATTAGCTTCAAAATTAATACCTGCGAAACTATTCCTAAGGAGTACAGAAATCCGAGATCTACCGACAGAGCGCTTTTATCTGAAGTGCCTGGAGGACAGACTTCGAACTCCTCCTGTCTCGGAAGAATTCAAACAAGAGTAGAGCTGCAAAGAGAAGTTGACTTTCTTGAAGACTCTATTAAAAAATCCTATGAACAGGCATGTCCGGTAAGAACAGTCCAGGCACGTCAGCCCACCATATGGTGGTGCAGACAGCTTGGTAAACTGAAACTTACCTTGGGCAAACTGTTCAATAAAGCAAAAAACACTAAGTACAGACGACTGGGCCGCGTATAAACGCCACCAAAGAGTGTATAAAAAGAAATTAGGGGAAAGACAGAGGGAGACATGGAGATCCTTCTGCAACAAAATTGAGACTACCAGAGATTCTGCCCGTCTCAACAAAATACTAGCCAAAGACCCACAACAGCAACTTCAGCTAGTCTAAAACGTGAGGATGGTTCTTTACCACCAACGTTGAGGAAACAGCAAAGGTACTGATGGACACACATTTTCCCAGGTTGCAATATCAATCCCATACCTGCATGGATGGAGGCTCCGATACACTCCTAACGGAGGAGGATTGGGAGTTTGCCGACCAGTAGTGGAGAAAGAAAGAACAATCTGGGCAATTAAAACCTTTCACCCCTTCAAATCGCCAGGTTTGGACGGCGTTTATCCCGTTCTCCTTCAATGGGGACTGGAAACAATTCTACCCTACCTGATACGTATTCTTAGAGGGTGTATCGCTTGGAGATATATCCCCAAGAACTGGAGGGAAATAAAAGTGGTATTTATACCAAAACCAGGACGAAAAGACTACTCTCTCGCAAAATCCTATCGCCCAATTAGTCTCACATCCTTCTTTTTGAAGACTTTGGAGAGACTATGCGACAGGCTCATGAGAGAGGAAGTTCTAGTCAACAAACCACTACATCACAACCAACATGCTTACTTAGTAGGCAAATCTAGAAATCCGCCCTACATTCTGTAACCGGCGGATAGAAAAGCCATAAACAACAAAATGTTCACCTTAGAGTTTTCATAGACATAGAAGGTGCGTTTGACAAAACCACCTTCAACAGTGTCGAACAAGCACTACGTGAACATGGAGTAAAACCACATTCTTAGAGAATGGATTCTACAGCTCTTGAAACATAGAGCTGTACACATTACTGTTGGAAACATGTCTCTTAGGGGAACGGTAAGCAGAGGCTGTCCTCAGGGTGGCGTCTTATCATCCCTTTACTATGGAACATAGTAGTGGACAGCCTCCTCCGTCAACTTAATGGAGCAGGCTTCTACACAGTAGGATATGCAGAATGATATAACTATCCTGCTTAATGGGAAATATGAACAAGTGCTGTGCAACCTAATGCAAACAGCACTCAAATTGACTGAAAACTGGTGCGCAGAACACTCTTTGACAATTAATCCCTCAAAGACGGAAATGATTCTGTTCACAAAAAGAGGAAAGTCGGAACCGTAGAGTTCCCAAACTTTTCCAAACGGAACTAACCTTTCAGATGAAGTCAAATATCTGGGAGTCATTTTTGACCAGAAACTGAATTGGGGTAAACATGTTAATGTAAAAGTGGAAAAAGCGTGTGTCGCCTTTTGGCAGTGTCGCCGTGCGATGGGCAGGCTTTGGGGACCATCACCAAAAGCCGCTCTGGCTGTACACTGCCGTTATAAGACCCATGCTCTGTTACGGAGCGTTGGTCTGGTGGCCCCAGAACCAGACTATCGACAACAGCATCGGAGCTTTCGCACGTGCAAAGACTTGCATGTCTGAACGCTACCGGCGCGTTGAAATCCACCTACCGCTGCCTTAGGGAGGCCGTCCTTGGTCTCCCACCACTGGATATATATGTGGAGGAGATGGCACTGGGATCGGCCCTGAGGCTGCGGCAAAAAAGGTGTGGAATAATAATAACAAAAAGTCTTGGAGGTAGGCATCACTCATTCTGGAGGAGGCTCTACAAGAGACTCCTCTTTTTGGGGCGACAGTTGACTCCCTCCCACCTACATATATTTAGGAAGCACTTCAGCGTTCTCTTGAATACTTACGATGCACCCAAACCCGACATATCCATCTTCACTGATGGATCTAAGACCTTAAAAGGAACAGGCGCAGGAATTTTCTCCGATGACCTAGACCTTCATATAAGCATAGCACTCGGCCAACTGACAACTGTTTTTCAAGCAGAACTAGTTGCCATCATAGAAGGTGCAAGCAATTCTGGATCGAGACATTCAGAACAAAATCATTAGAATAGACAGCGACAGTATAGATGCACTATTGGCTCTAAATAGCACCAAAATATCCTGAGGGATAGCATTCCAATGCCACAACACATTAGAACAAGTGGCAAAACATAACACCCTGCAACTCACTTGGGTTAAAGGACACTCTGGAACATTTGGCAATGAGCAAGCAGATGAACTAGCTAGACAGAGCCGGGCAACCCTTTGGGGCCCTGAACCTGCCATAATGCCGTCATCAAATCTGTTCAATGCGTTGTTGAAACAAAGATCCCAGAATCGACATATCGATAGATGGGCAAAAGCTAAACAAGTGTCGCTAAGCGAAAGAGGCTATAACGGCCCCATCGCTTAAACTGACACGATTCTGTATGCAACTACCCAGGAAAAGACTACGTTTATTCGTAGGAATACTCTCAGGCCACTGCAAATTGAACAACATATGCATCGTATGGGACTAATAGACAACCCAATTTGTAGAGGTTGTAATCTAGAGGAAGAAACGGTTGAACATATCCTTTGTGATTGCCCAGCACTTGCCTCAATCAGAGGTTCCATGTTAGGGGATTTCTGGCCTGACATGGCTGGAATTCGCAGTGCCCCTCCGTCAGACGTTCTCGGCTTCATCGAAAGAGTGGGATGGCTCGAGGAGCGCTGACGGTTAAACACTGCTGAACATGGGGGTAGTACAATGGGCCCAAAGTGTGGCCTAAGTGCACGTGAAATTTTCATTCACCCCCCACACCAAATCCAGAATCCAGAAACATCAAATTTGATGAAAAATGTTACTGGACCGATTCGACAATTGTTTTGAGTTGGCTAAAAATTCCATCAGCTCGATTGAAGGTGTTCGTTGCTCACCGCGTAGCAGAAATTCAAGATCGAACCAATAAGGACAAATGGGCACATGTTAAAACGAAAGACAACCCTGCCGATTTAATTTCAAGAGGCATTTGGCCCAATAAATTAAAAGACTCAATATGGTGGGAAGGACCGAAATGGTTAAGCTTATCAAGAACAGAATGGACTTCTACGTCACTCAACGAAGTAGAAACACCAGAATTGAAAACAGTTACATTAGCTACTGCGACACAAATAAAGGACAGTGATTTTCCGTTTCATTATACTTCTTCATTTGTAAAATTACAACGAATCGTAGCATGGTGTTTTAGATTTTATAACAACTGTAAAGCAACACCAGAAAGCCGACAAATAGGAAACTTAACTACTGCAGAATTATCCCATTCGTTATTACAATTAAGTAGAATATCACAGACAGAAAGTTTTCCAGAAGAATTAAAATGTTTAAGTAGTAGGGACAAGTACGTGAAGGGAAATCTGGCAAGTTTATCCCCTTTTCTTGACGATCAAGGTTTGATACGCGTCGGTGGAAGATTGAAAAATTCAAACTTCAATTTTGAAAAAAGACACCCGATCTTGATATCTGCCAAACATAACTTTGCGAAAATATTATTAGAACATGAACACATTCGTTTATTACACGCGGGACCACAGCTCATGTTGTCATCAATACGGGAAAAATTTTGGCCAGTTGCTGGACGAAACTTGGCCAAAGCAATTTGTCACAAATGTATCAAATATTTCAAGGCAAAACCGCCACAAACAAGTCAAATTATGGGAAACTTACCAATACACCGCGTAGCCGCGACTTATCCTTTTTTTGCCACGGGCATAGATTATGCTGGACCTTTTTTTGTAAAAGAGGGAATTGGGCGCGGAAGGAAAACAATCAAATGTTATATTAGCTTATTTATTTGTTTCACTACAAAGGCTATACATTTGGAACCAGTGACTGAGCTTACTACTAACGCATTTATTGCTATGTTTCGTAGATTCATTTCGAGGCGCGGAAAACCTTCTCATGTGTACTCGGACAACGGTACAAATTTCGTTGGTGCAAAATCTGCTTTGAATGAATTGGGTAAATTCTTAATAAAAAACGATGAAACCTTGTCTAATTCATTTATTGATGAATACATACAATGGCACTTCATTCCTGCAAATAGTCCCCACTTCGGAGGTCTATGGGAGGCCGGTGTAAGGTCAACAAAGCATCACTTAAGGAGGGTAATAGGTACGGCTTTAGTTACATTTGAAGATTTTCTTACTGTACTAGCGCAGGTTGAAGCGGTGTTAAATTCCCGACCTTTGCATCCAATGTCAACATCTCCTGACGATTTCGAACCCTTAACCCCATCACACTTCCTGATTGGAAGAAGTGCAGTAGCAGCTCCTGATCCAGACCTGAAGGATAGGGCAGTCAATCGTCTGTCACGATTTCAACACGTGCAGCAAATCACTCAACACTTTTGGCAGAGGTGGTCACTGGATTACATTTCTCAATTGCAACAACGCAAGAAATGGACAAAGCTTCAGGCCAATGTCAATGTTGGAGACCTTGTTCTAATAAGGGAAGACAACTTACCTCCGTTAAAATGGAAACTAGGTCGCATTGTCTTCGTCCATCCAGGCAACGATAGTGCAGTGAGAGTGGTTTCAGTGAAAACTCCAAGTAGCATAATAAAGCGTTCTGTGACGAAGATTTGTACACTTCCAATCGCTAACTCATCGCAGAAGGCTGAAACATAGAACTAGTTATGTTTGTAATACTTACCTATTATTAGTTTTTACTTAACTGTTTATTGAAAGTATGTTGCCGTGTTTGAATATCCCGCCACTTCGCTGTAGCCCAAACAGCGGGCATTCGCCAGACCGTGTGTAGACCCCGGACACATGCGCATTACGATAAGATACAGTCCACTCATACCGTGTGTTAAGCATGTTAGTTGTTCTTTAATAAACAAAAATAGAACAAAATATGCAGTGTTTTTTATAACAAAAGCAATCAACATCAAATTTGGTGTAAGAAAACTGAAAAACGTTACGGGGGGGGGGGGCAAATTAATTTACCCTGAAAGTACCGCACTGTTTTGGTTAGCGACAACGCGACCCAAAGGTGTCATAAATTTCTTTATTGACGGGCGGCTTCCTTTGAATAGTCGAAATTGTGGAAAATCTGTGATAATCTGTATGCTACTATACTACGCACTTGGTTTGTAGGAACGCGAAAAATGGCAACGTTGCATGGACCCCACTTTGGCAGTTTCACATCTTTATACACGCATAACGGACCTCGCATTATTGGGATTACGAAATGTATATTCGGTCCTCACTTTAATAGACAAATAGTGCAGTCCTCACTTTGTACTGATATACGCCGGAAAAAAAAGTTCGTCATCTTTCTTAATTTTGGAGTATACTCGTGCGCCCTCTATTGCCCTTGCCAAACTACGGTTACAGTAATTTACTAGCGTTTGTAGCATCATTCCTTCTAGTGGTCCTCACATTGTATGCACTACGATGAGGCCTCACTTTGATAGCTGGCCGTAAATACAGGCTGTCTTACGAAAAACGCCCCAAGCCGTAACTCCGTTATTTATAGATTAATTTTAACAAACAAAAAGGCAAATAAAATGAGACTAAAAGTACTATAAGGTGAGTCCAGTTTCAATTTTTTTTAAAATTACCTTCAAGGTCAAACGACTGTCAACTTTTATTTTTCAAATGGCTCGGTATATTTTTTATTATTATATCTGGTAGAGATTTTTTTTCTAAATCCAATAATGTGCAACACTTTGACATTTAAAAAATATTTTTCGTAAAAAAAAATGAACTAGTCTATTACGCAAAACGTGCTTTTCATAAAAATGTTAAAGTTTGTCGTGAAAACAATGTCACTGAGCATTATTTTTCACAGTTGTTTCAAATTGTCAAGTTATTCTCTTTGTATGATTTATTGTTTCCTAAAAAAAGCCGATTATGGATAATACTTAGTTGATTGACTTACTCCAAGCATATTTTGAATGCAATAAAAATACAAGCAGTGCGTCTCTATAGACAGGGATTTTTTCCCAAAACTTACACAGTTGTAGACTTAATTTTAATTATTTGATTAATGTTTTCTGTACTGCTTGATTGCTGTTTTTATTGCATTCTAAATATACTTGCAATAAATCAGTCAGGTGATTGTTATCCATAATCGGCTTTTTTTTTAGGAAACAATAAGTTGTACAAGTAGAAGAACTTGATAGTTTAAAACAACTATGAAAAATAACCTCAGTGACATTGTTTTCACGACAAACTTTAACATTTTTATAAAAAGCACGTTTTGCGTAATAGACTAGTTCATTTCTTTTTTTACGAAAAATGTTTTCTAAATATCAAAGTGTTGCACATTATTGGATTTAGAAAAAAATTCTCTACCAGATATAATAATAAAAAATATACAGAGCCATTTGAAAAATAAAAGTTGACAGTCGTTTGACCTCGAAGGTAATTAAAAAAAAATTGAAACTGGACTCACTTTATGGTATTTTTAGTCTCATTTTATTTGCCTTTTTGTTTGTTAAGATAAGTCCATAAATAACGGAGTTATGGCTTGGGGCGTTTTTCGTAAGACAGCCTGTATATATATATATATGCACAAATCGCCAAAAAGCAACCTACAGATTAGAGCAGATCACACCCACATACTACAAGTTAAGAGCACTTTACGATATTTATCTCAGAGAATTCTCTCCTTATCACATTCCAGTGCAAATGCGCTTAACTGTCTCTAACACCCCTTTATATAAAATTTAGGTTGCGACCTCTTGCGGCTGACTTTTGACCTAACAAAAACGACATCTGGCGGTCGATTCCTGACTCAAACACATATATACACACATACACATACATAAAAATATATATATGCACAAATCGCCAAAAAAGCAACCTACAGATTAGAGCAGGTCACACCCACACACCACAAGTTAAGAGCACTTCACGATATTTATCTCGGAGAATCCTCTCCTTATCACATATCCAGTGCAAATGCGCTCAACTATCTCTAACACCCCTTTATATAAAATTTAGGTCGCGACATCTTGTGGCTGTTTTTTGACCTAACAAAAGCGGCATCTTGCGGCCGATTTCTGACTCAAACACACACTCATACATATATATATATATATATGTCGTAGCCGCTTGCCGTAAATTAGCACTTCGTGTAAAGTCTAGACACTTCACGAAATGCAGACAGATAGCGTAATGCCCACCTTTAAACGATTTTTTACAGCAACTGTCTAAAATATTTAGCCTCTTCATGAACTGCTACCAGCCATTAGGTTTATGCTGTAACGCCGAACAATTACGCTACCGGTCTAATAATTTTAGACGCTTCATGAAGTGACTAAAGCTATTTACGCCACTGCTGAAAAAGCTGCAGATTGGCATTGTACTGGAGAAAATAGTACTCCTATTTATTCATATTATACCGAGAGATAATTAAACTGAACACTGAATAAGACATGTTAATGAAGAATAAAAATGTAAATAAATTATGTATTTATTTATTTATTAACACATGGAAAACTTGTATTGCACAAATTATTACGTACTGGGCGTTTCCGAAGGAAGTGCAGAAACTTAAAAATATCATTGGTCAAAATACATTTTGAACATTACAATTAATATTTTGTTAAATGTTTAGGAGGCGACTCCATATTTTTCATTAAAATCAAAGTGTACTTACTATTTATTTTTAGCAATCTTAATTTCCTCCACAATGTTTGCCATGTTTCTTTTACATGAGGCTTTTATTCGGTTTTGCAAGTAATAATATCGATCAAGTTTCTCATAAAATCAGTTTTCTGCGTATAACCATGTTCTTGATCAATTCAGACATTTTGTTAAATATCTTTCACAAAATAAGTAATGGAAAATAATAAAAGAAGATTGAATTAGCAAATAAATTTACTTTTATCTACGACCACTACTGTAAATGACGAATTACGTACAACACATAAATTAAGTAAGCGGGTGTTTACAAACGTCGTGCGTAAAGTAAGAAAAACACACAGCGAGGGCATTTGCACCGATTTGCACCTACTTTACGCACGCTTGTAGTTAGATCTACGTAGCCGCATCACATTAGATTGACAGTCGTCGAAATTGCCATTGCTGATTATTTTAAACTTGAATAATAAGGTAATTTTTGTGGTCGTAGATAAAGTATAGTACAAAACTCGAGTTGTGGAATTACTTTCATTCGCCGCTGCGCCTCATGCGCGACTCTTTGCACCGTGCGTAATATGCTTATTTACAACTCTCGTTATGTAATACACTATTACACACTACCAACGAGGAAAAGCAGAGAGCCAGGAGAAATACGTTTCTACAAGTTCGTGCACGATCCACTCACTTCTCAATTACGCTATCCGCATATACAACTGTAGTCACTTCATGAAGCACCTAAAATTATTAGACCGATAGCGTAATTGTTCGGCGTTACAGCATAAACCTAATGGCTGGTAGCAGTTCATGAAGAGGCTAAATATTTTAGACAGTTGCTGTAAAAAGTCGTTTAAAGGTGGGCATTACGCTATCTGTCTGCATTTCGTGAAGTGTCTAGACTTTACACGAAGTGCTAATTTACGGCAAGCGGCTACGACATATATATATATATATTTTCTTCCACCGTATAAAGTGAGCCCCACATGAAGGAAATTCACGGTTGAAGTGAGGTCCATGTCAAAGGACCATGTATACGGACCTCACTTTGCAAAGTCATCAAAATGTGATGTTCTAACCTTACAGATTGTAATTCTACAAAAAAAATGTGGTCCTCACTTTGTATGTGCCATGCTCAAAATTGTATATTTTAGTTCGGCGCTTCTCCGCTTAAGGGCGCTGCTGAGGCGCGTATATTTTGTAACCGTGTTTATCTCACTCTTGCATAGTACGATGTGCCACGCATCAAGTGAGGACCATATATTTGGCAACAGTGCATTGGTATTTTTTCTAGGATCGGTATCGACTGTTAAGACACGTCCAGAAAATAACTGAAGAAAAAGTCCATCATATACAGGGTGTCCACCGAGTGCCGCGGTCTTCTCTACCGTCTATAGTATATAAGATAGAAAAAAAATTCAAACGAGCCAGGATGTTACTCAGTCAGCGCTATTTCAGAAAATAATTTTTAGCTATACAGAGTGTTCACTAACTGAGAGCCATACCAAAGTTATATTTTTTTAAATGGAACACCCATTATATTTTTACATATTTCGAAAATACGCATAACGAATAGGTAACAACCAAAAATTTAGGAAGTTTTACTTAAGAGTTTGTAAGTTATTGAAGTTTAAGTGTAAAAAATTGCCATAATATGAGTGTTATTTATTTACATTTCGTCTTGAATTTTTGTAGGTATTCATTACAATATCTTTTCTACAGAAATTTCAAAACAACTTCGACCTATCAGTTATTATGTGTACAGGGTGTTGAGTTTTGCGAAAGATAATTTTTCTCAAAATTTTCAAATGGAACACCCAGTATATTTAGACTCTCGTGAAACACGTTTTCATAAGTTTTCATAAAACGCCAAATATATTTGTCTAAACTGAAGAAGTCGTGAGACAAAAATTAATAATTTTTCTTTCAATATTGACGTTATTTAGTCTTTCCGACCGGTTCTTCTGTTTTGATTTGCTGATAAATCAATGATTATCTTTTATTTTTTGTTCAAAGTACATAATTGAATATGTTCCTGTTAAACTAATTACTATTTTTCTTTATTTTGAAAATATTTACATGTCGTTATTTTAATAACATTTTTACTGTATTTAATGTTTCCTGGCGTTTAGAATCTTTCTTTCAATCTTTGGAAAATCTATAATTCAGGTGTCTTCTCATAGGATAATGCTGCGAGTATAATCTTGATGTCAAAAGACAGTTTTAGTTACCAAAACTGTAAAAGTAGTGTTATTTACTAATTGAATAATTGTTCTGTCAATTAAAAATTTATAGCAACTGTTTTCCTATTTTCTAGCAAACGGCAACGTGATTTAAAATTTTATTTTTTAAAATTATTGTTATAACGTTATTTAGATATTTTCAAAGTAAAGAAAAATAGGAATTATTTTAACAGGAACATATTCAATTACTTTGAACAAAAAATAAAACATACTCATTGATATATCAGCAAATCAAAACAGAAGAACCGGACAGAAAGGCTAAATAACGTCAATATTGAAAGAAAGAAAGATTATTAATTTTGTCTACGATTTCTTCAGTTTAGGCAAATACATTTGGCGTTTCATGAAAGCTTATTAAATCAGTGTTTCACGAGAGTCTAGATATACTGGGTGTTCCATTTGAAAATTTTGAGAAAAATTATCTTTTGCAAAACTCAACACCCTGTACACATAATAACTGATAGACCGAATCTATTTTGAAATTTCTGTAGAAAAAATATTGTATTGAATATCTACAAAAATTCAAGACGAAACGTAAATAAATAACAAAAATATAAGCATTCATATTATGGCAATTTTTCACACTTAAACTTCAATATCTTACAAACTCTTAAGTAAAACTTCCTATATTTTTGGTTATTACCTATTCGTTATGCGTACTTTCGAAATATCTAAAAATATACTGGGTGTTCCAATAAAAAAAAATTTAACTTTGGTGTGACTCTCAGTTACTGAACACTCTGTATAGCCAAAAATAATTTTATGAAGTAGAGCTGACTGAGTTACATTTTAACTCGTTTGAATTTTTTTTTATCTTGTATACTGTAGACGGTAGAGAAGACCGCGGCACTCAGTGGACACGCTGTAGATATTTGACGTGCTTTCGAACTTTTTAAGCACAGAGCAAATCTTCGATCAGAAAAGGAGTTTTATAGTTGTAAATACTAATTCTTTCAACATTCCCTATTCATAGAAAAAATAAAGTACGTATGGAAAACGTACCAGTAGTAGTAGTTCAATTTTTTCGAAATTTATTAATTTAATTAATTTATTAATCATTTAATAACAGGTGATCAATATCTTTTCTAATCAAGTGACCTATGGAAATGAAATAATGTGTCTTTGATTAGTTTATCATTTCAAATGCCACTTGAATTACATATTTATATTGTATTCCTATACAAAACGATAGGAATGCAATAAAAATAATTCAAATGGCATTTGAAGTAATCAACCAAACAAAGACATTTTTATCCATAGGTTACTTGATTTTGAAAAGATATTGATCACGGGTTATAAGGAGTTACATATTCATGATTGTTACAAACGAATCTATTACAACTCTGAAATTTTTTAGAATATTTTCTGTCCAAATTTCTGGGGCATTTAAAACATTCGCCACGTTTTATTTCTTGATTCTTGTGCGGATGACTCTGTGATGTCGAAGCGTTTTCTGATGTCGAAGCGTGTTTTGCGTTTGTTCCAGTAGTAACTAATTCTTTTCCTAGTTGCTTCAAAAATTCGCGTGGTTTGTAACCAGTTCTTGTTTTCCATTCATCGTTTAGATGAACCCATATAATGTAAGTGTTCAATGCAATAATATCTACTAGTTATAAAAAACTGTCACCGGCCATCCATGGTGTCTACACCTGATTTTGTTCTATTGTAATCAACAATTATTTGCGGCTTTTTCTTTTCACCTTCAAGAACTTCACCACTGTCATGCATGGTGAATAGCAAGGTAACAATTTTTCCCCTTTCTGGGCAGTAAGAGGCTAACATGGTTTTGTCTTAATAAACAAATTTTGTTGAATATACTTCCCTCCCACACGTAGTCACTAATTTCTGAGGAAATTCTGGTTTATTTTTTCGAATTGTACCTAGCAAAGTTAAAGTTTTCTTTTCCATTTCCTTTGCAAGATCTAGGCTTGTGAAAAAATTGTCAGTGGTAACATTTCTAGCTGATGTTTTACCAGTATATATTTGGCAATTGTAGACATATAAAGTTTTACTGTAGCATGCTGCCCAGATTTTTATGCCATATTTTCCTGACTTAGAAGGTATGTACTGTTTGAATGGACACCGACCACGGAAAGTAAGCAGCTGCTCGTGAGGTATATATGCATCATGTAGTGTAGGTAGCCATAGTCAAAAAAAAAAACTCTAGTTGGCGATAATTTATCTAAATCTCGATTTTTTTTCTTCGGATTTCGGCATTATCAAAACGCAGACATTGAGAAATTGTAGTAAACCTGTGTCTGCTTATAGTTTTGTTGAATATAGGGCGCCCATCTTCTACATTCCACTAATTTGTAATTCCTTCGTTATGATATGAGATTTGTAAACTCCTGCCAATATCAACAATCCAGAAAAACGTAGAAACTCTTCGGAATCCAGAATTTTCCAAAAATCACCAATCTCCATGCTTGAGTCTACCTTCGGCATTAGTCCACTGAACGACGTGGTTTACAATATTGTAATGATTTTAAAGGTTCTATTAATTTTTATTTTAAAACAAAACACGAAACATTTAATAACTAATTTATTTAAAAGCAACTAATTAACACTGACTTAAACAATAATTTATTTACAAACTTAATCCGAATTTATTTTAACAGCCGAGCGAAAGTTTTTCAGACGACTTTTATTCCGAAATAACGTTGAATTCCATTCGAACTGGCCCACTCCCGGCCGCGTGCATTTTTATATGCCGGGGTTGTTTATCTCGAACATTCTGGAGGCGACCCACTGTCTGGTCTAGTTTATTCCGCCGTCAGAATTCTCTGGGCTGTCGCCTAAGGCGCGTCGACTAGACGGCAGAGAGACAATTTGGTGCCGGCTGATGTCGACGAATCATTACAATATTATCTAAAAGTACTGCAAATTGTGTCTACGTTTCGTTTGGCGTATCTAGTAGGCCCTCCTTCTTGATACATTACATTTCATAGTTATCGTCGTCCCGTTCTAATGTATTTGTAGATCTAAGTGAGAATTTTCAAGCTTATTTTTCGACCTGCAGTTTCAAAAAAATATTTTTTCTAGAGCCGTGCGTAAAGTAGATACTTTAAAGGTTAATTTTAGTTTGTAAAGTGTCACTTTTTACGCATTAGTGCGTAAAGTAAAATGTAAAATGGATTTTGTTTAAAAATGCGTGCGTTAAGAAATAAAAAAAGATAATAGAATAGCATATTTAATAAGTGGGGTCACTGGTAATCCCAATGGTATTGCATGTGACTTATTTATTTTTTTGTAAAACTATGCAAACTACAAAAATTAGGCTTTTAGCTAGAGTTAGAACAGATAAAGTTAGGAAAAGTCAAATTTGGTAAAGTTTTTAAAAAGTAAATTTCAATAAAAATTATTATAGTCATAAACACGCATGGGGTCTTCAGTGACCCCATGGTAGTATGAGGGTTAAATTCCAGTATAGAAAGTATAGCGGTATTTTCTCGTTGACTAATTTGTACCTTCTCGCGTGTAATAGAAAAGGAAATTGAAACGAGAGTTCCGTTTAAATTAATTATTAGCCAATTACGTTGCAAAATTGAGAAATTAAACTCAATACTATTCATCTTTGATCTATCTTTTTCTATCATATTTAGAACCGTAAGTAGCTTATTTTTCTTTTTATTAGGATTGATTGAGAGCACGGGTCAGTTAACTTGCCCCCCCCCCCCCGTAACGTTTTTCAAAGTTTTCTTACACCAAATTATTGCACCCTTATGCACCACCAAAATAAATTTTTGCACCCCTTCAGTAGAGAAAGTGCAGGCAAATTTCACTGGGAGGGGCCAAGTGAACCGTAGTCCCTCCCTAGTGAAAATAAAATAGAAAGTCAACTAGTCCCCCAGTGAACATTTTCGAAGTTTTTGGTGCACCTTGTTGCACCCCTTATGCTCACCTTTTTAACTTTGCACCGCTCAAATAGCTGAGGAAAAGAAATACAAAGTCAGCTAGCCCCTCCCAGTGAAAATTTTCAAGTGTTTTGGTGCACCTTGTTGCACCCTTTATGCACTTTCATCTTTTTAACTTTGCGCTGCTCAAATAGCTGAGAAAAAAATAAAGTAGAAAGTTAAGCCCCGTGAAAATTTTTGTGCAAAGTTCTTTTGGTGCACCTTATGGCACCCTATGCACCATCTTTTTTAACTTTGCACTGCTCAAATAGCCAAGAAAAATAAAATAGAAAGTTAGCCAGACGATCCCAGTCAAAATTTTCAAAAGTGTTTTTATTTGCACCTTATGCACCACCATTATTAACTATTGCATCGGTCAAATAGCTGAGAAAAATAAAATAATAGAAATAGAAACTTAACTACTCCCCAGTGAATTTTTTTATGAAGAGGAAATAAAATAAAGACTTGGTTAACCTTCTCGTACAAGTTCTTTCAAAAGTTTTTGATTTTGTGTTGTTGCATCCTTTATGTACCCATATGTACCGCTATATTTGATTGACTTTTGCACCGCTCAGACAATTGAAAAACTTAGCTAGCACCCTCTTCCTTATCGCTTAGTTATTTTAAGTTGTTTATTATATGGAAAAGGAAATAAATTTATATCAAACAAAACTATATTTAAGTACTTGAAGTTTTTCATTTATCAAAAGTGAATAATGATAAATTTAATTATAATAAAATTAGTCTACTAAATTTAGAAAGTTTTTTGAGAAGAGAATGCTGTTAAGAAAATGATTAAATTCAAAATGAACTACAGAATAGAATACAATAATCATTTATAAATATCAAAATGTAGGAAAGGTACTGCCCTGTTAAGCGAGAAAGACGTACTTCTCTGTTTCATTTTCTTGATGAGTACACATTTAAAATATCATTAACATATTTTAGTATCATATAATTAATTTTGAGATTGAGATAAGCCAAGTTAAAAACGGTGATGATACCCAGCAGGTAATGGATGCAATAAGACGCAACAAAAAAACTGAAAATTTTTGCTGGGGTGGACTAGCTAAGTTTCTATTTTTGTTTTCTCAGTTGTCTGAGCGGTGCAAAAGTTTAAAAAAAGTGGTGCATAAGAGGTACAACAAGATACACCAAAAAAAGTTCGAAAATTTTCACTGGGGGGGGGGTTAGCTGCCTTTCTATTAATTTTTTTCTCAGCTATTTGAGCGGTGCAAAAGTTAAAAATGTGGTGCACAAGGGTGCAGTAGGGGTGCAACAAGGTGCACCAAACGACTTTCTTTTCCCTGGGGGGGAGTCTAGCTAACTTTCTATTTTGCTTTTTTTTTTCTCAGCTATTTGAATGGTGCAAATGTTAAAAAAAGGTGGTGCATAAAGGGTGGAATAAGATGTGACAAAAAAAATTCGAAAATATTCACTGGGCGGGGGGGGGTTGCCAACTTAACTTTCTATTTAATTTTTTTTTCTCAGCTTAGGGTGCATTAGGGGTGCTACAAGGTGCACTAAAGAAACTTCGAAATTTTCACGGGGGGGGCTACGGTACTTGGCCCCTCCCAGTGAAATTTGCCTGCAGTTTCTGTCTTGAAGGGATGCAAAAATTTATTTTGATGGTGCTTAAGGATGCAATAATTTGGTGTAAGAAAACTTTGAAGACGTTACGGGGGGGGGGGGGCAAATTAACTGACCCTGAAAGCACCGCACTGCTTTGGTTAGCGACAACGCGACCCAAAGGTGTCATAAATTTCTTTATTGGCGGGCGGCTTCCTTTGAATAGTCGAAATTGTGGAAAATCTGTGATAATCTGTATGCTACTGTACTGCGCACTTGGTTTGTAGGAGCGCGAAAAATGGCAACGTTGCATGGACCTCACTCTGGCAGTTTCACATCTTTATACACGCATAACGGACCTGGCCGTAAATATATATATATATACATTAATATATAAACATTGACTAACATGAGATCCGTTATAAAAACATGCACAGACGAGATCCGTTAGTGTATAAAATGATATTTATGAGATAAGATGAGATCCTTCGGTGTTGCCAAATGTAACATAACCTTGAACTGTGAATATTTCCGTGCGTTCACCCAATAGTTAATAAATTGCTTGTATTTCCAGCTGTCAATGTGAATTTGTAAGCCCCAAATAAACTATTGTAAATGTTTTTGGCTGTAGTGGAGCAAACTAATAGCATTTTTACATTATTATCTGGTGAATAAAGTGGTTTTCCTGTCAATTGGAAGTTTTGTTTCATTAAAAAAAAAGAGAACTTCAGCTGTCAATGTGAATTTGTAAGCCTCAAATAAATTATTGCAAATGTTTTTGGTTGCAGTGGAGCAAACTAATAGCATTTTTACATTATAATCTAGTGAATAAAGAGATTTTCGTATCAATTGGAAGCTTCGTTAGGTTTAAAAAAATTAGAGAAAAATTCCAGCTGTCAATGTGAATTTGTAAGCCTCAAATAAATTATTGCAAATGTTTTCAGCTATAGTGGAGCAAAGTAATAGTATTTTTACGTTACCATCTAGTGAATAAAGTGGTTTTCGTGTCAATTGGAAGTTTCGTTTCATTCAAAAAAAAAAAAAAAAAAACAACTTCAGCTGTCAATGTGAATCTGTAAGCCCCAGATAAATTATTGCAAATGTTTTCAGTTATAGTGGAGCAAACTAATATCATTTTTACATTACAATCTAGTGAATAAAGAGATTTTCGTATCAATTGGAAGCTTCGTTAGGTTTAAAAAATTAGAGAAAAATTTCAGCTATCAATGTGAATTTGTAAGCCTCAAATAAATTATTGCAAATGTTTTCAGCTATAGTGGAGCAAAGTAATAGTATTTTTACGTTACTATCTAGTGATTAAAGTGGTTTTCGTGTCAATTGGAAGTTTCGTTTCATTAAAAAAAAAAAACAACTTCAGCTGTCAATGTGAATTTGTAAGCCCCAAATAAATTATTGCAAATGATTTTAGCTATAGTGGAGCAAACTAATATCATTTTTACATTACAATCTAGTGAATAAAGAGATTTTCGTATCGATTGGAAGCTTCGTTAGGTTTAAACCAACGAGCTTTACGTTGTTTTGCTGATTTTCACTTTAAAACGCTTTAACAATAAGTTTAGTGATGTTTTATAATATAATTTTTCTACTTTGCGTTCACAATGAACTCATTGTGACACCAAAAACAGTTTCACAATGAAGCTCATTGTGAAACTGTTTTTGGGGAAATTTTAGTCAATTTTTAATTGAAAATATTTAATAGATTTTACAAAATAACTCATTATTTATTTGTTACTTAACAGAATACTCACAATGAAGCTGGATAAGACAAATTAATAACTGGTTAATGTGACTTTTGATTAAAACGAAAGGTTTTCAGTGTTGCCACGCATTACAACTAAAATTCCCCATAAACTAAGGAGATCAAATTTTTGACAGTATTTTTCATTTTTTTGTTCAATAAGTGACGCAAAGTAGAAAAAATAGTGTATTATACACGTTTCATAAGAGGCATTGTAACACTCGTTCCGTTGGGGCACTCCTAGCTCGCTACGCTTCGCTAGTCGTACCCCAACCCCACTCGTGTTACAATAAGCCTTCTTGTGAAACTTGTATAATAATATACTATTGAATAATATGAGATCGTATAAGACTTTAAAATTCAAATACCTGTCAATTCTGGTAGTGATTTTGAATTCGGTTAATTTTTAATCTTCTACGACTTCGTTCTGTGGCAAAAACTATTAAATAGACTTACCCCATTCTTTACGGGACAATTTTATTTACTTTTTCTTTACAAGCACTGATAAAAATGATAAAATAACGCATTTTGAGAAACGTCAAAACCCCTTTATCGTGACGTCACAATTTCTGCCTATAGGCCTGGACTAAATGTCAAGGTGGCAATGATAGTGGAGTAAACTAATGTCATTTTTACATTATAATCTAGTGAATGAAGAGATTTTCATATCAATTGAAAGCCTAGAGTGTGAATTTGTAAGCTCCAAAAAAATTATTGCAAAAGTTTTCGGCTATAGTGGAGCAAACTAATAGGTTTGTTCCAGCAGCATTTTTTCGACTAGTTCGGAACCATTAAAAACAGTTGCCCACCAAAGTAATGACCGATATTAACGGTGCCATCAATTGTACAATTTTGATAACTGCATGCTTTTTAACGGTTTCGAACTAGTTACGAACTGTTGCTGGAACAAACCTAATATCATTTTTATCTTTGCTATCTAGTGAATAAAGTTGTTCTCGTCTGAATTGGAGGTTTCGTTATATTTAAAAAGTCCAGCGGTTAAATGTGAATTCGTAATAGCTTTAAATAAGTGATTGCAAAATTGTTTTCTGGTATACCGGGTGTCCCACGCCATGTGTTCGTCCTTCTAGAATTTTTTATTTTTAATCGATTTACGTAAAATTTGGAAGGATTAAACACAAAATGAATTTTGCAACATACTATTGAGTGCAGTAGAACTTCCGGTTTCGGCGGAAGTGATTTCAACTTTTGTATTTTAAATGGAACACCCTACCTATATATTTTACATACTTGGAACAGAGCATGATTTATTGAGGTTTACGACTGCTCTGTTTTAAATTATTTTCAAGGAAAGTATGAAGTATTTGGTATCAGAGTACTCAACAAAAAAGAATTCTGTTGAGCTAGACTAAGAAACACATGAGTTTCCATTAAAAAATGGGTTACGACGTAATGAAAATTTCAAAAATTTTAAAAATCAAAATATAATCAAAGCAGTGATTTTCTCGAATTACTTATTGGTCGCAGCCGAACGAAAATACATGATTCCTAGCTTTCTATATTGGAAAACAGTGTTTTTCGTTGTCATGGAAACTAAAATTGCCTGGTGATATATTTTCGGACTCGCAGTGATCTACAAATTCCAAACATGTTAAAATATACCTGTAAGGTGTTCTACTTAAAATGAAATAAAAAAGTTGACATCACTTTCAGCGAAACCGGAAGATCTACTGTGTTCAAAAGTATGTCGGAACATTAATTTTTTGATTTAATTTATCCTTTCCAAATTTCAAATAAGTTGATTAAAAAATAAAAGCTTTAGAAAGGTGAACACATGGCGTAGGACACCTAGTGTTGTGAGGTAAAAACTATTATCATTTTTGCGTAAAAATGACGTGAATAAACAGGCTTTCGGGACAATTGCAAATCTCGATAGATTCAAAAAATTAGCTTTCAGTGTGAATCTGTAAGCTCCAAATAAATGAGAAGCGTTCTAGCAAAACAGGACATATCCATCTTTGATTGAACACCACTATTACATTTAAGAATTATGATTTGTCAAATTTTTATTGAATACCCTAACTTTCTGAGCATATGAAATAACCGATGATCAATTTGAATTGCTTACATCTACATATTTTATTGAAGCCACTAAATTCTTGACTCTTAACCACTAAAATTCCATTTTTCATATAAAATGGACATGTCCTGTGTTCTAGAACGTTCCGCAAATTAATGCTAATGTTTTCTGCCTATTCGAGTAACTACTACAATTTTTACATAACAATAAAATGTAATGGACATTTTAAGTAGCGACATCTTTCGATCGCATTTTGGCCTGACATTGCAATATGATTGACAAATTGAAGCCAGTTCGCTACATAATAAGTCATCCCTTGCAAGGCGGCCATGCTTGCTGTCAAAGCATATGAGAATTTTAAAAAAATTTGTGCAAATCGATTCTGCTGACGAAGGCCCAACTAGGCCTGAAACAGCTGTACAGAGCCTGCTCGAGGAATCCGCTGCAATCAAAACCGATTTGCACAAAATTTTTTAAAATAAAATGTAAATTTATTTGAGGTTTACAAATTCAAATTTGTCACCTAGTTTTTCTCTTTTAATCTAACGATACTTTCAATTGACACAAGAGATCCTTTATTCACTTTATTGTTATCCAAAAGTGATGATAGTTTACCCCACTGTAACAGAAAACATTTGAAATAATTTGTTTGAGGCTCTACAGATTCACATTTGACAGTTGTTTGTTTTTTTTAATATAACGAAACTTCCCACTGACACGAGAACCTTCATTATGTAAAAGTAACAGTTATTTATTGTATAAGTGTTTTAGCTAGCATTTTATTAATAAATAGAAGTTCAATTATAATGTGATAGTGGATAAAAAAAATTACCCTACTGTAGCAGAAAACATTCGCAATAACTTATGTGAAGTTTACAATTCCACATTTGACAGTTGGAGATTTTTTTAATCTAACGAAATTGACACAAAACCTCTTTATTCACTTCATTGTAAAATAATTTATTTCAGGCTTACAGATTTACATTATTTTGACAATTTGTTTTTTTTTTTTATTTAAGGAAACTCCATTGACACTAAAACCTCTATATTCACTTCATTGTTATGTAAAAATGTTATAGTTTACCCCACTGTAACGGAAAACATTTGCAATAGTTTATTTGAGGCTTAGAAATTCACATTTGATAGAAGGAATTATTTTTATTGTAACGAAACTGAAAGTCTCTACTCACTTTATTGCTGTGTAAAATCGATAATATTTTATTGTAAACTATTTAAATTAAAATGTACTGCTATCAGATAGTGATTATAACTGACTCTAGACGGTATTTTGCAGTGTCAAATCAAGCAAACTACAATTCCTAAATAACTCAGAAAGTGTTTCGTCTTAAATCTCATACTGAATTGAAGTAATTGTAAAATTTACGAAAAGCTCACATAATCATTATTAAGTAGAAAAACAGAGACATAAACGTTTCACGTGACGATTTTTAAGCTGTGCGTGAAAAGATTATAAACAAATTGTTCTACACAATTTCATCAAACAAGAGTCTAGTTTAATTAAAAACGTATAATTCTTTCATGTTAGAAATTCTACTGTAAAGTAGAGCTCTGCTGTGTTGCCAGACTGTCGGATCTCACTTTGGTTAGAAACTATATACGTGTATACTTGGCTCACATGCGCCCTCTGCATAACTAATTGTGAACTACTGGTGTATAAAATTGCATAGAAATCGGTAAAACGAGATCCGGGATAAAATTTGAATTTGAGCTCTTTATTACCAACAAAGTCGGTTATGACCCGATATACACGCCTTAGCGTGAGATCCGATTTCGGATCTCGCCTTTCCAAAAGGATCTCATCTTGCCCAACTTTTATCGCGAAATGATCTCAGGTTTCCTCTTTTTAAATCTATATATATATATCCGTACATAAAACCTACAAAATTAGAGTAAATCAAATAATACAGAACTAGGTATTGGTCCATTATCTGAATTCATTAAATTGTTTTTATTTTTTTGAATAAATATACTTTCGTAAGCATTTAATTCCCTATTATTTGATACCGCCTTAATGAGTTTTAAATTATCTTTAATAATAATGTGTCCAGTATTGTAAATATGTTGGGCAACACTTGATTTCTCAAACCTATTGTACCTATAGTGACTTAAATGTTCCTTAAAACGTGTTAATATATTTCTTTTTGTTTGTCCAATATATTTATTAGCACATTCATTACACTTAATTTCATAAATTCCAGATTTCTGTTCAACATCAACTTTATCTTTCGAGTTTCCCAATAAATTCTTTATGGTATTGTTGGTAGAAAAAGCTAATCGTAAGTTTTGAGTTTTAAAAATATGATTTAAATCTTTAGTGCAAAGTGCATCGAAAGGCATTTTAACAAATTTTTCTAGAGATGAAGTTGCCGTTAGAGTGCTAGAATTCTGGACTTGTTTCCTGTGGCTAATCTTCCTAATTATAGTATCAACTATTTGGGGAATATAACCATTATGAACCGCAACATTTTTAATATATTTAAGTTCTTTGTCATATCGGGATTTAGTAAGTGGAAATGAGAGTAATCTATTTACTAAAAAATTTAGAGCCGCGAGTTTGTGTTGTACAGAATGTTGTGATTCGTTAATTATAAACCGGCTAGTATTTGTATCTTTACGATAAGTGTCGATTTCTAATTCATTTTTGCTGACACGAGTGTCTAAAAAGGGAATCGCACCGTTTTCTTCCTTTTCGTATGTAAATTTAATGCTATCAAATTTTGAATTTAATTTTTCTAAAAAATCTTCCAAATTACATTTCTTGGTATCAAAAACTGCAAAAATGTCATCAACATAACGCAACCAAATTCTTGGAAAATACTGATAATCATCTCTTACGTCATTTTCGAATTTACTCATAAATAAATTGGCCAAAAACAGTGACAAACAGTTTCCCATTGCGGTCCCTTGAACTTGTTCAAAAAACTCACTATTTATTTGAAAGCAGTTCTGAGACATGCAAAGAGATGTGAGCCTGACGTATTCCTCCAACCTATCTTTATCAACATTAGTCAGTAGTTCCCGCAAATAAGTCAGCGTTTCAGGTATGGGCACACTGGGAAATAACGATTGAACATCAAAAGAGATCAGGATTTCCCCTTCTTGTAAAGAAACATTTTTAATCTTATTTATAAACTCCATTGAGTTTATAAATAAATAAAGTTATCAGGTTTGAATTTTGTAAATGTATAATTCATGTCATGTAGCCATGACGGTCCTTTCCACCATTGATCAGAATTTATAAGATGTCTTAGCGATAATCCTCGAGACAAGATGTCTGCTGGGTTTGTCTTTGTGTTTACTTAACGCCAGTCATCTTTATTAGTCATGGATTGAATAATAGCAACTCTGTGTGCAATGAACGGTTGCAGAGTGTCAGGTTGTGTATGTATCCAATGCAGTACTACTTGAGAATCACACCAATAGTATTGTGTGCATTTAATGGTGAAAGAATCGTGTACTTTCTTCATTAATTTTGCTAAGACTAGGGCTCCACAAAATTCCAATCGCGGAGTAGTTAATCTCTTGAGTAGTGCAACTCGAGATTTTGCACAGATTAAATGTATTATAATTCTTCCATTGCTTGTCTTTGTTCGCAAATAAACACATGCTCCAAATGCTTCATTTGATGCATCAGAGAATCCATGTATCTCCGTTGAAACGTTGTCAGTACAAGTAATGTGCCTTGGTATTTTTAGAGTTGGTAACAGTGAAAGTCGGTTATTGAAATTCAAAAAGTCTTCCTTCAAATCTTCAGGTAATGGTTCGTCCCATGTTGCCTTAGAGATCCATATCTTTTGAAGCAGTATTTTTGATGATATGATAAATGGTCCGAGTAAACCTAATGGGTCATACAGGGTGTTTCATTGAAGATGCACCAAACTTGAGGGACACGTTTCTGACATTATTTCAAACAAAATATCTTAATAAAATTTTTTAATCGGTGCAACTTTAAATTTGCATAATTTGGAGCCGATGTTTTTATAAATACCGTAGCGATTTAAATTTCTGCCGCCGTGAAACAAGACGAGCAATTTAAATTGTTTTATGAATGGCACGCGGTTGCAAGAAGACAATAAATATCTATCGTAAACGAAAAAATTTATGAGAGGCTTTTAACTCTGCCCTTGACCGCAATTCGTGTTAAAGGCGAACACTTTGAAAAAAGCGTGCGTTTTCGTCGCACTAACATTTATCCATTTATGCAAACCGTAATTACATCAAATTTGCCGAGTCTTAATAATGTACGATAATTAACGCTTGTAACGTTTTTATTTGTACCTGTATCCAACAATTACTACAATTATGTACAATTAATAAATTGGGAAAATGAGTAACTAGAATTGTTGCTTCCGCCGCGCCGGTCTGCTAAATTATTTGCCTATCAGACTGAACTTGATCACATGAGAAAGATACAAATTCGGAAGCGGGCGAATTTCGAAAACGGCAATTACCTTACAACATGTGTTCCAATAATCTGCGTATTCTCGAAATGTGTAATCGCCCATCGCACCACCAACACACCCACACACACACTTACATAATAAACTTAAAAATGAAAAGTATAAACTACACCAACTAATTACTCGTCAACGTTAACCAGAACGGAGTGAACGAACTAAATGGGTTTCATCATATCATCTGAGGCGCGACAGTTTATGGGGTAATAAAGTAAAAAAACCGAACGTTAAGGCAGGTTAAGAATTCGGGCCGCTCTCATCTATTGTACGTTTTAAAAATATACGATTCTCCTTTCCCTTCGATTATCTCAAAACTTATTCATTTAAAAAAAATATTATAGGAAACTTTTATTTCTTTTCACGATATCTACCGACATACCGAGTTTGGTGCATCTTCACTGAAATAGCCTGTATAATTTTGATACAATTGATAGAATCATTCGCTTCGTGACTAGTGTTGAAACACTAGTCACGAAGCGAATGATTTCATTTCTTCCAAGTGAACTTGGAAGAAATGGAATGTCATAACTGTATGTTAATGTGTCCGTATGGCTTGAATAAAAAACGCCCAGAGTCTTGTTGATTTCATTTTTAAATATTACACCCTTTTCGTGGTTTGTTTTATCACTGATTGCATTGACAATCTTCA
Organism: Dorcus hopei; assembly: GCA_033060865.1. NCBI lineage: Eukaryota > Metazoa > Arthropoda > Insecta > Coleoptera > Lucanidae > Dorcus > Dorcus hopei. Next base: position 55,655,422 of record CM065426.1, on the reverse strand, counting down.
AACTGTTTGAAGTCCATTTATGTAATGGAAATTGTGCCTTTGCTAAAATGTTCTTACTTCAAGACATAATTTTATTACATCTTCTTCGTCTTCTCCTCCTGTTAGCATGTCGTTCACATAAAAGTCATGTTTAATAATGTTTGCTGCAAGTGGCTGCAAAGTTTCATTTTCAATGCCTAGTTGGTATAATGAACGTATTGCTAAATATGGAGCGGATGTTGTTCCATACGTTACAGTGTTTAACTCATATGCTTGCATTGGCTTTGAAGGGGTTTTTCTCCACAAAATTCTCTGGTAGCGTCTATCTTCAGGATGCACCAATATTTGTCGATACATCTGTTTGATGTCAGCTGATACCACGTAGGCATGCTGTCTAAAACGTAACATAATCGATAGTATGTCGTCTTGTATGGTGGGCCCATTCAATTGAGTTTGGTTCAACGAAACTCCTGTGTTTGATGTTATTGAACCATCGAAAACAACACGCAGTTTCGTTGTTACATTGTTTTCTTTCAGCACTCCGTGGTGTGGTAAGAAATACTGAGGTGGTCGTATTTCTTCAATCTTCGTCATGTGACCTAAATTTTCATATTCGTTCATGAAATCACAGTATAAGTGATGGAAGTGTGGGTCTGTTGTGAACCTTCTTTCGATTCCACAAAGTCGTTTTTCAGCTACTTGATATGTGTCACCCAAATTGGAAATTGACTCATTGAACGGAATTCTTACCATGAATCTACCATTGTCCTCTCTGGTGTAAGTTCTTGTGAAATGTGTTTCACAATAATCGTTGTTTTCAGTGGGGCTGTGGGCAGATGTAAATTGCGGCGATGGTTGGGTCTTAATCCATTCCATAGGTTTCTCCCCAAAATATTTATAGTAAATTGCGGCGGATGGTCAAATAAATATTTCAATCCTCTTGTCCTTCTTAATCTCTTGCTATGAATTTTGAATTGACAGAACAATTATTCAGATTAGTAGATAACACTATTTTTACAGTTTTGTATTTTTTTATTATAACAAAATGCATTTTAATAATGAAGAGTTACGTGACATAACATACCTACTAGGAAAAAGCAACCAAAACTGTCTTTTGGCATTAAGATTATATTCGCAGCATTATCCTATGAGAAGACATTCGGATTATAGAGTTTTCCAAAGACTGAAAGAAAGTTTCGAAACGCCGTGAAATATTAAATACAGTAAAAATGTTATTAAAATAACGTTATTTAAATATGTATTTTCAAAATAAAGAAAAATAGGAATTTAACAGTAACATATTCAATTACTTTCAACTAAAAATAAAACATATTAATTGATTTATGAGCAAATCAAAACAGAAGAACCGGTCCGAAATGCTAATTGAAAGAAAGAAAAAATCTTTTTATCTCGCTATTCAGTTTAGGCAAATACATTTGGTGTTTTATGAAAGCTTATTAAAACAGTGTTTCATGATAGTTTAGATATACTGGATGTTCCTTTTGAAAATTCTGAAGAAAATTATCTTTTGCAAAACTTAACACCCTGTACACATAATAACTGATAAATCGAAGCTGTTCGGTATTTCTATAGATAAGATATTGCATTAACTACCTTCAAAAATTCACGACGAAATGTTAATAAATAACCAAGATATAAGCGCTCATATTACAGCAATTTTTTATACTTAAATATCAATATCTTACAAACTCTTAAGTAGAACTTCCTAAATTTTTGGCTATTATCTATTCACTATGCGTACTTTCGAAATATCTAAAAATATACTGGGTTCTCAGTTATTGAACACTCTGTATACTAAAAAATAATTTTATAAAATAGAGCTGACTGAGTTACATCTTAGCACCTTTGAATTTTTTTCCTATTTTATATAACAAGTGATCAACTGAAAAACGAATTAGAGTTGGCGTTGCAACCAAACACGCATGTGTGCATTTAGTTCATCGGACGTTCCTTCGATCACTTTTTCAACGTTTCTATTCGAACTTTTATAATTTATAATTTATAACATAATTAATTGACAATAAATGTTAGTATGTCGTTATTCAAGACCCACTTTTAAATTCCAGCGCCTGCTCTAATTCGTTTTTATGTTGATCACCGGTTACTATAGACGGTAGAGAAGACCGCGGCACTCGGTGGACATCATGTATATTCGCTTAATTTACAAAGAAGATTATAGAACTCAACTGACCATTCGCCGAAATTTACATATTTCCCTAAACATCTAGTTGACTAGCCGCCGCAATTTACAGGTTGGATTTATAAAATCCTGGACCGCCGCCGCAATTTACAATCGCCGGCAGGCAAAACTAATCTACTAAGCCTATTATTCGATTCTAATGGTTTGTGGTTTGAGGAATGTATACATATACTCCAAGTCTCTGTATCAATCTAAATATAAATTATTAGAAGATGTACTGAAGAACGTGAAAGGTGTTGGTTATTTCCCACACGCATGTAACGAGAATATCATTGATCCCTCCGAAGCTAAAACTAATTCAGTATTTATATTCGATGATGTGGCCTGCGATAAACAGGATAAAATAAGAGCATATTTCAGTATGGGTAAACATAAACTTGTAGACTGCTTCTATCTCTGTCAGACATATACTCGCATACCAAAGCATCTCATTCGCGACAACTGTAACTGTATAATTTTATTTAAGCAGGATAAAATGAATTTACGACATGTATTCGATGATCACGTGACCCCCGATATGACATTTGAACAATTTGAGAATATGTGCGGTGAATGTTGGAATGACAAGTACGGAGTGATGGTCATCGTAAAGGATTTCGATTTACATAACGGACGCTATCGAAAAGGTTTTGATCAGTATATGATTTTCGAAAAACTAAGTTATTATTGGTTAGGCACTTAACCAATATAGACTAGTCCGGTAACCAACAAACTGTTCCATACCTGTTTTTTCAGTTTAACACCTGTTTGTAAATACCTATTATCAGTTTAATACCTGTTTGTAAATACCAGTTTTCAGTTTAATATCTGTTTGTAAATACCTGTTTTGTGTTTAACAATGAAGTCCAATAAAATGACATTCGACAAGTTTAAGCAGATTAAAGCAAGGCGACCATATGAATTGGAGAAAGATAGAGCACTTAAAGAAAAAATTAAAAAAGCGTCGAAGGCTATCAAAAAGAAATATTTAGCGTTAAAAATGGGAAAAGCTGAGGAAAATGAAGCTATTAATCGACTATTGAAACATGTTATCGATCCATTAAAAGAACTCAAATCTGTAAATGTTGTAAAGACTAAGTATTTACCTGTTAAGAAATCTAGTAAGCAATTAGAACTAAAAGTGAAAGAAGAAGAAGAACAAGAAGAAGAAGGAGAAGTAGAAGAAGAAGAAGAAGAAGAAGATATGTACGAAGCGATTGATTTGTACATTAAGCAGTCTCCCCCTCTAGCTAGGAGCTACATAAAGGGTCTCTATGTTAGAAGTAAGGACTATGATGAAACCTACGGAGTCAAATTTGATAATAATATGGATAAATTGTACATTGGTAATAGGGAACCATACAGGCTGAGTCCAAAAAAACGCCTACGCGAATAGCGTCGGTGTTTATTGTCGGATTTGACTGGTCAAAAATAAAATGAAAAGGCAGAAAAAACTCTACAAAATACCATATCTTGCGTCTTCAATACATTTAAAACAGCTGCATGACAGCTGTCAACTTTAGTTTTTTAAATGCAATGGTATAATTACTGTAATACATTTCGAAAGAACTCTTTTTTCTGCGTTCAATGATGTGCCGCAATAAACACTTACTTTTCAAAATAATAGAAGAAAATATAAAGAAATAAATAAATTATTAACATGAAATGACGTAATAAACAGTTGCCGAACAATAAATGATACCCGTTTTACGGTAAATAGCGTAGTGTCTATAAGTACTTCCTTATAGGCAAACAAGTGACGATAACTGTCAGTATTTTTGTTTTGTTATTGCTGACAATAAAAAAAAATGTTGACAGTTATCGTCATTTGTTTGCTTATGAGGAAGTATTTATAGACACTACGCTATTTACCGTAAAACAGGTATCATTTATTGTTCGGAAACTGTTTATTACGTCATTTCGTGTTAATAATTTATTTATTTCTTTTTATTATCTTCTATTATTTTGAAAAATAAGTGTTTATTGCGGCACATCATTGAACGCAGAAAAAAAAGTTCTTTCGAAATGTATTACAGTAATTATACCATTGCATTTAAAAAACAAAAGTTGACAGCTGTCATGCAGCTGTTTTAAATGTATTAAACACGCAAGATATGGTATATTGTAGAGTTTTTTCTGCCATTCCATTTGATTTTTTAACCGCTCAAATACGACAATAAATACCGACGCTATTCGCGTAGGCGTTTTTTTGGACTCAGCCTGTATATTGGTGCCAATGCTGGAATAAGTACTGGTGATAAAATGTATGCTGGAAAACGAGGCTTATACGAATTGCTATTTATGAAAAATCCAAAAGATTACGATAAACAAGATTTAGACGATTATAAGGAAATTCTAGAAACTAGTAGTGCACATAAAAGAAATTATGATCCCTCAAGTCAGTAGTAACTGAGCTGAACCTCTCTGGTGATGTCCTTTGACAGGCTCAGTGACGTACAGTATGGTGTCCAGGTGTAAGCTCGCCGATGTCCAGGTTCGTAAAGAAAAACAGGATTCCACAACAGAAACTTTATTTACAAATGTTCAATAACAACTTTAACTTGTAAGATGTCACTTATACTAGGCATGATTATAAAGACAGTCTTGTAAGCGGTAAAACATAACTATTCATGAAATAAACAATCGGTATAAGAATTCGTGACGGCCCTCGGTCTCAGGCAAATAACACGGACGGTTGAAGAAAACGCTAGTACGGGTGCGGAGTGAACAAGACGCTTGTCCTCAGGTAGGTAGCACAAGACGCTTGCGCGGCGGTGGGCTGAAACAAGACGCTTGTTCTCAGGTGGGTAGCATAAGACTCTTATGCGGGTTGGCGGAGTGATCAAGACGCTTGTTCTCAAGTGGGTAGCATAAGACGCTTATGCGGGGAGGCGGAGTGAACAAGACGCTTGTCCTGAGGTAGGTGGCATAAGACGCTTATGCGGGGTGGCGGAATGAACAAGACGCTTGTTTCAGGTAGGTGGCATAAGACGCTTATGCGGGGTGGCGGAATGAACAAAACGCTTGCTCGGGGACGGAGACCGTTACGGCGGAAATTTATTTGCACTGATATTACTTACTCTGATTGAAGCACCCGTAGACCTATCGCGTTACCCGAGACCGAGCTCACTGCCGTTCCAAGCGGACTCCTCCACTACTTATACGGTCGGGCGAAAGGAGAGGGAAACCCCACAACAAAAATACCCTTCCTAAACTCAACATATATTTCACATTACCCTACCTAAAACAGAAAATAAACGCGGAAAATTTCCTATTAAACTATTTACATTATGTACAACATATACAATAAATTCTTTAGTAACGGACTACTCCGTTACACAGTTAAATGGAAATCGATCTCCTAAATATAAGCGCATAATAAAACCATTATTTAAGGGTAGTACACCACCGAGTATGAAATCTACTCAGTCACGTAGTGGATCAGGTATAAGTAGTATGATTTACAACGAAAAACCTATTGAATATATTTATTGGGATGATGTGAACGAGCTTATTGATAGGTTGAAACTCTTGAATGCATCCAAGGCTGCAGGAAATACCGATTCCCACAATAATGAAATTTTAACTATTATTAATGAATTGCGTGAAGCTGGAATTATCTATTAATATACAGTGTGTGTTTGTTGTACTCTACATCATTTTCACGATGAGTCTCGATAAGTTCGGACGATCAGCTCGGAGTGGTGGTGGTGGTGGTGAAATCAGTAGCTCACAGCTGTTGTCTTCATCACATCGTCGAGGTTTCATTTTTACCGAAGATGGAAACATCGATATTGAAAAATTAAAATTAAGTAATGTTCAGGCTCCTACGGAGCGATGCTGTTAATAAAAAGCACGTGGATGAAAATAAATCCACTATTGTATCGGAGTTTACCAGTCTCAGAAAGAATACTTCTACTCGTTTAGACAAACAGAAAACGTTTTTATAAATGACATTAAATATTCTGTTAAAAAATTGCAAACGCAAGTTATAAACGTCGAAACATACAATACTGATGTACCACTACTATGGAGTCGAATATTACCTCTCTGTCTAACGCAATAAAAAGTATTGTGTAGTAAGTTTAAAGAAACATACATCTACGACAAGATAGAATAAAATTATTATAAAAGGGTCTATTGATTCACTATAGATTCATTTACTTAAATAACACTGATTCAACTACCACGTACGTAGGATGAAGAATTCCTTCGAAAAGATTCAATTGGTTAACGAACTACATAAGCTGGCGCGTAGAAACATTAAGCGCAGGCGCACAGTAATAAAGGGGATAGATGACCTGTGGCAAGCAGATTTAGCCGAAATGTGTAACTATGCCAAGGAGAACCGTAATTTTAGATACATAATTGTTGTAATAGATTGTTTTTCAAAATTCGTATGGGCTAAACCTATAAAAAACAAGAGTGGACCTGAAGTTACACAGGCAATGGATGCCATTTTTAAGGAGAGCAAGAGAGCATGTAATAATTTAAATACAGATCAAGGAACTGAATTTTATAACGTACACTTTAAAAACTTGATGAAAAAATATAACGTTAACCACTACAGCACATATAAAGCCTCTATAGTTGGAGAGTCATAAGAACATTAAAGGAGAGGTTATACAAGTATTTTAGTTTAAACAGTTCATACAGGTGGATAGATATACTTTCAGAGATCGTCAAAGAGTATAATAATCAACGTCATCGAACAATTGGAATGAAGCCCTGTGATGTAAATAAAAATAACGGAAAACAAATTTTAAGTTCAGCCTACAATACATTAAGTTGGCAGCACCGCAACGGTACAAGGTTGGCGACATTGTACGAGTCAGTAAGAATAAACATGTGTTTAGCAAGGGATAAACACCTAACTGGACAACCGAGTTATTTAAAATAGCAAAAGTACGAATTACTAATCCTACGGATTACTAATCTTACAACTTATTTACTGGAAGATATGAATGGTAGACCTACTTATTAGTGGAAGATTCTACGAAGAAGAACTACAGAAAACGAAAAATCCCGATGTGTATCTCGTTGAAAAGATATTACGTAGACGAGGGAAACAAGTTTACGTACGATAGTTAGGTCTAGATGCATCCCATAACATCTGGATTGATTCCGATAATATTCTATAAATGTCTAAAATTATGTTATTTCTTATGGAAATTCGCATTTATATGAACTGAAGGAGGGGAGGGGAAGCCTTTTTGAAGTAAATGTATGACTATTATTTTTTTTTTTGCTTAAAACATATAGTTCTTCCGCTCGATCTTTGCAGTTACGTCAGAAAATTATGGACTCAAATGACAAATTTATAAATTCTATCATTGTTTTAACATACGTATCAGATAAGGATAAAAGAATATGTTTATTTCGTTTCTCATATTGGGAAAGTGTGACGTAACTGCAAAGATCGAGCGGAAGAACTGTAGCTATAAAAGGAAGCTAGAGCTAAAGTTGTTTATTAGTATTTTTTAACCTCTGCTAGTGTTAAGTTGGTTTGATTATGACCATGGCTTCACCTACACCCAGTTCGCCCTCTTCAGAAGATTTTACACCCAGCTCACCTTCTACAGAAGATTTTACACTCAGCAGGTCACCCTCTTCAGAAGATTCTGGTTATTGGGAAGAAATTGACAGAATGAGTGAAATATATCGAGAGGCAATACAGAATGAGGAACGTTATATCTGTGAAAATGTTTTTTACGTAGCCCATTCTAATTATAAAATAATTACTGGACTTGGTGCTGCAAGAGGTTACGTACCGGCGGTGAGGATACTAATGAATGTAAATGGAGTGTTTACGAAACCTGACAATATTTCTTTCATAAGAGAAAACTGGAATGATTTCATTACTTACCTTCAACAATTTATCGCAGATTACTTTGATGCTGTGAGGGAATCAAAAGAAGACGAACAAGAAGAAGTTCAGTTTTCCAATTATACACTAATAAATCACCATTTATTGGTAATAAGATGCTGAAAGTGACTGATGGTTCCTGTACATTTTATTTATCGCGAGTTTATAAATATTAACAAACTTGTATCATCTCATATGGATTTATTACATAGTTTAAGTTTTGAAAATTACTATAATAACTTTTTAAATGTAGCTAATAATATTCAAAGTGAATCTAATAATTGTGAATTGACTCCATGTTATGTTAAGTTTATGTGACTTGTATCCTTGTAATATTCAGACATACTGTATGCGTGAATGTTTATTTTATAATCTAAATAAGGTTATGAATGACTTAGATAGAAAAATGTTTTTATCAAGTGCTTAAATAAATATATTAATAGAATCTTTTTGTCCTCTTTATTTTTAGGTTAGGTTTGAAATAAAAAAATCATTAAATTGTTTCAATACATAAAAGAAAATATAAATAATTACAATTAAAATATATAACCGGTGATCAACATAAAAACGAATTAGAGCAGGCGCTGGAATTTAAAAGTGGGTCTTGAATAACGACATACTAACATTTATTGTCAATTAATTATGTTATAAATTATAAATTATAAAAGTTCGAATAGAAACGTTGAAAAAGTGATTGAAGGAACGTCCGATGAACTAAATGCACACATGCGTGTTTGGTTGCAACGCCAACTCTAATTCGTTTTTCAGTTGATCACCTCTTATAATAGACAAAGTTTTTTTTAAAGAATCTCGGTGATGGATTTAGGAGGAGTCCATGATTGAATAGTGACCCCACGGGAGAGTATCGTGAGCCTCAGGAAGAGTGCACCGGTTATCATCCAAAGGATTAAGAGCAATTTTTGTTTGCTAAACGCTGTATACTTCATGTAATTTCGATTGTATACAGCGCTGAGTTTTGTGTAGTAAGCACACTTCCTGAGGATTTTTCTTTGCAAATTTCTCCAGACAATTGAGGTAATCATCAAAGGTAATTTTATTTTTCACTACATTAGACTACACCTTTCGCTTTTTTAACTTCTTTGTCAGACTCAACTCTATACGTGTACTGTTTAGAACGTAACCCAATAAAGTGAGTCATTAACTTGCTGTTGTTCTCATCCTTCATTAGACCAGGTATTTTTTTGTTTACTAATGGAATATTCCAACGATTGTCTTAAGGGTAATCACTAGTATCAAATTTATGAATGTCTTTTTTGATAATCTCTTCGTATACGTCATTACACTGAAGTTCGTACACGAGACTGTCTGTATCAGTGTACAAAAGCTTACATTTTTCCACAGGGAATTTCGTTAACATGTAATCGTAGTGAAATTCGTACACGCAAGTTTTAGAAATATCTAGGATAGCCATTCCGATATACAGAGATTTATCGAATATAATGCATGATTTTTTCATTTCTTTTGTCATAAGATTATCGCTGAAAATGGATCTGTTCTGGAAATTAGGACTTGAAATCAAATTTTTAGCTCCGTAACGAACGTGCCAGCTGCGAACGATTTTCATGATTCGATGTTTTCGGACATTCTGATTTGTTTTCCCAAACGTAGCATTATTCATTAATTTATAGTTGTTTTTTTCAAAGTTCGACTTTGCTTGAGTCCTTAATGATGTGTTTAAGTCTATGTAGGATTTCAACCATGGAGACTGTTTAAATTTTACAACTTTATTGATGTGAATTAATCGTAAACCATGCTGCAGAACTTGCTTAAGATTTCTATAGTGAATAACGTAATTTTCTTTAGAATACAGAGTGGTCATTAATTTAGAGAATTTTGAATTTGGAGGTTTTCTATGTTCAGCGCAGAAAGGTAAATCTTTATCTAAGTCATGTAGATTTTCCGGATATTCTAAGTCAACATCTAAGATGTAACCAGTTTCAGCGTCATCGAGGACAGTAGTAACATCAATGTTGTTATCGGTCCATTCAAATCCCCCATATGGAAGAGATTGACTCATAGCCCAACCATATAAATTATTTACATCAAAATACATAAAGTATGTTGAGGGTTTGTTACTATCATAATCTTCTAAATACTTATTGTTTGCCTGAGAAAACCGATTACAATATTGACTTATCCCACCACGAATACCGCGTTCTATGAACATTATCATATCAACATCTTGAATTGTTTCGAGTCTACACCCTGTATATTTAAGCACACAGTCCTACATATACCCTGGAATCGTGTAATAGTGGGCAGGATCAAGGTTGTACGTCTTGTAGGAAGTACTACGAAAAGTTTCGAAAACACAAGTTAATAGCATGATATCGGTTTTCATATAGAGATCACTGGAGTCGCCTAGAGTTCTCATATTGAATTTCTTCGAAATGATTTGTGCATGCTCATAATCAGCCTCTTCTATGTTCTTGTCGTTTAGCTTATTGTAAAAGTGTTTTATATCAGGTAATTCTTTTTCATCGAGTCGTTCAATGCTGTCTAAATAATTACAAAAGAATACGCCTTTTCGCGTTAATAAATGAAATGTTTCCTCATCTAAATCCTGAAATTCGCGTTTGAGATTTTCAAAGTTTTCATCTTTCAATGTGGAAGCTAGTACTTCTAGGGAACAACCCATGAATCTGAAGGAGTCTACAAATCTAAATCTCAATTTAGTTTTATCATCGTGAATTGTTAAACTAATGTATTTTTTCTTATTCTCAGGTAATAAAGTAATATGATATCTCTGCGCAAGTTCTCTGATTACAAAGTGTGCGTCATAGCCCCCGAGGTTGTGAAACACCACAGGAACTACAAAGGATTTTTTGTAATTTAAATTACATTTATTGTGAGCAAAACCTTTGAAGTTTGCAGAGAGATGGCAGTGGTCCCTAACAATTTTATCTGTTTCCTTAAACTCCTCTTCGCAAATATGACAAGTTTTACTAGCATCTCATAAACTAACTTCAACATTCATGGGCTCCACGTGATTTAACTTGGAAGAGACAAATTGTGCAACTTTGCTTAATTCCTCCGTGAACCAAGACACAATCTAAACCTCGAGCAGTTTTATAATACTACCAGTCTTGATTATAGCTGCATTTAAAAAAATACCCTGCACTGTATGCTATGTGTTTCTGATATCTACTCGTTTTACAATGGCTATCATCATTAAATGGCTCCAGCAAAGATTCGAAATCTGCATAAATAATAAACGGAACTTTTTCTTTGCAAACGAAATTTTTAAATTTAACAAATGGTTCTCTGGAAAACTCAATTTTACAGTCATTAAGTTTTTCACAATACACAACATGTTCGTTTAACTTATCCTCCGAACTGAAATAATTTAGACATCTATCGCAGAAATATTTTTATGATTCTTTTTAGAAAGTTGATTAGTTAATAGCCTAGATATATCTTTAATGTAGCAATAATGATACTTTATTTCTACTTTCAGGTCGTCATCATTATCATCATCCGAAATTGGTTCAAATTCGTTTACTTTTGGAAAATAAATATCTTGAACAATTAATAAATTTACATGTTTTTCTAATTTTCGTTTAGTTACACAGACTGGAACAACAGAAAAATTTGATTTTGAGTCCATTCCCAACCCAAATACATTAACAGAGATAGCATTATTTTTTTCAAATTTAGAAATTTGAGGTAATGTCATAGGAAATTCAATTTCTTTTACATTTAGCACATCAGCGTAATGAGAATATGAAGAAATTCGATTTGGATTTGATTTTACATTTGCAGCATTTTCTAATAAATTCACCACAAAAACAAGTATTTACTTTAAGCATGGGCATTTTTTTAAGCATTTCTAAGTCTACTTTTGAAAAGGTTAAACGCATCATCGAAAAATTGATTTAAATCTTTATGTTTTAAATCAATAATTATCCCAGTGCAAACCCTACCCTTAAAAACTGTCACTAATTCCTCCCATTTTACTCGATTACTACGTAATGATTCTCCAGCTCAGGCTCCGATATAAATTTGTTTTTCAATGAGATTTTTAAACCTTTTCAAATGTCCTAAATTGGTTTGCAATTTCCGTAGAACTCCTATAGATAAATCAGAATGCTTAATAGCTCTATTGTAAAGTCTAATATGTGATTTTACCTGTTTCATCGATATCTCTCTCTGCCTAGGGGTACAACTATTCACTAATAGTGTTTCTACTTCTCTAAACTTTCTGATAACTTCATTATCGAGATGTTTGATTTCTTCAGAGTTCATAGCTGTGCTCTCGTACTTGTACGTTTATCGAAGAATCCGAAAATAACTAAAGTTGTTCTTCTTTGTCTATTATATTTATAGGTCACCTTCTCATTCCTTCTCCTCAGCTTTAGCTAAAAATTACAAAAACTTAATATTTGCAAAAAAAAATTATGTGTAGAATTTTTTACTTACTTTCGATAAACTGAAATAGCACTCCCTTCGAAGGCTTTTTTACGTCCTTTAAGTCCTGATAAACTATACTATATTTGCCATTGGTAAATTGCGATAAATTATCTTTCGTTAGAGGTAGCATCCTTTTTGGTAGAAAGGTTTTTTTCTCCTCGAATTCTAATAAAACAGTTTCTCCAAATTTAGTTTTTATTATTTGTGCCTCGTATATCGGCTGTGGTACATTTACAGGTAATTCAGCAAGCTTCACTGTTGGGAACAAAATGTTGAGATACTCCGGAAGTTTAAATTATGTGGACTGTATAATCATAATGTATTGCAGAGACGATAGTAACAACTTCGACTTAGTTCCTTTTCAAATTATATTTTAATTAGCATAAATTACAGTTGACGCTTTTACAATATGTTGAAAAACTCGTTTCTAATAAATAATATGTTTCTTTAGCCTACTTTTATAAATTATAAAATTCATGACTTTCATGCTGCGATCAGCGCACCCTTAATACAGAATTTATTCTGTTCCGAACATTCACTATTTCTTTAGTTTCTAAAAGAGAAACTTTATTTAGCTTTCCTAAATCCATCTAAAAATAAAAAAATTGTTCTTAACTTGACTGAAATGTATAACAAACAAATTTACTCACGTTATATTTCACACACGCACACACACACAATGCACAAGTATAAAACTATTAAACTGTTAGGAAATCATGTTGACTGGTCTTTTTATGCAGTCTGTGACATTATTTTTTATTTTTATTTTTACATACATCAGCATATTACCAATGACAGATAGAACTATATTATAGAACTATATATTATAGAACTATATGTCATTGATGTACTAAAGACTGTACGTGACTAATTACTTATTTGGGTTAAACTTCTATGTATATTTATTTAACTGATAACAAATACCTAAATCAATTTTATTGCTTCGTTCTCTTTGTTTATTGCTTCGTTCTTAAGACACTTTTTTGTTGAATAATCATATTATATTTTCATCGATGTATATTTTTATCTTACTAAAGACTAACGTTCTAAAAAATGTTTATATTCCAATAATATTAATAAATAAAATGAACCGCGCCGCCACCTCTGATTACAAGATATTTATTCAAGGTTTTTTTCTTTTTTAAATAACAACATAATATTTGTGATGGGCTGATTTAAATTGGAAATCTGCACAAGTAAGACAAAATAATGCTTTTAAAATTATAAATCATATTGATTGTTTGTTTTTTTAGCGCTCAATTGTTTAGTCTGCTTGCGGACAACAAGTGGAAACATGTTTAGACGATCTGTCATCGACCTCTCAAAGCGATCTTCTAAAATGTTTATATTACGATAATAATAAATAAAAACTGAACCGCGACGCCACCTCTGATATTTATTCAACGTTTTTTTTTTTAAACAACATAATATTATTTGTGATGGGCTGGAACTCTGCACAATAAATCTTATTCATTGTTTGTTTTTTTATTTACTTCTCAGGATTGTTTAGTCTGGCAACACGTTTAAACACGCCCATCGATCTCTTCACAGACAACTTCCCCCCACCAGGTCCCGCAGGTCCACCTGAAGCGCACGCGACCTTGAAACTGTCACCGTACCGGCCTATAATACCTACTTTCCCTCGAGAGGTCCTCTGTTACTGAGTCCTCACTCAGTAACAGAGGACCTCTTTGCAGCTTTTAATTTTAGGGCTTTTCTATTTTTCTATGGAGCTCTAGGCGAAGGGTCTTCTTTTCGGACTCTATCAAATCACCCACATCAGGAATATTTAAATTGAAATAGCCACTCGCAAAAAGGGGTCAATGATAAAGTTAAAGAAGAAACAAAAAATTACAATTTTTATATTTGAACAAAGATACATGTAAAAATAAAATAATAAAGCGGATCACAAAAAGGATCTGGCGAACATTTTATAAAAATTACATGAATGTGAATGTGAAAATTGGAAACGCAACGTTCGCGAGAATGATTTTCTGAATATCAAGTAATTTTTTGAATCTTTTCTTCCTGCGGAACCGTGTTGTTTACATTTTCAAAGACCGAGCCCATTTTGTAATTTGCGGGTGCGAGGTGGCGACATCGGTGCAAGTCCCCCTTTTGGTTCCACTCATTTAAGTCACTGGACTGACTTATGTTGTCTGTCCTCAGGGGATTTCGAGGTGTTTTTGGACCGGCTCCGCCACCTTGCACGGGTGAGGTTCTCACTTGCTAAAGGTCTTTATCGCGTAGCTTATTTATTTTTTCTACTCCCATCTTTAAAACACACAAATTATCGTATATGTTTCCAGGTTGTTAAGTGATCTTTTAAATACACATTGACAAGCTGTGACTTTGTGCGTTTTAGTCACGGCGTCACGGCACAATTTCCGAATTTTAGTATTTTTGTGTTGGTCGTAGAAAAAGTATAGTGTGCAATTCGATTTATAAACCTCTCTAGACACTCGTTTATTAAACACTCGCTCCGCTACGCTTCGCTCGTGCCTAATTAAAACTCGTGACTAAAATGCCGTTTATAAAACTTGTTGCATAATATACTATTAACGTAGATATCGTAATGGCCACTTTTCGAAGGAGCCGGTATGAACCCGAAACACAATCCGACACATAAGTACTCTATCTCTCACATAGACCCATATGCACCATAATGGGATTCGAACCCACAACCGAGCGTCACGCCCGTTGCCAGCGGACTTAACCACTCGGCTAACAACTACCTACCACTCGGCTAACAACTAAGTAGTAGTATTTTAGGCATAAAATAGGCAACAAAAAATGTTGTAGGCGCTTAAGCTATAAAAGTAGGCAAATATTTAAAATAGTGTAAAAATAGGCACTTAGGCATGAAAAAATATATATCTCATTCTAATTAAAATTGTAATCTAAATGTTTAAAACTTAATTAAATAAAATTTTAGGCAATTGCCTAAAAACCCGGGCTTTAATGATCACAGAGAATAACCTAAAAACTAAAAATTAGAGAGAATAAATTTAAAAAAATTAAATTTAAAAATTAAATTTAAAGAAATTAAATTTTATCTTAAATGAAAATTAAATTTTGATTCTGAGGATATGCTGTGATATTACCTGAAATACTAGCAGTATACTGCATGTATAAGGACCAAGAAGGAACAACATTAAATAAATTATCTTTAATCCATATAAATTTATTTAATTCACTCTTTGATATTTCATCTATCAACATCGTATTTAATAATTCAAAACCTTATAAGCCTTCAATCACCCTTATTCGTTATAAATTCATATATTTTTTTTATTGTTTATTAGTTTCAAAGTTCCTTTACATTATAGTTTGAGTTTGTAAAAAAAATTTAATTTTGACGTTTAACTAATTAATCATTGACAGTTTACTGTTATAATTTAATGTGAAAATATTCAACTTTTATAATATTTTATTTTCTTATCCCAACAAAGAAGAGTAAGCAAGAGGAAAATGTCACAGGAAGTAAATTGTCATCCTGAAAGTTAAAAGAAAGTCCAATATTTGACAATTCAAATCTTAAAACTCTCAAAACGTAAATAATAAATTAGATTCAATTAAGGAATACTTTTGTAAACGATTCGTGACAATCGTAGGCAAGGTGTCACCGCAAAAATGTTAAAAGAATACTTCTGAGTTAATTTACTGACTTACCGGATAACAAGTGGCGTTGTTTCTCACGGTTCTCCCAAACTAGCTCAATGGAGAAGGGGTGAGTATTTTATTAAGGGAGCCAGAGAGTATGAACCCATCCAATTGTAAGAACTCCACATTCGAAATCCCCTCCCTAGGTCCCGATGTGTTCGTCTCAGGTATAACAATAATTTCAGGAGATTTGCTTCACTTGTTACGTTCAAGGTCACAGAACATACACAAGAAAAGAAGCGGATATCAAATGTTAAAAATATGAAGCTGTTGAGTTACGGCGCCCGCTGTGAACGGCATCATGCACAAAACTAGTATGGCGCCAAAAATTTTTGAATTTGTTACTATGGTACCTGAATTAAAACGCATTCGTTTATAACATTTAAATTTATTAAATTATTTTTATGTAAAAATACATGACATATAGCTCTTCAATGTAGTTAATTCTCTGTTCCTTGGGAAGAAGAAACATCTTATATTTGAATTTCTATTCTCCTTGTTAGGGCAACCATTTCTTGTAACGAGCGGGGCTCATAATTACTCTGCAATAAGAAATAGGAAATTGAACATTACACACAAGCACGAGGTTAATTATTTTAGTTATTTTATTAATTTAATTTCTGATACATACCTTTTGAATTTCCGTTAATATAAACGGTTTATTAAGCCCAAAATAAATGTAGCGTGACGTATAATTGTGCGTCTAAAATGTTTTCTTTCAATGAAACGTTGTTATGTATTGTCAAGTGTTGTACTTTGTGTTTATTTGTGACTTGTAAAAAATGACATAAACGAAGGCGTTCCTTCCGAAACATTATACGTAAAAAATACGAGAAATAAAAAGTATATAATGTTAAGTAAATCTATCAATCTTGACACGGAGAAGGTCTCTGTACCAATTTTGCTACAAGTATTAATTATTTGTAAATTTAAATTGAACGTTGCAGAATTATGTCAGAACTTTTGCGTGCAGTGCCATCTATAAACGGCATCATATTATTAAATTTTGCGATTGAAACGTTTCCCTTTAAATGTCGCGGGCCTGTTCATGGTAGAAGGCCGGCATAAACAAAACACACACTGTGGTACAGAATTTATTGGTACACACTATGAAAGAGCAGAGCACTAAATGCGTTAACTATTACTCGGTATAACACTTGATAACATAAACAAATGGTTAACACGAACCGAAAATTAGATCTGACCTTACAAAGAAATAAGTGAATACCCAACAGGCAATAACGTTAATTTGTTGTATTAAATAAACTAAATTTTAATCTAATAGTTGGCCCAATATCAGCTCGAAACGATAAAACCAAATAAATAAATAATTGAGAATTATACGTCACATAAAGTGACCTCAGGGTCACATCAGCTGGTATCAAGTTCAGCCGTGTCAATGCAGGTGGCGTCAGCTATCCGGTCCGGCGTCGGTTAATACGCTTCTAAATTGTTTCACCAGACAAAGCCACGCAGCAACGGACCTTCATTTCATAACCCAAGGAGGCCGGGATTCCCACAAGCGAAAATATAGCTTAAGACTTGTAGTTCAGAACCAAAGTTGGGAAGTTGCCTCATGCAACATCGGGCGGACTCGACACCTTTCGGCGGAGTGACGTATGCGAGATACCCGTCAAGTTTCTTTCCGGATTATCTTTCATATGAAAGGCGCTACATGCAATTCCGTTTCGTAAAAATGCATTGGAAATGCCCTATACCAACGCCCACTGAATAATAGGCCTGCTCAAAGGAGTGGGAGATTACCCCGAGAACTTGAGACAATGCCGCGCGCGCCGCGCCGTTAACTGACATATTATTTATCTAATGCCGAATGTGTAATGCGGAGTCAGAATTGACCATAAATTTATTATTGTAAAATTAAATATATTCATAAAACTAATTCCAACATGTTAAAATATATACAATGAGAGCAACAATGATTGACACGTGTGAAGTTGCAGTTGTTCCAACCTTATATCGAAATTGTGTTCCACTTATCAATATTGTACCAATATTTACTTCCATGCATGTCAAACGCTGTCAAACGTAAGTGTCATTGACCTTTCAGTAGCGCACATACGTACGTACAAGTTCTCCCTGGTTTTAGTCATTTTGTGTTTTCTTTTGTAATAACAAAGTCTTTCTTAAGGCTCTGTTTTAGTTGTCTAACTAATCTGGTACGTAAAACTGTTATAAACAAAGTAGAAAAAAATCTTATATGTGCTTTATTTTTAGTTTAAAATGTTTACTGAAGAACATAATAAGTTTATCTTAGAAGCGTATTTTCGGTCTGGTGAAAGGGATCAGGATGGTAATTGGCAGTATTCATTCATGTCATGCTTTCATCAGTTTCAAGAAGCTTATCATGATGAAGATATTACACAAGATACGTTCCGTCAACATGCTCACCGTATTGTAGATCGGTTCCGTGAGACAGGCAGTGTATGTAAAGGAAAATCCTCTGGTAGACCTAAACTACTAACAGAAGAAGTTGTAGAAGACATCAGGCAAAGAATGTTAGCCAGTCCTAAAAAACCCATACGAAAACTGTCCCTTCAAACAGGTATTTCAAATTTTTGAGTTTTGTTGTCATGCATACTCTAATGCATTATTTCAGGTGTATCTTATGGCTCTTGTCGCACTGCTTTGAAGAAAGACTTACATATGAAGCCATATAAAGTAAGCATTGTACAAGAACTTTTGCCTCCAGATTTTCAGAAGAGAGTGAATTATTGCAACTGGTTCAACAGACATTTAAATGATGACAATATTCTTGATTTAACGTTCTTTAGTGACGAGGCATGGTTCCATTTGGATGGTTACATTAATTCTCAGAATTATCGTGTATTAATTTAAGAAATAGAATTGAAAGCATGTACAGAATATTTTATGAAATAAATTTGGAACTTTGATTTAATTTAAATGCAATAAGGAATCCATAGACATTTTCAATTAATAACAATATTAATTTTAATTTAATTCCACTTTATTCATTGAATTTGATCGATTTGACAAATCACAAGTCAAAAGATGGCGTAAAAATTTTTAAGAACGCCACTGAATGTAGTTATGGTTAATGTAAATACATAGTATGCGGCAAATACCCTATTGGTATGGAACGGCACACGTCAGCCATTTTTGCTCTCCCTGTACAATGCACGTGTGTGGAATATAATTATGTAAACACACGAGTGAAGTGGGCGTTGCCTATACTGAAACGGAAAGATTGTACGAATGCATTGGGCGGACTCTCGTGATGTCAGTCCTCGCACCCCACCACCGAGAATTGGCGTTCGGCTTTTAGCATGTAAATTCGAGCGCATGAGACAACTTCTCATTAGAGATGTGTCATTCGTTCATTTTACACAGATCCGATCGTTCGGTGATTGATATCCAAAAAGATCGAATCTTTTGTATCAATCATTCGATCATTCCCGTCGTTCAACACGCAGATGCGACGCACTCACCACGATGAATGATTGAAATAGTTATGTGCGATTGAATAGTATTGTGATTGAAATTATATATCATTTGAATCTGAATTCTTCACTCCTTCAGAAAAAGTACAATCATATCATATCACCGACTCCGACGTCGAGAGACCGAGACGAATGAAGCAAGAAAGGAC
The DNA here is from genome assembly GCA_033060865.1 of Dorcus hopei. Classification (NCBI taxonomy): domain Eukaryota; kingdom Metazoa; phylum Arthropoda; class Insecta; order Coleoptera; family Lucanidae; genus Dorcus; species Dorcus hopei. The sequence continues at coordinate 55,635,655 of CM065426.1, read as the reverse complement.
AATCGATGTCGCGATCGACCGACTCCGTTGAAACGAGATTCTATCATTCAATACTTTCAAGTGATCCAATCCCGAAGATCGAATCATTCACGAATGACACATCTCTACTTCTCATATACTAACTTTGGTTCATAACGAGAAGCGCCAAACTGGTATCTTAGAATGGGTGGTTGAAGCTAGCAATTGAAACGACCCTGAGAGAAACAAAATGAGCGACCACTAGCTTATCGTAAATCACAAACGCAATAATCAAATCTTACCTGGTTTTAGCAAGATCGTTCGATTAAAACACAACAGTGTTTTACGGGGCAGCGCAAGAACTTAATTCATTCCGGTAGAACCGTTTTAACTTTGATATTGCACAGCTTTTTGCAACTATTCACGGAAGAAAATGTTAAGGCGGCGCTACATTACATGGCAAACTAGCCAAACGTTTGTGATGTGTGAAGGTTCGCCGAATAGTGTGTATGGTAGAGCATTTGTCAAACTCCTTCCGACGTTTGCATTCGTATACGTTCCGATAGAAGTCGGTAAATGAGACACTTAAATGCGATTCAGCAACATCGTACACATTATTTGACAAACGTTTAGAAAACTGTACACATCACCAACGTTCGACATTCGCCTAGTTTGCCATGTAATGTGGAGTCGCCTTTACACGAGTTCACAAGCCGCTGCCGAAACGATAAGTGGCCAGCAAGCACAAATGGCCGTTCAGACGGAAAACCTCCGGCGTCACACGAGAAACAATGGCGTAGCCAATGGGAAAAATTATGACGTTGTAGTTATATATATAGTATATGAACTTTTATTAAACATTAAACTACATTTTTATTTAAAAGTGTCAACCAAAACTAAACTTGTTTTCTCCACCTACTGGACTCTTTATAATATATAATAAAGTCATAGTCGCCACAGTTACTCCCCCTCTAGTGTCTACGATTCGTAGTCACGGAAACGAACTGGTGGTTTCACCTTGCGCCTTACATGTGTCACTGATTCCTTGATTTGAGTAGAGTTTTCGTTGCTACTGAGTGCTGGCGGCTGTACAGGTGTTGAGGATGGAAATGTGTTCAGTTCCTTCACCAAAAATGCAGGTTTGACCCTATCGATGGAAACGGTTAACTGTCTTCCATTGAAGAAAATGGTGATTGTCTTGGCGTCCCGTTTAGTAACTTTATGTGGTCCAGTATAAGGTTGTTGTAATGGTCGTCGGACTGCATCGTCTCGTAAAAAAACATGTGTGCATGTTTCCAAGGCAGGATGAACGAAAACAGGCTTGTTACCATGACGAGCTGCAGGTGTTGCTCGAATCTCACGCATCTGTTGACACAGTTCTCTTGCGAATGTTGCAGCATCTGGGGGAACCGCGCCATTGAAGAAAAATTCTCCAGGACATGCAGTTGCGTACCATACGTGAGCTCTGCTGCTGAACATTGAGATCCTCCTCAGAAGCTGAAAGTGCAGCTCCTAAAAGAACTGTGGGCAAAAGATTTGTCCATTCTTTGTCTTCGTGACACATAATAGCTGCCTCTTAATGGTCCGATGACAACGTTCGATGAGGCCATTCGCTTGCGGTCTGTGGGCGTTGTGGTGCGACATCGCTTGATCCCTAAGAGGTTCGTTAGGCAGTTGTAAGAGAGGCTTCAAATTGTCTTCCTTGGTCGGTGGTGAGGCGATGTGGGCAACCAAAACGAGAAACCCAAGTAGCGTAAAAGCTCTAGCTACGGTGTCAGCCGTCATGTCCACCATCGGCGTTACCTCTGGCCACCTAGTGAAACGGTTCTATCATCGTCAAACAATACCGATTACCCTGAGGGCGGTAATGGGCCAATAATATCTATGTGCACATGTTCAAACCTGCAATCAGTCATGTTAAAATTTTTTAGAGGACTGTGAGTATGACGAGAAATTTTTGATCTCTGGCAGGGTATACACTTGCGACACCATTCAATGATGTCCCTGCTCATGCATGGCCAAACAAATTTTTGTTTGATAGCTCGGCTGGTTGCTCGACCACGAGGATGTGATAACTGATGGAACAGTAGGAAAATTCTTCGGCGCAGACTTTTCGGGACGTAAGGACGGATGGTGTCAGTTGAGGTTTCACACACAATAGTGACTGCAGAATTGTTTGGAGTGAACTTTCTGAGGATTAAAGAAGTATTTATGGATTGCAGAAGTTCCTTCAGTTCGGGATCGTTCTTCTGTTCCTTTGCTAGTTCCTCCGGTTCAACTGCTGTGGGATTCGAAATCCTCTCAATTCGTGACAAAGCGTCGGCGACAACGTTGCTTTCGCCGGGTACAAATACGACGGTCGTAGTGAATTGTCCTATGAAGTCTAAGTAACGCAGTTGTCGAGGTGACGCTTTATCCGTCTTCTGCAGGAAAGCGTATGTCAGTGGCTTGTGATCCGTTCGTACGCTGAAATTCCTGCCCTCAACCATGTAGCGGAAGTACTTGATAGCCTCGTAAATAGCTAGTAGCTCGGTCATACGTGCTGTATTTAGCTTGAGCGGTGTTCAACTTGGAGAAAATGCTAACGGTTCCCAAATTCCGTCAACTTTTGTTCTAACACTGCACCTACGGCTACCTCTGAAGCATCAGTCGTCAGAAGTAGTGGCGCGCTGTCATAGGGATGGGCCAAAAGGGTTGAGTTAGCTAATTTTTCTTTACACTGGCAAATGTTGCGTCTGTCTCAGGAGTCCAAACTATTTTGTCATTCTTTTTGCTATTTTTAAAAATCATTCAACGGTGTTTGGAACTCAGCTGAGTTTTTAACAAACCTACGATAAAATTTAACATTCCGGAGAAAAAGTCGCAACTGTTTTATTGTCGTAGGCTTAGGAAAAATCAGTGATTACAGCTACTTTGTTGGGTAACGGCTTTATACCTTCTGCTGAAATTTGGTGCCCAAGATAGTCTACTTGAGTGGCGCTGAAAAACACACTTTGCCGGATTCACAACGATTCCAAACTCGCGCAACCGTTCGAAAACCAGTTCAAGGTGTTCTAAATGTTCCTCTGGGGAAGTAGATGCGATAAGAATATCGTCTATATAACAAAAACAAAAGTCCAGACCTGAAAGCACGGAATTCAAGTGTCTTTGAAAAGTTTGGCGGCATTTCGAAGGCCGAACGTCATCACATTAAACTCAAAAAGTCCGAAAGGAGTAATGATCGCGGTCTTGGGAATGTCTTCCTCGGCTATGGGGATTTGATGGTATGTACGCACAAGGTCTATTGTCCTGAATACACTTTTCCCTGCAACTTTAATGAAAAGTCTTGGATGTGCGGAATTGGGTATCGATCGGGTATTGTTACACTGTTTAGCTTACGATAATCGCCGCACGGACGCCACTCACCAGGAGTCTTTTTGGGTACGAGATGCAAAGTACTTGCCCATGGACTCTTCGACGGTCTGCAAATTCCCTGTTCTAGCATACATATACTGGAATTCAGCCTTGGCGATTTTAATTTCAGGAGGAGTCGTCGACAATTTGCGATACTGGAGGTCCTGTTGTCTGTATGTAGTGTACAGTGGTCCCAGATGATTTGGCTAGAAGTGCTGGACGTGTTATGTCAGCGTACTTGGCCAGAAGGTCGTGGTATCTTGTCGTCCGAAGAATGGTGGTGATACCTAACGTGTCGCATGCTTCCATTGATGCTATTGTGGTAAGGTTTGTCTGCTCGTCGATAAGCTTTCTATTAGCAAGGTCGACTAATAAATGATACCAAGCTAATGAAATCGGTCCTATGATTGGTCGAGAAACATCGGCTACTAAGAAGAACCACTTGAATTGTTTTCAATCTGAGATCAAGGCAAAGAAGTTTTTCGCCATAAGTTTGTATGGCAGTACCATTAGCTGCGAATAATGTTGTTTTCCTGCGAATGGAGGAGTTGTGTACGTAACTTTGGGCAGAACTGATATCTCAGCTCCTGTATCAATGAGATACCGAATACCAGATCGTGGGTCTGTGATAAAGAGGCGATGTTGAGTAGTAATCGGACTGTCGCACGCTGCCTCCTGCCGGCGGTGCCTCAGTTTTCCGATTTGCTGGAGAAAGTGCATGGTGACAAGCACTTTTTGCTTTTCTTTGTATCTTGATGATAGAAACAAAGGTTGCTTCTCTCGCGTGCTTGACTCTTGCTTCTCGAGCGTGAACGCTGCCAATTACGTCCTCGGTCATTCGCCAGTTTCACCATTGCAGTTAGAGTGGCTACTTGTTGTTGCAGAGCAGCTAAAGTTGCTGCTGTGTCATTTGCTGGTGGTGCAGTCTGGCTAACTGCTGCAATAGACGTCGAACCAACGGTGCGTATTTCAACCAGCTTATCTGCTATATCTGCCATTTTTCTAGAGTGACACCTTCGCTAGCAGATAAGACTAATTGCATGAGGTGTAGCAGCCGTTGCAACCACAATGTTTTAAGCACCTCACTACTAATGCGGTTACCTGCCAGTGCCTTCATCTCCGCAACAACTGAGATGCTTTCTGATCTCCCAACTCCAATTCCCTGTCAACAGCTTTTTATTTGTCGTTCTTGGGAATCGGAATATGCAGCTATCAGCTTCGTCTTAATTACTTCATATTTTTCTGTGGACGGGGGGCTAGATACAACATCAGACACCTGCTGCAGTACGCTGCAGTCTAACGTTGCCACTACGGTGTAATATTTGGTGATATCCGACCGTACCTTGTACGCATGAAATTGGGCATCTACTTGTGCGAACCAGAGTTTCGGATCTTGCTGCCAAAATGGTGGAAGCTTAATGTGTTTCACCTCATCTACCTCTGCGCTGCTGCTGGACTCATGGTTCTGTTGCATAGCGGCTTGAGATGGTCCTTGCATTTCGGCTAACTGTTGCTGTAGGTGCTGAATAAGAAGCGCTTGTTCTGTTTCTTGCTGTGCGCGTTCACCAGGGGTCACCATTTGTAGTTATATTTGTATATGAACTTTTATTACTTTTATTACTTTTTTATTACTTTTATTACTACATTTTTATTTTAAAGTGTCAACCAAAACTAAACTTGTTTTCTCCACCTACTGGACTCTTTATAATATATAATAAAGTCATAGTCGCCACAACGTAAATATATTTGAATTAGGAACCAATGTGAAGACAGAATTTCAAATGACCGTTCACAAGCGGGTTTACAGTGATGTCAGGTGGGCAGAACGAACTATGTCCACCTGCGACGTTGCCAGCTCGCTATAAAAATACGTCGTAAATTCTTTTCGGTGAAAATAGCTGTAACAAAGGTATTTAAACCTATTGAGTAAAATTTATAGTATTATTTAAATTAATTTAAAGGATATATTCAACGACGATTCGTGACAATCGTAATTGAGTTATCTAAACCAAATAAATTTAAATAAACAAACAAGAACCTGAAATTTCTAATTGCCTAGATTGTAGACGATTCGTGACAATCGTAGACTATTTATTAAACTTATTAGGAATTATAGAACACAAATTCACAACAAAATTGACTTTCTTAACTAAAAGAACCACAACCCTGAATCAAGCCTCAAAATTTTAAATTATTACAACAGAAAAAGAAATTTTATAAGCACAACTTCCTCACTACAACATGTAGCTTGCGATACACAGAAGAGCTTTTCCTTTTATATTCATCTTGCTAACATAATAATTAAAGCCCGGATTTTTAGGCACTTAAAAAGACTGAATTAGGCAGGCAAATAGGCTGTTAGTATCTAAGAAATAGACACACTTTTAGGCAGCCTAAAAAAATTTAGTCGTTTAATAATTTCTCCTCTTTCGTCGTTTTATAATAAAATAATATTAATGCTTATTCTCGTTACTGGTCATTTATTAGGAAATCGGAGGGAGGTTCTTTGGGGCTTATGGAACTGTACAACAGAATCAAACACATAATTTGCCGTAAGAAATGTATTGCAAAAACACACTTTAAATGGGGGCCATAAATCGGCGTTTAAGTCAAAAAATCCAGACAGTACCTACTCCTGACAGAGCAGTTCGAGGACTTCTATCAGAAAACCTCTCTACAGATTTCCCTTTTGAGACTTTGCTATTTTTCTATGGGTCTCTAGGCGAAGGGCCTTCTTTTCGTACACTACCAAATCATCCACATCAGAAATATTTAAATTGGAATACCTACTCGCAAGAAGGGATCGATGATAAAGTTAAAGAAGAAGCAAAAATAACAGTTTTTAAATTATAATTTAAAAACAAAATAATAAGGGGGACAACTTCTGTTCACAAAGAGGATTCGGTGAATATTTTATAAAAACTACATCAATGTGAATGTGAAAATTGGAAATGCGAAAATGATTCGGTGAACGTCAATTAATTTTTTGAATCTTCTTTTTCTGCGGAACCGTATTGTTTACATTTTCAAAGTCCGAGCCCTTCTTTAATTTGCAGCTGCGAGGTGACGACATCTGTGCGAGTCCCCCTTTTGGTCTTATTCATTTGTCACTGGAGTGACTTAAGTTGCCTATCCTCAAGGCATTGCGTTGTGTTTTTGAACCGGCTCCGCCACCTAGCGTGGGTGAGGTCCTCATTCGCTCAAGATCTTTATCGCATAGCTTATATATTTTAACGTATCGTAATCAAATATCGAAATCGCAGTTTTGGTATTCGATATTTTAAACTGTGACGTGCAAATGCCAATAAGGCACGAAGTCGCTTGTTGCGCGTACAAGTCTTATGGCGTTAAAGGAAAGTCGACTTTGTGTTATACCACGATATATCGTGAACGCGATATTCGTTCCAAGAACAAACTGTGATTTAGGAAGAACTGTTACTTTTGATACAGTGAAACAGATATCATGTCACAGTTTAAAATATCGGATACCAAAACTGCGATTTCACAAAGATATCACGATATCGCCCATCACTAATCGTAATGTTCACTTATCGTAAGGAGAGTCAGTATTTTGGCTAAAGTTTGTCGCTTGGACTCCGCGAATAATCCTGAAGTAATTTTATTTAAATTTAAAAATTTTGAATTTCAATTTTCGGCTCTTTACAAAAACGTTGCAGCGTTGAATTTAGCTGAACACGTACAGTGTCTCAGTTTTGGCAAGTAAATACATACTTCGACACACAGAGAAAACTATTCATAAAAAATAATTATGCAATAATTGCTCATTTTAGGCATCAAATAGACAATCAAAAAATTTTGTAGGCGCTTAAGCTATAAAACTAGGCAAATACTTAAAATAGTGTAAAAATAGACACTTACAATTAGGCACAAAAAAATATACATCTCATTCTAATTAAAATTGTAATATAAATGTTTAAAATTAAATTGCCTATGTTTTTTATTAAACAAAATTTTAGGCAATTGCCTAAAAATCCGGGCTTTAATAATAATACGCTTACTAAACTTTCAACATGGTGAAATTCCACGAGATAAGCAAACGTACGGGATTTTACGGCATACTGCAGTGAAGTAACATGAAGTATTGGCTCCTCACGGGATAAATCAATGGCTTTGCTCGTCATTTTTATTTTTGTGTTAGTGGACGTCGAAAGGATTGACCCGCTACGGGCCAAAACTAACAGTCCGGTCCCGTCGGGCCAAGCCTGTCAATAATCCCGTTAATGTATGAGTAGCTATTGTCTTTCCATACCACTTTTATGAAGACTTCACCAATTCCAATCGAAAGTTTGTTTTCAACTTTTTCAGATGAAGAAGATAGTTTTTAAATTCGAATCTGAAAAAATGGTACACACAACTTATTAATTTTTTCTCATTCATAGCGGATGAGCGCTGTGCGATGTTCCAAAAAACACCAAGCTCAATTCTTCTGCGCGGGGCAATCTACGTCATTTGCAAAGCGATGGGCGATGCGTTGTTAATGCCACATATGCATGTGGCCTATATGATTAAAGCAATGGATGTATTAGCTTCGCCTGTGCAAAGAGAAGATCTAACAAGGCAACATTCCCAACCCGAAAATCCAAAAAAGTTTGGAACTTTGTGGGTTAGTAGTTCATCCTAGTGTGAGCACGGAACAATTTTTTTTTACCTGCCCAAAAACTCTTTAAGGGGGCAAAAACACCCTTTGAAATTTCTACGATTTTCGGTTTTCTGTGAATAACTCGGCAACCAATAGAGATAGAAATTAAAATTATATAGCAAAATATTTATCTTTTAATATCTTTAAAATTACCTCCCCTTAAATTTGAAAATCAAAACTTTTTGTTTATTATAAGAGGAAGTAATTTTCATGTATGTTATAATTTTAACTTCTGCCTCTAATGGTTGTCGAGTTATTCATGTGTGTTAGGAGTATTAAAAGATTTTGTCATATAATTTTAATTTCTAGCTCTATTGGTTGCCGAGTTATTCACAGAAAACCGAAAATCGCAGAAAATTCAAAGGGTGTTTTTGCTCCCTTAAAGCGTTTTTGGGCAGGTAAAAAATATTGTTTCGTGTTCATCCTAGGATGAGCTACTAACCCACAAAGTTTCAATTTTTTTGAATTTTCGGGTAGGGAATGTTCTCTTGTTAAAGTCCGTTCACAATAACTTAACGTAACAAAATTAATCACTAAATACTGATTTGAAGCATTTTTTGTAATGTAAATACTTAAAATTCTAAACTGAAACTAATTAATGTGTTTAATTATGAACTGTAAAACATTTAAATTTAGAATTACTACGTTTACATTAACAAACAAATTATTAATTTACGTTATGTTAAATGATTGTGAACGGGGTATTAGTCTTGCTGACGTACTGGGCAAAAAATAAATTATGTTTATTGAGTTATTCAGGAATGGCATAAATTTCTAAATACTATAAAACAATATCGTAGTTTATTTTTTCCTAAGACTGCCAAATTTCGAGGAAAAACTATCTAAAAACTAGCAAGTATGAAATAACGGATTTATTTTATTCGAAAACGGTTCTGTAATGGAATGCGATTTTCAAGTAATTGTCAGTGAATTATACATAAAGCACACGTCAGTTATTTAACTTACAACACAGTATAAACACAGCTCATCGGTCTTTTACTAAGTATACATGTTATAAAAATTACACGAAGTACTTTAAATATTTGCATTAATATCACTTTCATATATTCGAGTGAATTCAACATTTCAAATGATTTTTTTACGTTTCAACGTGAAAATTCTGAAAATGTTGAGAATTTACAACAGAAATGAAACGAAAGTCGGCAAAATAATAAATTTTCTTATAAGATTGTTATGTAACGGACTTTTGTCATGTTCTTCAATATGTATGGCTGTACATATAAACAATATTGGCATATTACAGTATGAATTAAATGCCATGTCTTACGCATTTTTTGGTAAGTATTCTACTACTTAATTAATCGATTAATAGAAAGTCAAATGAATTTTTAACATTTAAATATTCGGACTTAACTTATCTCTAACGCCTAAGTTGTTTGTTACACTGAGAGAAATGAAATACTTAAGTCAACAACTTTTTGAATGTCAACTTTTTTTGCGTTGACTTAAATAAAATGTACTTGTTTCAATGGTAATATTTTTAACTGAACATCTTGGAAATTGTTAAAGTAACACTAAGAAAATGTTAAACTATTACATTTGACTGAACGCTGTAAATGTCTTGCCTTGAAATGAAAGTGTTATTAAACACTACATATTAATGTTAAATCAAAAAGTTGAAATTTCAAAATAATCGTAAAGTGTTGCTTTTATGTGTCTGTTTTGATTTCTTATTTAACGGAATAAATGTTAAGTCTACTAAAAGCGAGGGTTAATTCTCATATTGCCACGAAAGGGATTTTCTAAAAAACCACGAGGGGCTTTCTGGTTGTATTCCGCAAACAAATAATTTAAACGCGAACATGTGTAATCGAGGGCACCGCAACCGTGTCGAAACAAACAGGTAATCGGTTCAAATTCCACGACGATAGAGCTCAGCGAAAATTACGATAAACGAGGCCGCGCACATATGAAATCGATGGGCGAAACACGGGGCAAGAACAAAGAGATGCAACATGCAAACTAGCCAAAAACGGTGTAAAAAAATGCGAGCCAAAAATTAGGAGGCAGTCGTTCTACCGAACCGACTCCGTGGCTTCTAGTGCCGACGCACCGGGACGCCACGCACCGAGACGCTGTCCTACAACTGAACGCCACTCCATCGAGACGCTCTCCTACACCGGGACGCTACTGCATCGAGACGCTGTCCTACGACTGAACGCCACTCCATCGAGACGCTGTCCTACACCGGGACGCTACTGCATCGAGACGCTGTCCTACACCGGGACGCCACGCACCGAGACGCTGTCCTACAACTGAACGCCACTCCATCGAGACGCTGTCCTACACCGGGACGCTACTGCATCGAGACGCTGCCCTACACCGGGACGCCACTGCACCGAGTCGCTGTCCTACAACTAAACGCTACTGCATCGAGCTGCTGCAACCCTGCTGGCCGACTACAGTACCGACCCCCGGGAACGAGGACCATCTTTCCCCGCCAGCCAAGGGAAACGATACCCGAGTCCACCAACCCGTCAGGGAACAATCTTGTTCCACTCCGGCCAGAAAAGGAACGACGTGAGCTAACCGTCGCCGTGAACACCCGGACCACATTCCCAACAATTCGAGACGAACCCCCGCAACTAAATTTATTTAATTTCCTTTAATAAAGAGGTATTAATTCCTTTTTTCTAAAACACCTGTGTTTCAAGCTCTACCATCTACTACCTCTGCTACCTACGCCCTAAACGGATAGAACCCCGGGCCCGTGACAATATTAATAAGAGAATTTACATTTAGTCATGTAACATTAGAATTTACATCACAAAATCTTCTAAGCGGACACTAAATCGCGCAAATATACACTTTACGTTTCGCAGTCGTTCGACTGCTTCGTCAGAAGTGAAAATTATGTTGTCAAAAAAAAATTAATTTTTTATTTATTTTTTTTGACAACATAATTTTCACTTCTGACGAAGCAGTCGAACGACTGCGAAACGTAAAGTGTATATTTGCGCGATTTAGTGTCCGCTTAGAAGATTTTGTGATACAAATTTCATCGGACAAGAACCAACTGTAAATTAGAATTTACGTGTTATGTTTGCAGAAATAAATAGTAAACAGTTATTGAAATTCTTGCTATCGAGTTCCAGATGGCGCCTGCTAGAACTTCACGTATATTTACTGCCTGTCCCAGCATAACCTTGTTGTTCGACATCGTTTCTTAAACGGATAAGTTATTCATATTTCGAATGTGTCCGACATTATAAAATTCGTTGAGAGATTTATCCAGCTCCTCTTGCCACCTCATCAAAGGTTGAAAGGTTAGGGGGTTACCTTACTTTGGCAACGAGGTGAACATGTAATTGATGTTTCCCGAAACGATAGTTTAGATTGAATTGACTTTACGCTTTTATTAGCCGTACTGAAAAATTACTTTAAATATATCCAAAATATAATTTTAATTCCCTAACAGCGTTCAGACAAATAAAATATTTAGCAATTTTAACAATCTAAAGTTCTTGTATCAATCTTCTTGTGCATTTTAAAGCAACAAGAAAGATGTCTTCATTGTATGGTTGCCTCAAACAAAATATTGAGTTGATTCAATTTAAAATATTTAACATTTTTTGACTGTTGGTTCAATGACCACGCGTGATTGCTAATAGGTAAACGAAAAATATTGTTAACTGAACGTGTTTTTGTTTTTTGCTCAGTGTAATTTACATTATTTTACATTACACCAGTGCATTTAAATTAATGATTTTTTATAAGGTAACGTTTCTCTAATTTTATGAAATTTTACATTTCAGGATCAGGATTAAGCGTGCTACATAGGGCTGTATATTTCTGGACTAACAAGAAGAAATTCGAAACCTTTGTACTTAAAATAAATGAATCGTTCAAGTACACGACAGAAACTCTTCTAGAAGACAAAAATATTCAACAGCGTGTAAACTTAATGGATCGTTTGTCATTTTTCTGGATGGTTTATATGCAGATAGTGTGTTCGATGTTTTTTGTTCTCGATTACTTTTTCAAAAATTCAGAACGGTAATAATTGAAATATATTTAAGTTCACAGAAATATTTCAGTAAACAGAGTTCCAGACAGCATATGCACTTATGTGCATATTAAATTAACGTTATCGTTAATTTAAAGTTAAATGAAAAAGAAAATTTTTAACATTTCAATAAACGAACAGTTAGGTATTGGTAAAAAGTTGTTTTACGATAATACCAGGTGGGCACTATTTCTTTATGCTGGTACGAGCAACTGTTTAGCAATAGCCCTTAAAATCAGAATATCTCGTAAAAATTTACATTTATTTACTCTCACGAGGAATACAATGTCGCTCAAATCACATTTATTAAGATTATTCCTCCATCGATTTTAAATTTTAAACCACGAAGAGCATATATAATGCTCGCCAAAATGTCGGCATCAAATGGGAAATATTTTTATTTCTGATCTTTCGATAAAACTTTTTACGGCAATAATTTGTGCTTGTCTGAAAACCTATTTAGCCCCTATTAGATATACCTAGTGATGTAAGTTGTAAAATTACAAATTATAACTTACATTAATTACATAGAAATTACTGTAATATTACATTGCCCATGAATTTTAGCGAAATTTATGTAATTTATGAAATTTGTGTAATTTATGTAAAATTACATGTTACTGTAATTTTTGAAATTTTACCTCGAATTTTAAATATTGCGCCAATTTCAAGAAAAAATTTTAGGTTATACATAAATCTCATTCTTATTCTTACTTACGGACACTGAATGCTAATTATAGAAACCTCTGCTTGAAACGTAATAAATTGACGCATATCATAACCTCACTTTTATTTCTTTTAAATAAATTAAATATTAAGGATGTTGTTAGTGAACATATAAATTGAAAAATTACAAATAACACTAACAAATTTTTTTTGGCGGAAAAATTTTTCCGCCGCAATCGAGAATTGAACTCGAGACCATCTGGTTTGGCCCCAGACGCTCAGACCACTGAGACATTACGACACCGAGTTCATTTATCGTCTAATAGAAATTAGAATCGGATGGTAAATATTTATTTTGCCATTAAGCAGGACAAACATTATTTAAATAAATTAAATATTAAGGATGTTGTTAGCGAACATATAAATTGAAAAATTACAAATAACACTAACAAATTTTGGCGGAAAAATTTTTCACCGCAATCGAGAATTGAATTCGAGACCATCTGGTTTGGCCCCAGACGCTCAGACCACTGAGACATTACGACACCGAGTTCATTTATCGTCTAATAGAAATTAGAATCGGATGGTAAATATTTATTTTGCCATTAAGCAGGACAAACATTATTTAAATAAATTAAATATTAAGGATGTTGTTAGCGAACATATAAATTGAAAAATTACAAATAACACTAACAAATTTTTTGGCGGAAAAATTTTTCCGCCGCAATCGAGAATTGAACTCGAGACCATCTGGTTTGGCCCCAGCGCTCAGACCACTGAGACATTACGACACCGAGTTCATTTATCGTCTAATAGAAATTAGAATCGGATGGTAAATATTTATTTTGCCATTAAGAAGGACAAACATTATTTAAATAAATTAAATATTAAGGATGTTGTTAGCGAACATATAAATTGAAAAATTACAAATAACACTAACAAATTTTTTTTGGCGGAAAAATTTTTCCGCCGCAATCGAGAATTGAACTCGAGACCATCTGGTTTGGCCCCAGACGCTCAGACCACTGAGACATTACGACACCGAGTTCATTTGTCGTCTAATAGAAATTAGAATCGGATGGTAAATATTTATTTTGCCATTAAGCAGGACAAACATTATTTAAATAAATTAAATATTAAGGATGTTGTTAGCGAACATATAAATTGAAAAATTACAAATAACACTAACAAATTTTTTGGCGGAAAAATTTTTCCGCCGCAATCGAGAATTGAACTCGAGACCATCTGGTTTGGCCCCAGCGCTCAGACCACTGAGACATTACGACACCGAGTTCATTTATCGTCTAATAGAAATTAGAATCGGATGGTAAATATTTATTTTGCCATTAAGAAGGACAAACATTATTTAAATAAATTAAATATTAAGGATGTTGTTAGCGAACATATAAATTGAAAAATTACATTGTTAGTGTTATTTGTAATTTTTCAATTTATATGTTCGCTAACAACATCCTTAATATTTAATTTATTTAAATAATGTTTGTCCTGCTTAATGGCAAAATAAATATTTACCATCCGATTCTAATTTCTATTAGACGATAAATGAACTCGGTGTCGTAATGTCTCAGTGGTCTGAGCGTCTGGGGCCAAACCAGATGGTCTCGAGTTCAATTCTCGATTGCGGCGGAAAAATTTTTCCGCCAAAAAAAAAAATTTGTTAGTGTTATTTGTAATTTTTCAATTTATATGTTCGCTAACAACATCCTTAATATTTAATTTATTTAAATAATGTTTGTCCTGCTTAATGGCAAAATAAATATTTACCATCCGATTCTAATTTCTATTAGACGATAAATGAACTCGGTGTCGTAATGTCTCAGTGGTCTGAGCGTCTGGGGCCAAACCAGATGGTCTCGAGTTCAATTCTCGATTGCGGCGGAAAAATTTTTCCGCCAAAAAAATTTGTTAGTGTTATTTGTAATTTTTCAATTTATTTCTTTTATTAGTCGCTTTCTAGGTTAGCGTTGGAGTGGCTCTGAGTTATACTGAAGTAACTCTAAGTTACTCAAGAGCACGGTGAATTGAATACTAACGGTGGCAGCATTTAAGCGAGGTAACGAACCGTTACGTCATCGCATACCCGCTTCTCACTCTAATACAACTGTCAACCGTGACAGTTAATATTGGTTAATAATTGTGTAAAAGGAGAAGCGGGTATGCGGTGACGTAACGGCTCGCTATCTTGATTGTCGAAATGCTGCCACCGTTAGTATTCAATTCACCGTGACTCAAGGGTACCTGCGACGCTGGAAAGCGCCTATATTAGTTTAAAAGTGGGGTTATGTTATTTCATACGTCAGGCCGATTGAGGCTGGTTCACAACTGACAATTCATGGCCAACTACAAGGAGAAATTTAAAAAAGATTTTATTCAACGGTACCGTAAAATAAAATTAAAGATTATTATCCGATTTTTTTAAAAATACTTAGTTTGTCATATTTACAATAGAATATACTACACGTCCCAGATGTTTTTGATTATATCTCTTTATTTCTGCTTTTAATTTCCCTTTACAGTTTTATTTATTTATTGTTTACCCTCCAGAAGCTGTCAACGTACAGTCGCGGCCAAAAAAGTGGACACTTTTTTGACGTCAATTTTATATACTAAAACTCTTGTTTATAATTATGAGCTGATACTTATAGATGACAAACAGTAGTTTTATTGTTTTTCATCCGTAAGTATCAGTCCATAATTACAATCACATAACAAAAGTTTTATATGTACAGGCTGTCTTACGAAAAACGTCCCAAGCCGTAACTCCGTTATTTATAGATTAATTTTAACAAACAAAAAGCAAATAAAATGAGACTAAAAGTACTGTAAGGTGAGTCCAGTTTCAATTTTTTTAAAAATTACCTTCAAGGTCAAACGACTGTCAACTTTTATTTTTCAAATGGCTCGGTATATTTTTTATTATTATATCTGGTAGAGATTTTTTTTCTAAATCCAATAATGTGCAACACTTTGACATTTAAAAAATATTTTTCGTAAAAAAAAAATGAACTAGTCTATTACGCAAAACGTGCTTTTCATAAAAATGTTAAAGTTTGTTGTGAAAACAATGTCACTGAGCGTTATTTTACACAGTTGTTTCAAATTGTCAAGTTATTCTCTTTGTATGATTTATTGTTTCCTAAAAAAAGCCGATTATAGATAATATTCATTTGATTGACTTACTCCAAGCAATACAATAAAAACACAAGCAGTGCGTCTCTATAGACAGGGATTTTTTTGCCAAAGCAACTTACACAGTTGTAGACTTAATTTTAATTATTTCATTAATGTTTTCTGTATTGCTTGATTGCTGTTTTTATTGCAATTCAAAACATACTTGCAATAAGTCAGTCAGGTGATTGTTATCCATAATCGGCTTTTTTTTTAGGAAACAAGTTGTACAAGTAGAAGAACTTGATAGTTTAAAACATCTGTGAAAAATAACCTCAGTGACATTGTTTTCACGACAAACTTTAACATTTTTATGAAAAGCACGTTTTGCGTAATAGACTAGTTTATTTCTTTTTTTACGAAAAATATTTTCTAAATATCAAAGTGTTGCACATTATTGGATTTAGAAAAAAAATCTCTACCAGATATAATAATAAAAAATATACAGAGCCATTTGAAAAATGAAAGTTGACAGTCGTTTGACCTTGAAGGTAATTAAAAAAAAAAATTGAAACTGGACTCACTTTATAGTATTTTTAGTCTCATTTTATTTGCCTTTTTGTTTGTTAAGATAAGTCCATAAATAACGGAGTTATGGCTTGGGGTGTTTTTCGTAAGACAGCCTGTATATAAAATTGACGTCAAGAAAAATGTCCACTTTTTTGGCCGCGACTGTACAGCCAAAGCAAGACATCGACATTTATACGGGGTTATTTGTTTCATATTTTATTTCTTTTTCGAAATTGCCAAAATCCTAAAATTGTTATTTCTTGGAAATTAATCAAGATTTCAATAAGATTGTTTTACTGTGTATTAATTTTAGCTTACTGAACAATCTCAAGGCCAGAAAACGTTTTTTTCTTTAACTTCCGCAAAAATTGAATTTTTCAATTTTTGAGCTTTTCACAAAATTTCTCATATCAAAACTTAATTTTAAACTACATAAGGAAAAGCTCTCCTCATTTACGTCATTGTAAAAAAAAAAACATTCAGGGAGTTTTTGTGACAGGAATTCATTAATAGGAGTAGATTAGAATTTTCAGAAGATATTCCAACACATTTAATTATCATTAAAAAATATTTCTCTTCCAAACATATTGCTTCAAAAACGTTGCGATTATGTACAAATATTACTTTTCGGTAAATAATAAAATATCTAAAGCAATAAATAGGGGAGACCGGGGCACGTTGTCACAAAATTTACATTTACGTATATTATGCAGTTCATTTCTATTTTATCCTATTATTCGACAACCTATCTTATTTAATATATCTTTGGGAATATATTGTTAGAGTTTCAAGACGAAAATAATGAACTGTGATTTTTAATCGATTTTTAAGTTGGTGAAGATTTTTGTGACAAACTACCCCGGTTCCGGGGTAAGTTGTCACGGGTAATTTAAATGCACAAAACAGCGACTTTAAAACTAGTAAATCAGTAAAATTATCAATCAAAGTAAGAATTATTTTAAAAATCTTTATTTTTGCTTTAGAACAGAAATACACTTTGGATTACAGTAATTTTTGGATTTTCCTATTAGAATAGTTAATTGCTGTCTTCTCTGACAATTTTGACAGATGTAAAAGGCATAGGGTGTGTTAAGAATTTACTGAACACTACGATACAAACTATGTTCATAATATACAGTCAACTGTGATGTCATATGTATTGTTTCAGTATCTTTTGACGCTAAATAAAGTTCATCAGTTTTCTTGTGTGCTAGTGCTTAAGATTCTATTGCTACACACTGCAACACGCTGCTAGTTCATTATTAACAGGGTGTACAAACAATGAGCCCAATTTTTACATTCTGTGCATTGCATCCGTTTTTTTCGAGCTTTAACTTACCCCAGGCGATATGCGACAACTAGTCCCAGGCGATTTGTGACAACTAACCCCAGGCAGTCATTTTGGACAAAAAAATTATTCTGGAAACATAAATAGATCTAACCTAAAAATTGGTCATGTAAACAATCAGTGAAGTCCTGTGATTGGTTAAAAATGCCTGTCAAAATGTAATCACAAAAAAATAGTGACAGAATTTTACGTTTTAAATATTTACTCACAGATCGAAAAAATTGATAATTCGCTATAACTACCACGGTCCTCCACCAATAAACTCGAAAACAAGACTAAAAGCATAAAATGATGTAAACAATCACTATGTAGTAATAGCCACAGCCAATATCAGTAGTTAGTTCCTGAGGAATACTAGGTCTGACAACTTACCCGTGTGACAACAAACCCCGGTCTCCCCTATCTTTCTCTATTTTTTTTCCAATTATAAATCTTTGAAGTTTTCATCCGAAATTATATGAAATTTAAAATTAATGGAGCGATTCTGCTCATATCTGTAGCAACCGTAAGATCTGTAAGCCAATTATTAAAAGGTGAAATTTTGAAGATCTGTAAGCCTGTAAGTCAATTATTAAAAGGTGAAATTTTGAAGTTCTCAGTATGATATGATTTCGTGTAAGTCTATAAAATGATACCACAGAGACTTACGAGTAATCCTACAGACCTCGAAGAAATCATACCTTCCTCAGAACTTCAAAATTCCATATTTTAATAACTGAGTTACAGGTTTACGGATCTTACGGTTGCTACAGGTACGAGCAGAATCGCTCCATAACTTTTGATATGTAAAATTTTGTGATTAGTTCAAAAATTGAAAAATTCTACTTTTACAAGAGTTAAAGACAAAAACGTTATTTTCTGACCTTAAAATTGTTCAGTTAGCTAAAACTAATACACAGTAAAAACATCCGATTGAAATTATGATTAATTTCCAAAAAATAACAATTTTATGATTTTGGCAATTTCGAAAAACGCCATTTTCTTAGTAAAAATCATTCAGTATATCTAATAGAGGCTAAATAGGTTTTCAGACAAGCACAAATTATTGCCGTAAAAACTTTTTTCGAAAAAACATTTTTCCCATTTGATGTCGACATCAAACTGTATAAACGACTGTATAAACTTCTTTATAGTTTTTCAAATGTACTATGTGTTTTTTTAAAAATGCCATAAGGGGTGGCTGTGGAAAAGAAAATTCATGTCTTAGCTCCATTCATTTACTTTAAATTTTCAGATTTGGCATGTGTTAGATGCCAAGCTACGACATGAGTTTTAATTTTCATGGCCAACCTTTATGGCATTTTAAAAAAAACACATGTTACTATTTTTGAATGTTTACTCAAAAAGTACATCTTCCAAATCTTCACAAAAGAAAAAAGCGGTCACAATATTTATAAAACAAAAAAAAATTCTTTGAATATCTAATAGTCGTCCCCGAAAATTTTCTAAAATATAATGCTCCGTGTAATTCATGCAAAAGAAATATGGTTTTAGTAAAATACGTGACAAAGGAATAATAATTTAAACTCAATCTTTTACACTGAGAAAACAAAATGCATTGATATAACAGTTTTCTTTTTGTTGTGAATAAAAATGTTGATTACACTAAAATTTTTGTTAACTAGCTATACATACACATGTTACTGTAACAAAAATATCATTTTAATTTTGTGTGGTTACTTTAAATAAAATTTATTATTATAGAAATTTACAACTAAATATTTGGTTTATTGTAAACAAAGTATTTGTGTAACATAACAGTAAGCTATTTGATTTATTTGTTTTGACATGGTAATCTGATTAGTACAAAATAAAATTAATGACATTTATATAAATGTTAAATTATAAAAAAAAATTGTTTGAACGTATTGAAACGAAATCTTTTGTTGGACAAACAGTTTTTTGGTTGGATTAACACATCTTGTTTTCTCAGTGTACCGAATAAAACGATTTACTTCCGAGCTCTTGTTCAAACTCAAAGAGTAATAGTTTGAACAATGTGTGGGAAATTGTTTATTTCATGTACAGGTAATCCTGTGTCTTCATTTAAATTATTAAAAAATTGAATTTTTATATACACTGAGAAAACAAAATGTGTTAATTCAACCAAAAATTTTGTTTGAACGTATTGAACCGAAACTTTTTGTTGGATGAACATTTTTTTGGTAAAATTAACACATTTGTTTTATCAGTGTAAACAAAATGTGTTAATTCAACCAAAAAAAGTGTTCACCCAACAAAAAGTTTCGGTTCAATACGTTCAAACAAAATTTTTGGTTGAATTAACACATTTTGTTTTCTCAGTGTAGGATTAAGAAAAGATATCTACAATCAAGTCGCAAGTTTGCCATATGTTTGGCGTATTTTGGCTAATTATTCAATCTCCAATAGGTTAAATTTAACATATTTGTTGCAGGGCGGCTGTGACCCCGTCACACAGTGGCATGACCTAATGAAATGATTTGGACATTAGGGCGCTTTACGCCTACACTGAGAAAACAAAATGTGTTAATTCAACCAAAAATTTTGTTTGAACGTATTGAACCGAAACTTTTTGTTGGGTGAACATTTTTTTGGTAAAATTAACACATTTGTTTTATCAGTGTAAACAAAATGTGTTCAAACAAAATTTTTGGTTGAATTAACACATTTTGTTTTCTCAGTGTACGGTTTTCCGTGCACGACAGAACGCGACACTCCAAATTATGAAAACTGCACGTGTCGACTGATTTCGCGTTCTTACCAATTCGCCTGCATCGACTTCAATCTCTCATTTCACCGTGCGTATGGTTTTACTTCACAATTTGGAGTGTCCCGTTCTCTCGTGCACGCAAAACCGTACGTGTAAAGCGAAGAACACATATAGGCGATCGCGACCACGATCACGATAGCGATAGCAAAATTACAATGTATCGCCAAGTCACAACAGTAAGTGCGGACTCATTTATTTACCAAAGAGCGTTTGATCGCCATCGCTATCGCTATCCTGATCGTGGTCGAGATCGCCTATATAGATGAAACCACTCTAACTAGGCACAGAATTTAAATCGTCAAGCACCGGCAGTCGCTTGTATGCTAGCGTTTGGATTACACGCGTTGCGATCACATTACAGTATTTCTCGTTATTTTTGTTTTCATTAGGGTACTTTACCTTTTATTTCAGTTTTTATGTCATAAGGCTGTTATCGGTTTAGCATTCTTTTTATTTTATTTGTACTTTTTTAGTTTCCCAAGAACAAATTTATTTATTATTCTTATTTTTAATTATCGTATCAACAATGGAAATTTATAATTTACGTGAATATTTACATTTCTTATAAACAATTATTAATATGTTTATACGCAATGTAATTACGTATCAGATTACAAAGAAATGAGATTTTCTCGAGACCGCCGCGCGCCGACCGTTTCGAAAGGATCGCACGCTCACACTAAGACTGGACTGCTTCGTGAGCACTCGGGTGTTCCTACTTAATGTGGCGGAATCTGTATGTGTTCTTCGCTTTAAAGGGTCCTGGTTTAAAATGCAAGTAGCGAACATTACAAGAGATTGAGTATAAATTGAAAATAATTGGACAGATTCTCTTTCGAAAACTTATTGCCAAATGGCAACAAGTTTAAGAAAGAATCTGGAAAATTATTTTCTAATTTAGCGAAATCTCGAGTGCTATTCGGATTATTTTCTAATGTTTTTAATTATTATATTAATTTCTTCCAGTGACGCGGAACTAAAGCTTTTGCGATTCAGTTTTTAAAATTCACTAAATTTAACTTTACATTGATGATAATTGTTATGTAGTTAATAAAAATAAAACAAAGTACTAATTATTCTCGAGAGAATAATGTAATTACATTATTTCCAGTATAATAATGATATTATTGATCAGAATTAAACACGTGATCAAAAATACTGCTAAACGACTGAAAAATGAAAACGTTAAAAAATAATCACTTATAGTACCATGAGTAGTCAAAGTTATGTTGAATATTTTTGTGGTGCTCTCACGAATGTCTCTCACGCTTGCATTTGAATAGTGCGCAGCACGAGTAGCATCCGCAAGCGTGAGAAACATGAGTGATTCCACCACAAAAATATTGTACTTAACTTTGACTACGATTGGTATTCGAGGGACTATTCAATGAACCAAATCAATGATTAAAATAAAATACATATTTCAAAAGCTAGTTCGCAAATCTGCGTTACACATGATTTCATTTTCATAGCAACCGGTAAATAAATTTTTGTTATTTGAATTTTTTTCTGAACGCAGTTTAAAATACTCACTGCAACCACTAGTGGAATACCCAGTTATATTTTCGCTGGAATTTGCTGTTGCTAGGCCACGAAAGTAAATATTTGCTATTTTATTGGTTAATATATTTGAAAAATGACAGGTGAATTGAATAGTCATTGCTTACTTTAAAAAATCTAAAGCATCTTTTTAACGACGTGGTTAAATGTCCGCTGGCGGAACCATGCACTGTATTTCGAAATTCTGCCGTCCGGCGGATTTAAATAATCTTAGCCCCCAATTCCGCCGAAAATTCAACTGATTTGCGCATGTACGGCGGAACACTACTTTAAAAAGAAATAATACCACCGAACGGCGGACTTTATCGAATAAGGCTTGGTTCTCATGAAGCGCGTCAGACGCGCGCTTAACGCGCGTTCTATAATTTATAAGCCGTTCACATGAGAGGCGCTAGACGCGCGGTTAGCACGCGTTTTATGATTAGTCTCTGTATACATGACTGCAGTTATAAACTGTGATTTTTGCGCGCTAGTGTAGAATCCAATTGTTATTCATCAAGAATGGATGTTGAAGACGCTATTTGTTTGTGGATTGCGTACAGAAAAATGAAACGTCAGCGTCTTAGAATGAGTTCTTCCCAAGCCCTCCTTTTCGCAACCTCGTTGGAATAATCTTTTAAATTCATGTCCCAAATCGCAGGTCTGTTTTCAATTTGATCAATAAATAAATCGGTATTAAATTTTTCACCTTCCATAGCTAATATGAAATTGAAATGTAGAGCACCGAAGAAATTCACAGAACGTAGCAAAAGATGCGCTCCATGTGAACAGACAATGGGCATATCTCATATCTAAAAGCGCGCATCAACGCCGGTCCACGCGCGCTTTTAAAACTTTTGCGTTGAACCGCGTCGAGCGCGTGTAAAGTTCTAATCACGCGCTACCATGTGAACACCAAGTACTAATTATGTGTATTTTAAAAACGCGCGTTTAGGAAGCGCGCGTTTGACGCGCTTCATGAGAACTAGCTCTAAAATGCTCAGTCCGCCGCGCCGTTCTGTGGCTGTGATGTTAAAGTGGTTCACTATTCTAACAATTAATTTTATATTACATATATGTTGATGATATTTTTTTTTAATTTTACCTTATGAAAAAGTAAATTATATTTTAAATCAATTCAATTCTAGTCATAACAGGTTGCAATTTATCATCGAAAGAGAGAATAGTAATAGCATAAGTTTTCTAGATCTAAATATTATTAGACAAAATGGTAATTTAATAACAAATTGGTATCACAAACCCACATGGTCAGGTAGATATATTAACTATAACTCTTATCAACCAAAAATTCACAAAATTTCAACTATTATTAGCTTGACTGATCGTGCAGTATTACTTTCGGACAAATTATTCGTTATCGAAAATATAAATTTAATTAGGTAAAGAAATTCTTTCTTAAAATTCATATCCTAAAAAACTTATTGAATCTGTAATAAATAATCGTGCAAAACATCTAACAAATGTAAATGTTACCAGACTCACTCAAATATCAAATATATCACGTGTCCACCAAGTATGGTTTTCTTTTGTAGCGTTTAAATGTTTTGTTTAATATTACGCGACATAGGTCAACGCAAGAATTATTGTAAATTCACAGGACTGTGCGTTGCACTTATCGCACTTATGCGAAAACTACGCTGTGAATCACAATTTAATAGTTTGCGTAAAATTAGAACTCAACTGCTTAACTATCTTAATCGGCCGAGCACACCGAGTCCAGCAGCCGGTTCTAAGGGCCTAGAAGGGGTTCTTAAGGGTACGGTGCGGGAGCGAAGAATAATAACACTAGCCTGCGAAGGTTTGGCGGATGACATAAAACTAAGTTTATGTAGTAGATTTGGTGTTCCTGGGTTCGAAAAAAATGTAATAATTTTTTCATCACGTCCCATTTTTTTTAATACAATATTTCAAAATACGTTTTTCAAACATAATTTTCGAGAAACTGACTGTTTTTTCCCATTTTATGGGCAAGGTATCGGCTTGCGGAATACTCCTTGTAACTTAGGCTCTAACTACTAAGGTCATACGGCCAACCCCACTAGAATTTAGCCGAATCACTCTGTATTTCGTTACTTCAATTTGAGTATGGTTTCTAAGATTTGCCGAGAAAATGAATCTTTTTATACAGAATGTACATGTAGTTAAAAAACTTAAATTTATGTGTCTGAAGGTGCTCGAACGGTAGAATTTTTTGTAAAGAATACATTTTTTGCGTAAAGTCAATAATAATAAAAACGTTACTTTGATATGTGCAATATGAAACTAAGAAATTTGAATTTTATAGACAGACTGTAGTTAAAAATTTAAATTTAACCATTGTTTCTGAAGTTTCTTGAGAAGCAGAACTTTTTATAAAGAATAACTTTTTTACGTAAAATTGATATTAAAAAAGTTTTTCCTCTTGTCAACTCAATCCGGAGAGAACTGTATACAGTAAAGTCTGGTTATACACTGAGAAAAATGGAATTTTGCGATTTTGATAAAACATCATTCGTATCGATAAAATAAAAGTATAATGTAAAAGTATAATGCTGTCATGTTATAAGATACATCTTACTCTAAATTAATCATGATTCTTAGCACAACGAAACTGTGTAAGTTTAAGAATGTAAAATTATCATTCTACATAATACGTAGTGTTAAAATATAATATACCAGAATGAAGTATTATGCTGAATAAATTAGTAATAAAATGTCATGTCTGAGTTTTTGTTAATTACTCCGGTAATTTTATCATGACAGGAAATGATACTCTAAACAACAAACCACATAGTGTTAATTTTGCAGTAGTACGCTGAGTCGTTTTTTAACGCGAATCCGAATAAAATGTTCAGAATTCTTGTTAATATAAACGTATTCCTGTGAGTCATTTTTCTCAGTGTATTATAACGAATCCAAAAAATGCACCAAAATAGGTTCGTTATATCCAAAGTTTGCTATAATCGGTAAATAAATACGAAGCATGTATTTAATAGGTTTTTTAATTGCTCGAAATATAGTACGTTATAACCAAGAGTTCATTTCAAATGACTTCAATATGTATAGCTGACCTTTACAGTAATTTCATTTTTTTAAAAAAACCTGACGTGATAGAAAAAAACTAATAACAGGTTCTTCTTTACAATGCCAAAATCATTCAAAAACACCCAATTTTATTTCATCCGCAAAAAAAAATATTTTTTTCGCAGGCTAGTGTAATCAGCCCTAAACTAAAATAAATATATTAATAAAATCTTACACATAATTAATTATTCACTTACAAACTACTTACGTTAAAACTTATATAAAAACTGACACATTTTCGATTTATGCTTCGGGCACATCTGCGTTAACGTCTAACGGCATTCTAACGGACAAGAACGCGACAATTAATGAGAGAAAAATTAATGCGCTAAGTTTTACATTGGTGGTTAACGTCATTATTTGTCCCACATTTCGCTCCGAAGTAGCCGCAGTAGTGGTATTTTATTTGAATATTGGCAATTTTATCTTAAATGTCAAATATCACAGGAGTTCTATTAAAATATTTTAGCATTTTCCGTTTCCTAACATTAAAAAATTATATTTTAAATTAGTACTTGAAATAATGAAAGAAACCTGCAATCAAAACTAGGATAGTACGTGACTAAAAACACGAGATGTCGCCGTTTTCGTGCAAAAAATGTATGTTCTGTCTTCCTCACATATATCTTTCTTTATCTTTGGCAACAACTATGCGATACGTTCGCCGGCAATCCGTTTGATGTGTATCAAAAACCGCCAGCCCAGCTATCGTCTAGCGCGCAATGCCATTCTCAATGCCGTTACAAAATTAGTGCCATATATGCCAATAATCCGTCGTTACACTATCGTTGTCGGAGCCACGCTGCGTCTAATGTGCTGCCCAACGTGATTTTTCACGTCTAACTTGACAATAATTGTATGTGTAGCGACTGATTAATGGCAAATTAGACGTTAAAAATGACGTTAGGCAGCACATTTGCCGTTAGTGTGGCTGAACCATTAGAAGCTTTTTTAAAACTTCTTGTCCCCTCCCGTAGTTACACCCATTATTACAAGCCGAATCATCATTTATTTGCTTGAACTCTGTTCGTTGCTAATTGCCAAATACCTGATGTTACGTTACTAAAGGTTAATACACTAAAGTCATGATTGGAATTTAACCCAGGAGCCGTGGCGCCGGGTCTCTCAGACCCAGCGTAAAATATTCACCTTGATTACTTCCAAGAAATCGGTGCTAGGAACACATACACTCATAAGTGCCCTTCAGTTTGTGTGAGCATTCGGATGTACACGCATCGATTTGATTGTGTTCATAGTTTTTGTTTTGTTTGCGAAAAAGTCTCATGGACCCCGGCGCCATCGTATTCGTGACATTTTTTCTTCACATCGTGATCAGATAAGCTAGTGATTTTTTTTTAAATTATCAAATTCTCTTACATATACGTATACATACAATGAGTTTCATTTCTCAACTACACACCCCTGTAGTTTTTATATTTATTAACGGATCGATTTCAAATTTTCGCCAGATGAACATCCTCTTAAAACACACATTTTTCAAATTTGAAACCTTTTGTATTGCAAGCCATGACCTACTGCGATTTAATAGAAAGTCGAAAAAATTAAGAAAACAGTAGGCCTTGTTTGATCAAAAAAAGTTATTAGAAAAAGTTGTTTAGAATTACGAAATAACCCCAATTACCAAATTTGGTTGAAAAATTTTAATTTTTAATTATTAAAAAAATTGAATTTCAACTTAATCTACAGTTTTACAAAACGCTAAAACTAACCGACTAAGGGTGCGTTTCGTTTGCGCGCTCACACGCTTTAAGCGCTCACGCTTACAAGCGCTGTTTTCTGTTGTTTCCTTTGGGGTTTAGTCGCTTAAGCCGTTATACGCAAAGGTGTTTCTTTTGACTTTTGTTTGCACAACGAATTCATAACCTCAAAAATATAACTTCAGTAGTGAAATCGATTCAATCATAGCTGCTGTAGCTATTTCTAAAGTGTAATGTTTGTTTATAACCTGATTATGATTAGCTGATCTCCTCATACGCATCTCATACGTTCCATTTGGAACATAAGCGCTTACGCTTTTGCTGCTCTACCTCGATGGAATAAGCGATTGTGAGCGAAGACTATGACGTCATAATGACGTTACTATTTCGTCAGCCGGCGCTTTGTGAGCGTTTGCAAAGCCAAAGGGAACGATTTAAGCAATACTTATGAGCGCTCAAAGCATGTGAGCGCGCAAATGAAACGCACCCTAAAACACACAGAATGAAAAAAACAGCTTAATCTAATCTAAACCTAATCTACCAGGCCCCCATCGTGCAGTATGCATTTTTCGATACGTTTCCTATTATTCTTTACAACTTTGTTTAGTTCCTGGGGTGTTATTTCAAGACAAGCTTGACGAATCCTGTTGCGTAGGTCTTCTGCATTATTATTTAGTCGTTTTAGGGCCGGTTTCACAGAGCTTCGATTAATATTTAAGTTACGATTAACTATGTAACGAATGATTAAACAGGAAAACAATTGCATTTAACGATGCTTAAGTTAACACTGATTACTAAACGGTTCGTTCTGTAATCAGCCGTTAAATAGTCTAAATGCTCCGTTAAGTGTTTCAGAAAGCTCAATTAAGAGATAATGCTTTGTTTACTTCTGCCTAATCAGATGTTAGATTAATCGATAGAATTCCATCGATTAAAAAGTGTCGAGTAAGTTTTCTAGTTATTATAAAGCTTTTTTAACATAAAAATTCAACACATTAATCTAAAAAGTAAGTATAATTTTATTAAAAAAATGTAACTTACCTTAAATATGAGAAATAATGTTTTATACTTTTACTTGGCTTGGTTTATTAATTAATTTTTACTACATTATTGCTGAAGTTATTTTCAACAATAAACAATTCAAACTTATTTCAGAATGTCTGCATCCTCACTTTCTTCTTTATCTGATGATGAAGAAATGCCTCACGGTAGAATTCGTTTATAAGAGAAAAAATCCTTTCAATGATTTGGACGACGATGAATTTAAGTTAAGGTTTCGCTTTTCAAAGAAGGAGTTATGGAACTGTTACATACATTGGGTCCCACACTAGAGCCGACAACAAACAAAAACAAATCTATAAGTGCTGTAAATCAGTTGCTGATAACATTGCGCTATTATGCTACTGGAGCATTTCAACAGCTGATTGGTGATACCTTTAACGTCCAAAAAACCATCGGTATGCAGAATAATTCATCGTGTCACTCATCTTATTGCAACGCAAGGCAAACAATTAATTAAAATGCCAACAGAAGAAGAAGCTCAGCAAGTCACATTAGACTTTACGCAATAGCGGATTTCCTCATGTCATTGGCACCGTAGACTGCACCCACATTAAATAGTTTCACCTGGTGGTAACCGTGCTGAGCTGTATCGCAATAGAAAGGTTTCTTTCTGTAAACGTTCAAGTAGTTGCTGATGCAAAATTAAAAATCAGGCATGTTATTGCAAGGTGGCCTGGTTCTGCTGCACGATAGTACAATATTTAATGATTGTCCATTGAAGGCAGACTTGGAACGTGGTCGATACGGCAACAATTTTCTTTTAGGAGATAGTGGATATCCTTGCAGAAAATATATCCTTACTCCACTTCTTAACACCCACACTCCAGCAGAAGCATACAACATTGCCCACATTAGAACACGGAATACCGTAGAAAGATGTTTTGGTGTCTTGAAGAGAAGGTTCCCTTGTCTACATGTAGGAATGGCATTAAAGCTTGATCACGTTTTACCAGTCATCATTGCATGCTGTACTTTACACAATTTGGCAATTAACATCAATGACCCAAATCCTCCAGAGGAATATCCTTTTAACCTTTACGCCATCAGGTACTATAACAGTAACATACATTATCAGGAGGAGTCCTACAGACTCTTGGGATATATTGTTTATGCAGGCGTGATAACAGCAATATTAATGTTATTATAATTGTTTTTTGTTATTAACATAAGAAAACAAAATGTAAAAGTAGGATTTAAACATTTATTTCGGGATATAAATACATGAAAAAGCTATCTATATATAATTCAGCAGCATCAAATTAAACATGTTTTACTTTTTATCTAAACTTTTTGAGTTAAAGGGCGCGAGTATTTTGATGTGTTAGCCATGTTTTAAAACTAAAGGCACACTCAAAATACAAAAAACAACACTCAAGGCAGTACAAAAAATTGTCGAGTTAACTGTCAGGTGGAGTCTCTCGGACTCTAATACGTCTATACACGTCAGTGACTTCAATCTGACTGACTTCAAGACATATCCTCCCTCAGCAGCTCTCCTAAAGGTACTGAAATGGGCGACGGTATAAATATAATAATTGAAAGAATACCCGAACAACATATTTTACCAGAGTCTCGGAGACTCCATCTGATGGGTTGAGGGTTAATGATGATTACATCGCAATAAATGCAGATAACTTGGCAGCAGTAGGGGGACAAAATGATGTCATCAGAAGAACACTCATTAATACTGTTTTAATACTTTTGAACTTTTCTTCTTCTTGACAATTATTTTGAAAAGTTATAAAAATATTGCCAAACAAAAAACGTTCAAAACCCTACAGGTTGGTGTTGGTACACCTACAGCAGCCACATTGTCTGTCTCAAAATTAGAAAACCACCTCCTGTTAAATTATGTTGCCAAAAAGAAAATTTCCCCAAATATATTTTGGTTGAAATTGGTTGGTACTTCACGTTGTCACTGTAATTACATGTCAGTAATCTGGCGTCAAAATTTGAATTGTCACATTTGCAATTTGCATCAAATTTTTAACTAAATATCAAAAAATGAGGTCACGTTTTTGTATAATTTTTTTCCACAACTGAAAAATAAGAAATTGGTAATAATGTAGGATATATCTATATATTTTTGGTGTGCCAAATAATCTAATATTTCCTTCACAAATTGTTGATAAAATATGTACAAAATAAAAGTTAGGGATAAAATACTGAGAGTTACCTCCTCAAAACTACCCCTTAGAAAGAAGGAAGGGCCTGACAAATAATACGTCATTAATCTCTAGGGAGAAATGGTACATGTACATACAATGGTACTTATGTATGTTGCATATCAACATCACAGTTGATCACACTACGTACTATCGGCGACTATAAACAGACCGAGAAGCAATAAGACTTCAAAATTCGACCTTATTATACGATCAATAGTGCCAAATAAATTTTTAGTCATTCTTTTTATATCTGCGACTGTACGTAAAGTTAACTTAGCAATTCTTATGTGGCCCACCTACGGGATTTCTTTAGCAATTCTTATGTGGCCCACTTAATGGATTTTTTAAAGTTTTGGATGTTTGAGGACAGTATGGTTGATCTAAGTTTGCACAAATGTAAACTATCATTTACATTATTACATGTTCTTGCACATTTAGGTTTTTTAAGATTTATTGACTTTCCACAGAAAAAAATTGTAATAAAAGATACTACAACTGTAGTTAAAATAGAACTAAAAACAAATTAACTGTAATTTTTCTGTGTAATGATGTGAAATCATGTTTTACTGAATTAAGAATAATAAGTAAATCCTTGAGGAACGAATGCATATGTCATAAATCCAATTAGTATAATTTGTAGTTATTACATGAACAATTAACACTTGATTTGTAAGTGAAGTCAACTTTTGTCAGATGAAATTTGTAAGTACATAGATTTTGAACCTTAAATTAGACACTGTTTAAATTGAACGGAAAATTCTATGTTAAAGTTCTAAAATCTGTTTACTTATTAGATTTGTAATTTAAAAATTACCAACCATGTGATCAAATACTTTTACCCTTTAGAAAGCTATGAAATTATTTATTTAATAATAATATTGGCTAATACGAATAAAATACAGCCTTCTAGACTCTAGAGTGTGGAAGTTTTCAATCGTGGTAGAGGTAAATTAAATAGAGAAGACCCTCACATGTAATACGTTCGTACAAGTCTTTGGGATAAGAAAGAGGTGTTTTGGTGTTTCTTGCTACACGCAAATTGTAATCATTATGTAGTTTTATTGTTTACTATAAAGTTTGTCCCATCAGCAGTTTCTGACGTGAGAACTAACAAATTTGGATGACACATCGGTTCTTCTCTAATTGATTTCAGTCTAGAGCTGGGTAACTCACGAACCGGCTCACGATCCGGCTCAGTCTTTGTTTCAGGTGAACCGGATCGCGGGTCACTAGGAGCTGCATCTTTCATAACTGAGCCGGGTTAACGCTCAAAATTCGCGTCTAGAGCCGTGTAATTCACGATGCGACGATCGCGTTTAAGTAAGTGAGCTGCTTCTTTCAAAACAGCCGATTCAGCGCACAAATTCACGAATGTATCTGAATCAGCATTCTACCACCTCTTTAATGAGTTTTAGGGCATTATTTTTGTTTATTTAAAATTTCCCTTGAATTCCCAGAAATGCACATTCTAATTGAAGATTTTTAAGGTGGAATTTTATGTTTGATTGAGGTTCTTTATAGTAGTTATATTAAAAGCGTTATCTAGTAATTGATGTCAGTATTCAGAAGAGTCGGCAAAAGTACAACAGATAGTTTTATTAAAAATATACCTACCATTGCTTTGTATTTTAGGCACATTTGTTCCCTGCGAACGAATCTTTTCTAAGGCGGGTCAAATTGCAACAGAAAAAAGAAGTAGTCTCAGTTCGTCTAAAATTTCTGAAATTATATTTTTAAATAACAATTTGAATTGATTTGTGTTGTAAATTTTTGCTTTATTTAAAATAATATTCTACTTTTTTTGTGTTAAAAATAACTATTGTTTTATTTACTAGGATATTTTATTTTCATTCTTTATTTTTTTACATTTGCTTTTCGTGTTCTTTGAGAATGTACCATTGCGGCCTTAAAATTTTGCACGAATTTTTATCAAGTAGCCAAATTTTCTCGAAATTTTAGTTTTTTTGTTTTAAACTAAAAACTGTGCTTTTGGCACAATTAATTTCAGTGTCCTTAAAAAACCGTATTCACAGCGGTAAATTAAAACTTGCGAAATTTTAAGGCCGCAATGGTAGGTATATTTTTAATAAAACTATCTGTTGTACTTTTGCCGACTCTTCTGAATACTGACATCAATTACTAGTTAACGCTTTTAATATAACTACTATAAAGAACCTCAATCAAACATAAATTCACCTTAATCTTCAATTAGAATGTGCATTTCTGGGAATTCAAGTGAAATTTTAAATAAACAAAAATAATGCCCTAAAACTAATTAAAGAGGTGGTAGAATGCTGATTCAGATACATTCGTGAATCGGCTGTTTTGAAAGAAGCAGCTCACTTATTTAAACGCGATCCGGTTCGCGATCGTCGCATCGTGAATTACACGGCTCTAAACGCGAATTTTGTGCGCTAACCCGGCTCAGTTATGAAGGATGCAGGTCCTAGTGACCCGCGATGCGGTTCATCTGAAACAAAGACTGAGCCGGATCGTGAGCCGGATCGTGAGTTACCCAGCTCTTTCACTCTACTTCTACAGCTACTAAATAAAACACAATTTTACATGTAAAAAATTTATTTATTGTAATTTTTCTAACTGTCTTCTGTAAATTTTCATTTGTAATTGATGCTCACGCATCAATAAATTTCTTTTCAAATTTTCATTTTGTATTTTCTTTTTAATATAAATTATTCTTAATTTTTCATACGTTTTAAATTTCTTTTTTTTAAGTATTGTTTTCCTTTTTTTTGTGGATGGGAAGTGGAAGTGGAGCCTTGAATTAAAACTGGTGGAGGTGAGGAGGGTGCAGTCTGAATTAAGGACTCGGTACTCGGTACATTGTTGGATTCTGGGACTGGGATTTCCTCAATATTTTCATTTAGCATATTATTACCTAGATTCAACAAGTTATGCATTATTAAAAACTAATAATACTATACAACCATGACTTTATAACAAAGGGAAGGCTCAATATGAAACCACAGAAATTGACTTTTAACTTATAAGTGACATAATCGTAGCAACTAATTCCTAATCTACTGAAATACAGTTTGTTAAATGGATTACGCACGTCATTGACAAACGGCACTATTAAAACCAAGTTTTATATATAACTATTGTACCTAGGTACATCACTCGTTAGGATTAAAAAAAGAACGTCTTTATACAAATGTTTGTAAAGTAAAACTTACGATTTATTACTTGGCTTGAGAGTATTGATGAGTTTCTTACGGAAAAAATCAATGACGTGCATAAAAAAATCCATTTAACAAACTGTAGGTATACTTATATTGAATTTAGAAACATGAAATGATAACTTTCTGAAACAACATGATTCCAGTTGTTGTGAAGTCGTGGTTTTTAATGACTAATTATACAAATAAAAATAATTAATTAAATATTAATATCAACTTTGATATAAACGATGAGGTTCAAAGCTTGCAAAATAGTCCGCAACACTATCATAAACGTTTTCCAGTGGCTGCACTTGGTCCCCTAAAATTGCTAACACTTGACTTCCGATATCTGACAATTGAGTGGAGCAACTACCACCTCCAGTCTGCTTACGTTCTTTCTGAAAATCATATTTACTTTGACGCCAAATTATTGCTACCACTAAGATTCTGTGATTCATGCTCGATTTTACCACATTTTGTTAATAAACTGAAATCACAATCTACCACTAAATTGTGTCAGTTAGATTATGATTGATATTATTTTGGACTTATATACACTGTCATTCTAAACACAACATAAATTTAATCTGTACTTAAAAATGTGAGGCATCGGACATAAAACAAATGTTTCAAATTACCTTTTCAATTGCAGCAATTTCCTGAAACTTCTGGCTCTCCTTTACAGTAACTCCTAGCTCCTGCATTTCTTCATACCATTTTTTCTAAAAAAGAATGTAATGCAAAGTATATATCCTAAAGTATTGCTACTTTGTAGTAATATGCAATCAATTACAACAAGGTATTTAGATTTTGGGATGCAAGGAATTTTACACCGATGATTGCATTTAATATGAAAAAGATTAAATAATTATCAATTTTATAAAATGTAGTTAAATACATTATTACTTAAGTAATTTCACTGTTCAAGACATCCGTTGGCATATTAAAAAAAGTGAAATTGATAGTATTTGTCCCACATGTGTGTTTTTAGATTGAACGAATTGTACGCTTTCATATTCATGGCAAAATAAAAAAAAAACATATTGCAATCTACTGAAGATATCTAATTATTGTAAGAGAAACTCAACATTTGGTCCTCCGAGCAAAATTCTTACACAGTGGTTAATCACATTTTACACGACAAGGCCTAATTATTTTGGCATTCATTAAAAACTTATATTCATGAATTAACCTGCTCATTATAAATGATCAAGGATTACTTACATTTTCATCTGCAGCCTCCTTTCGGGTGTGCCTTTTTAAATTCTCATATAAATGTTTTAATTGTTCAGCTGATCGTGGAACCATATTTTGGCAATTAAATTCTTCTGCTATTTTCTTCCAGGTGTCGGTTTTTGTTTTTACAGAAACGGCATCTGTTCTTTTATTTTCTATAATGTTATTATACCTAGAAAATAAGGAAGGGAAGGTTGAAGGGATAAACTTGGAGAAAGGTATAGTAAGTATAGGAAAACAAAAATGGCGATTGATTATATTATCCTAAAATTTGGTTACACTTTACATTTACATTAAACTGGCTAAACTTTTACTGCAAAGTAACAATTTCTATGGACACCTATAGTTAAATTCGAACTGACAATTGGTACAAGAGTATAACTTTCACAGTAATAGAATTTTGGCTCAAATTATCTTTCTGCCTATTTATAAGTACAATTTCAAATCTTAAACGTAGGTATTTTTGTTCAAGTTTACATCCTGTGTGCACTTAGTAAATGTACTTTAAGAGATACTTACGATTTTACTAACTGCAGGAGCTGTTCTTTTTCAACTGCACTAAAGTTAGCGCCTCTCTTTCTTTTATCCATTTTTAAAACCACTAACTGCGAGCTGTGTACACGGAGAAAAATAAATTCGTTGAATTGGCCATTTTTATGTTACATATTTTGTTGAATCATTCATTATTTAACTATTTAACCATGAAAATGGTAAAATCAACGCATTATTTTTCTCTGTATATCTAGTTTCGAGCCGAGTTTGAAGTTTGAATTTCTAACCTTAAACAGACTACACTTGACGCACAGACTTAAAATAACAATAAACGCGCGCAATTTTTCGATGTTGCCAAACGTAAACTCCAATTAGTAAATCATAGATTAACTTAATAGTTTTTTGTTTTGTGAAACAGCGTCAGATTTTTAACACTGATTAAACTTAACGGTTGATTAGTTAATCAACACTTAAACAAATCTTTGTGAAACCGGCCATAAGGGTTTTAGTCGGTTAGTTTTAGCGTTTTGTAAAACTGTAGATTAAATTGAAATTCAATTTTTTTAATAATTAAAAATTAAAATTTTTCAACCAAATTTGGTAATTGGGGTTATTTCGTAATTCTAAACAACTTTTTCTAATAACTTTTTTTGATCAAACAAGGCCTACTATGTTTTCTTAATTTTTTCGACTTTCTATTAAATCGCAGTAGGTCATGGCTTGCGATACAAAAGGTTTCAAATTTGAAAAATGTGTATTTTAAGAGGATGTTCATCTGGCGAAAATTTGAAATCGATCCGTTAATAAATATAAAAACTACAGGGGTGTGTAGATGAGAAATGAAACACATTGTATACATTATGTTTGTTCGGGTTCTCGCCAGGACAGTCCCAGAACCGTCTTAGAACATCCAGGAGCATGCGCACAACAAAGTAGCGTGCATTTTTTTAGTTATGCGCATGCTCCTGACAATTGTCCATTTGTCTTCGCGGAACCCGAACAAGTCTAATGTAAGAGTATTTGATAATTTTCAAAAAAATCATTAGCTTACCTGATCACTATCTGAAAAATAAAAAAAATGTCACGAATTGTGTAAACAAGTGATGTTTATATTCAGCTGATTTTTGTTCACTGACTTTCGATTGTTTGCTCTTTATTACTTCTTCGTTATATGAACAATAATAAATTTTGAAAAGTGCTATGCCTGTATTTTACCAGCAAATTAGGTAATTATTATATTAGTGGTTTTTAATCAAAAAACAGTCACAATTAAAATCTAGGCAGTTAGTACTTTTCATTATAGACTAGATATGAATATACAATGTTTCCAAATGATAAAAATTAAATTTGGGGAAAAAATACGGAGGTACTATTTTACGGGCCCGTCAGACCCTGCGCCACCGTATTTGTTACGAATTAGGGCGCCACCACTGCAGGGTTAAAAGCTGAGCGAAATTATATCAAATATATCAAACATTTTAACCGTTTTAATTTACTAAATTCGACTTGCAACAATGCCCCACGCTAAGACAGTTTAATATACTTCAATAGTAGTTAAACTATGTCAAGTGAAATAAAGTTAATATCAAGGAATTTTAACACAGTTAGGGAAATAGAAAATCAAAGAAAATTTCAAATACGTCCTTAGGAGTAGTCCCTTTCTGCTGATTGCCTTTGGAGGTGACCACATGGTTATCAGATGTGCCAAAAAGAAATTTAAGCGCATACCCTCCTGCATCGACAAGTCCTCTCCTGTTCCTCGTGGAAACTGTTAACGATCCTTCGAAGTAGAGAATTTCTTCCTTTAGTTTAGTTCCTTGTTCTGTTATCAATTGCATTTCCGTGTTTACCAATTTCCAGTCTTTGCCACTGTGATTTGTAAGTTTATCTAGTATGTTTTCTTGAAGTAATTCAGCTGCGCCATGATGTTTTCAAGCGGTCCCGTGTATTGTTTTAAATTTACGTCCAAAACCATTGTCCAACGATCTCCGGTTTGTAAAATCTCACCCTCGTTAAAAAAGATTACCCCATTTTCTAGTAATACTTCTTCGTTGTTAACCAATGGAAGTACCAGGATACCCAGCGTCAATAAATCTAGCAAAGAAATAAAACTATAGTACTTAAAATTATAATATTTAGAATTATATTTTGAAACAAATTAAAACTAAATAAAATAAACTATTTATACTCTAATGGACGATTCATTATCCATGGAAGATCTTGTATTGGTCCTCTACTCCTCGTTGCATATTGGTACATTCTTTGAGGTGTAACTGCAAATTCTTCTTCCTCTCGTGAGTTAGAACAGTTTGATTCTTCGTCCTAGTCTTCTTCTTCCTCCTCCTCCTCCTTTGTCTCATGTTCTTCTTCATTTTCGTCCACATCTAATTTTTCTTCCATCTTTTCTTCATCGGGTTGCAGCAATATCTTCATACGATATGCGTGAATTGTTTCTTTTCTCCGAGCACCGATTTTCTGTACAGAATAAGTGACTGGACTCTTTTGTTATAATATCATAGGCCTGGGCACATATGCCGTAAAAAAGTCTGAATATATGCATGCAATATGTCTTAAAAAGATGTAAATATATGCCGAATATATGCTGTTTAACAGGTATATATGCAGTTAATATCGGATATGCTGTTAAATATGCATTTGGTAAATCAAATCATAGAACACAACACAGAAAAATAGAATGTTGCGATAATGAATTATTTCATACATTATTATAATAAAAATATGTATAATGTACATACACACAATTATATTTTTATGGTTAGAAGGTAAAAATAATATAAACTCTACAAAAAAATTATATAATACTTTTATTCTATTCTTTTACTCTATTATTATATAAATTAAAACTTATTACAATAAATAATCATATATTTCTCATCACAAAATCTTCTAAGCGGACACTAAATCGCGCAACTATACACTTTACGTTTCGCAGTCGTTCGACTGCTTCGTCAGAAGTGAAAAATATGTTGTCAAAATAAACAAGGTTGTCAACGGAAACTGAAAAAGTAACTTGATTTTTTTTTTATATACAGGGTGTCCCAGCAGTGTGTTCTCGGGCCATATCTCCATAACTACTCAAAATATAAAAAAATTTTCAACACAATTTCGTTTTTAATTTAAGAGATATACAACACAAAATTATTTTCATCTATACAGAGTGAATCAAAACAGTGGTGCCGGACACAACTTTTTTATTTCAAATGGGATACCCTATATATGAAATAAAATTGGGATTGCCCATAAAATTCTACACATTTTCTGTATACCATTGCCTATACCTAAACCTAACCGTTCTTGAGATATTTAACATTTTGTCTAAAAACTGCCTTTTGCAGCCACTATTTTATTTATTCATATTTTATTTATTTTTAATTCTAAGGAAAAGATTCTTGGTACAAATGTAGTTGATACATAAGCTTATCATAAGCCATTATTAAATATACTTTTATCGCTATAGGGTGGTCATGATAATAAACAAAATCTCAGACATTTTAAAATGACAGAACTCAATTTCCTTAAATAGCATGCCCTATATTTTTCTATCCTAAATTCTTCATTTAATAAAGTGCTTCCATTTTTATTAAGTATGTCTTATACCTATCTGAGATATTTTCTGAGATTTTTAGATTTATTTGAATTATATCTTTTAAATCGAGTTATTATCTAAGGTGGCCGCAAAAACGGCAAACAAATGAAGCTGTTGACTTTAATAATTAATTTTCAAGCGACAATGATGTACAGGCATTATTAATTCTAGTAAGTGACTCCTTTAGACAGTTATACATTTTTTTGTACTCACATTATAAATGTCCTATGAGCCTGTCAGGGATGCGTTAAGCTGTCTATTGTAATATTTTCCGCTGCAGCTGCGACCGACCTACTAGGTGTTCTCCATCGGCATTCGTCTTACAAACCGGGAAAACGCAGAAAACCTAGTTCGAAGGGGCCGAAATGAATCCTGAACACAATCCAACACATAAGTGTTCCATTTCCCACATAGGACCCATATGTACCAGGAGGGGATTCGAACACACACTTATAATTGCACGACCAAGCGTCAAGCCCGCGGATCCAACCAACTTTGGCTATGCAACCATTTAGTAAAGAAATAATTCAATAAATCTAATAATTCATTCAACTTAACAAGTTCCCAACAGTCTAACACTTTGAAAAATAATTATTAATGTCAACCGGTTCATTGTTTGCCGGTTTTCCACAGCCACCTTAAACAAGTGTTTGTTTTAAAACAAATAATTCAAATAGATCTGAAAATCTCAAGAAATATCGCAGATAGGTATAAGGCATACTTAAGAAAAATGAAAGTACTTTATTAAAAAAAGAATTTAGGATAGAAAAATATAGGGCATGCTATTTAAGAAAATTGTGTTTTGTCATTTTGAAATTTCTGATATTTTGTTTATTACCATGGCCAGCCTGTAGCGATAAAACTACATTTAATAATGGCTTATGATAAGCTTATGTATCAACTACATTTATATCATGAATCTTTTCCTTAGAATTAAAAATAAATAAAATATGAATAAATAAAATAGTGGCTGCAAATGGCAATTTTTGGATAAAATGTTAAATATCTCAAGAACGGTTAGGTTTAGGTATAGGCAATGGTATACAGAAAATGTTTAGAACTTTATGGGTAGTCCAAATTTGGTTTCATATCTAGGGCATGCCATTTGAAATAAAAAAGTTGTGTCCGGCACCACTGTTTTGATTCACTGTGTACAGATGAAAATAATTTTGTATTATAGACCTCTTAAATTAAAAAAAAAATTGTGTTGAAAATTTGTTTGTATCTTCAGTAGTTATGGAGGTATGGCCCGAGAACACACTGTTGGGACACCTGTATATTATATTTATTTTTTAATTTAAAAATAATTTGAACATTACAAATGTTAAAAAATTGACAGATCTATGTTCTATTTAAGGAATCGAGAAAACTACAAAATGTATCGTTTAAATTTGCAAAATCAGTACGTTTATTAATAGAATTCGACGACATTTTTATTTTACACATTTCAATAAAACGTCTTTTGAAAATATTAGACTCGTAATATAAAATGTTAGTATTTTCAAAATCAAAATTATGGTCATTTTCTAATGAATGTTCTACAAGCATTGAATGATTTTGATTATTTTTTTGGATATGATATTTATGTTGGTCTAGACGTTTTTTTTTTAAATTTTGGCTTGTTTCTCCAATATAACATGAATTACAATTGAAACATTTAATTTCATAAACTACGTTTGGTTGTTTTAATTTTGGTGTTTTGGTTTTTAAATTTGAGAAAATACTATTTAAATTATTTACAGATTTGCTAGCTAAAATTAAATTGTGTTTTTTGAATATGTGTTTAAATGTGTCATATAGTGGTTCAATGTAGGGTAATGATATGTATTTTTTGTTTGAAGTTTGTTTATTGTTATTGTGGATTTTTGAATTTTGTAAATATTTAACACGATTCTTTATTACTGATTCTATAAGATTTATTGGATAAGAATTTTGAACAAGAGTCTTTCTTATTAAATTTAAATTATCATAAATGAAAAGTTTATCTGAAAGTAAAACAGCTCGATCTGTTAAAGAAATAATTGTTGCAATTTTATAGTTTTTAGAAGTATACGAATGAAAATTAATATATCTACCTGACCACGTAGGTTTATGAAACCAATTTGTTATTAATTTGTTATTACGTCTGATGATATTTACATCTAGAAAACTTAGTGAATTGTTAATTTCTTTTTCTACTGTAAATTGTAATCTATTATGAAAAGAGTTAAATCTACTTAAAACAAAGTCTACTTTATCTGAAGGCAAATTCAATAAAATATCATCGACGTAACGAAAATATAAAGTTAAATTGAAAGGTAATGAGTTAATGACACTTTTTTCTAATTCCTGCATGACAATTTCAGCTAAAGCAGGCGATAAAGGAGACCCCATTGCTGTACCGAAAATCTGTTTATAAAATTTATCATTAAAAGCGAAATAAGATGTTTCAAAACATAAAGTAACAATTTCTAAAAAATTTTCTTTGGAAATGTCTGTAAAATCTTTAATTTCTATCCACCTATCATTAATGCTTTTTAAAGCTAACTCTTTTGGAATGTTAGTAAACAAAGAAACAACATCTAAAGAAATTATAATACAGTTATTTGGTATATCTATGTTTTTCAATTTATCTACAAGTTCATAAGAATTTTTTATAAAGTATTCTGATTTACTAGTAACTTGAGTAAGAATTTTTGAAACAAATTTTGTTTTAAGTAGATTTAACTCTTTTCATAATAGATTACAATTTACAGTAGAAAAAGAAATTAACAATTCACTAAGTTTTCTAGATGTAAATATCATCAGACGTAATAACAAATTAATAACAAATTGGTTTCATAAACCTACGTGGTCAGGTAGATATATTAATTTTCATTCGTATACTTCTAAAAACTATAAAATTGCAACAATTATTTCTTTAACAGATCGAGCTGTTTTACTTTCAGATAAACTTTTCATTTATGATAATTTAAATTTAATAAAAAAGACTCTTGTTCAAAATTCTTATCCAATAAATCTTATAGAATCAGTAATAAAAAATCGTGTTAAATATTTACAAAATTCAAAAATCCACAATAACAATAAACAAACTTCAAACAAAAAATACATATCATTACCCTACATTGAACCACTATATGACACATTTAAACACATATTCAAAAAACACAATTTAATTTTAGCTAGCAAATCTGTAAATAATTTAAATAGTATTTTCTCAAATTTAAAAACCAAAACACCAAAATTAAAACAACCAAACGTAGTTTATGAAATTAAATGTTTCAATTGTAATTCATGCTATATTGGAGAAACAAGCCAAAATTTAAAAAAACGTCTAGACCAACATAAATATCATATCCAAAAAAATAATCAAAATCATTCAATGCTTGTAGAACATTCATTAGAAAATGACCATAATTTTGATTTTGAAAATACTAACATTTTATATTACGAGTCTAATATTTTCAAAAGACGTTTTATTGAAATGTGTAAAATAAAAATGTCGTCGAATTCTATTAATAAACGTACTGATTTTGCAAATTTAAACGATACATTTTGTAGTTTTCTCGATTCCTTAAATAGAACATAGATCTGTCAATTTTTTAACATTTGTAATGTTCAAATTATTTTTAAATTAAAAAATAAATATAATATACAGGGTTAGTTAAAAGTATGGAAACGGCCATTTATTGCCGTTAATATTCATTTTAAGAAATATGTGCTTTATGAAAGTTTTTTAGGAAAATTTTATCTACAATTGAGGATACTTGAATTTTTTCCTTCTTCAATTGTTTTTGAGTTACGCCTATCTACGTAATTTTTTTAAATGGAAACATGTTAATTTTACTCTACCATTCGGTAGAGTATTTTTTTTTCTTTACAATAGTATTCTTGTTTTTTTTTTTTAGAATTGAGGAGTTTCTGAAAAAAAAAGCATTTGTCACTTTTTTGTGAAATTGAAAACACTGATTCAAATATTTATTTTAGGGCCAGTTTCATAATGGAATTTAAAG
This sequence comes from Dorcus hopei, assembly GCA_033060865.1. Taxonomy (NCBI): domain Eukaryota; kingdom Metazoa; phylum Arthropoda; class Insecta; order Coleoptera; family Lucanidae; genus Dorcus; species Dorcus hopei. Next base: position 55,593,075 of record CM065426.1, on the reverse strand, counting down.
GAGGCTATAAATCTAAGGTCACTTTCAGATGTCAAAACAAATATGAAAACACATTTGTTTACACATCAGAATGTGACTTTAATTTTAAAGGTTCCATTAAATTCCATTATGAAGCTGAAGTTAGGTAGATCTAAGGCAAAAGTGAAGTCACAGTATTATCATAAAAAAAAAAACTAATAAATAACTAAGTAAATTAAATTAAGTATTCAAATTGTCCTCCATTTGTAATTTGACAATGACTCAATCGATTTACAAAACCCTGAAGAGAATTTTCTGAAAATTCACGGGGAATTTCTTGTATCGTTCTGGTAATTGGAATTTTTAAATTTTCGATGTCATCGGGCTTATCTTTATAAACTTTGGTTTTCACATATCCCCAGAGGAAAAAAATCTAAAGGGCTTAAATCAGGGGAACGGGCTGGCCACTCAATTTCACCTCATCTCCCAATCCATCTATTTGGAAAAAACGTTATCAAGATACTGACGAATATTTACCATAAACTGGTGGGGCGCCATGTTGCTGAAAGCAGATACTGTTATTGGGAAGGTTTTCGTTGTTTTCATGTGGATAGAGCGTAGCACAAGCAGGTATAATTTGATTTTGCAATAACTGCAAATACAGAGCCGAATTTAAATTGCCATCGATGAAAAAGGGACCTATAATATGACCCCCTAGAATGGCAACCCAAACATTAACTTTTTGGGGATACTGCGTATGGTGCTCTAAAAACCAAAACGGATTGACAGATGACCAATATCTGCAGTTATGTCTGTTTACTTCACCGGTAAGGTAAAAAGTAGCTTCGTCAGAGAAAAGAATATTATTGACAAAATTTTCTTTATTATTGCAAATATTTAACATTTCTTCACAAAATTGAAGTCTCCTATCAAAATCATCTTCTGTCAATTCCTGTACAAGTTGTACCTTATAAGGTTTATACTTTTCACTTTTTAACATTTTAATGACTGATGACTGTGAAATATTGAGATTGACCGCTAATTGGTTGGTTGATAAATGGGGATCTTTAGATACAGCTAATAAAACATCCAGTTTTTTATCATCGTTGGTCGAAGTTCTCGGTCTACCACTCTTTGGCAAATCTTTAACGCTGCCGGTTTGTTCAAAACGTTTCAAAGTTTTACTAACAACGGATTTAGAAATTGGATTTCTATCAGGATGCGTACTATTAAATAAATTACAAACGTCTTGTAAACTTCTACATACGTCTATCTCCATAACCCAGCATCATAAGTATTTCAATTCTTTCATGTTCATTTAAATCCGCCATTGTTAATATTAACAGCAGTAATTACACATAATTGAATTTAACGTAAACAATAACCACTGATAAAGTTACTCGCTCGAGTTTGTTTATCGCTTACTTAGATGATGTACCTGACTTGGCGCTAATAAGCATGCACGACGGGAAATGAATACTTGAACCCTTGTTTTTTTTTTCAGAATCCCCTCAATTCTAAAAAAAAAAACAAGAATACTATTGTAAAGAGAAAAAAATGCTCTACCGAACGGTAGAGTAAAATTAACATGTTTCCATTTAAAAATATTACGCAGATAGGCGTAACTATAAAACAATTGAAGAAGAAAAAAATTCAAGTATTCTCAATTATAGATAAAAATTTCTTAAGAAACTTTCATAAAGCACATATTTCTTAAAATGAATATTAACGGCAATAAATGGCCGTTTCCATACTTTTAACTAACCCTGTATATAAAAAAAAAAATCAAGTTACTTTTTCAGTTTCCGTTGACAACCTTGTTTATTTTGACAACATATTTTTCACTTCTGACGAAGCAGTCGAACGACTGCGAAACGTAAAGTGTATAGTTGCGCGATTTAGTGTCCGCTTAGAAGATTTTGTGATACAAATTTCATCGGACAAGAACCAACTGTAAACATATATTTCTCGATATTTTCTATCAAGAAACTTTGCCTATCGTCACTTAATATATTTTTGTACATTGAGAATGATCTTTCCACATCGCAAGAAGTTATTGGACAATATTTAAAGAGATGTGCCTTGTTAACAATTATCTGCGGATGCTCAAGGGAACCTAATTCAATGTCTAATTCTCCGTTTAGAACATTTTTTACCGCTTCTAGTGTTTTCAAGCCAACATTTTTTTTTAAAACATCTTCCAATTTATTTAAGATTTTATTACACTTAGCGTTTTTAGGAATACTTAAATTAGACTTAAAATTTTCAATCAACGATAAGGAATTGGCTAACTGCAAATTTTGGGTTTCTAAATTTTTAATAACACTAGGTATATTAGAAAAGTGAACTTTAATGAATGAAAGCTGTGAACGTAATTCAGAATTTCGCAAAATTCAGCGACATATTGAAAAGTGTTCGCATCGAAGCTGTTTACTACATTTTTAATACCATCGAAATTATCACAGTAAAAAAGTGCAGCCTCGATCCAAGTTCCCCATCTAGTAATAATAGGTTGTGGTGGCAATGTGATGTCAGGAAGCATTTCTATGTACAGTTGTACTCTATGTGGAGATTTTAGAAAAACTTTCTTCCCGTTATTAATTAATTGATTTACTAATGGATATTCCATTCGAATGCAACACGGTTCAATCCTTGTGCCAAACAAGTCACATGCAGCAAATTTGGATAAAATATTTTGAAATTTTGAGCAGCCTTTAACATATATGAAGCTCCATCGGTTACCATATATAAGATTTTATTTACATCTACTGTATTAGGTAAAAACAGCATCGAAAATGTTTCATTTATAAAACGTGAAATTGTCAAATGATTAGTCTTTTCTAGCTGTTTTACTGCTACCAAATAACTAGGGTTTGGATCTCCATTCAAAATTCCAATAATAAAATTTGCGATATATCTACCTTTAGCATCAGTTGTTTCATCTATGCTAAACCAAATATACTCTTTTGATTGCAAAAGATGTTATTGAACATCTTTAATTCTTAATGTTTACTTCGTATAATTTTGGAATGTGAGATCTCGTTGCAGTTCTTCTGGAGACTACATTTTCATTCATCCATTTTGTCAGAAAGCTTCTAAATTCTGGTACATTCAACTTGTTTAACGGGATATTACACGATATAAGAGTTTTACATAAATCGTAGTTGAATTGATCTGCATTATTTTTTCGTCAACAAACTGCGACAACAACGGCTGCCTCAATTCAGGTGGATTTTTCTCTCTATTTTTGTAAGGAATGGTACTAATATGTTGATCCAATTGAAACTTTTAGTAACGTTGACCTATAAATAAAGAACAAAATTAATAATACCTATGTATTTATTACAGAATTGAAATAAATAATTATTAGATAGTTGTAATTAAAATTTATTCTTAAGTGGCTACTTATTTGGCTGAATTGATGAAGATAAATAAAGCTAACAAGAACGGACACATAAAGGAAATTTAGGAAACAATGAAAGTTTACGATTGAAACTTAGAAAACTGTTTCCAGAAAATAAATAAATAAAAGAAAAAAACACAAAAAACGATCGCTGATATCCTAAGTGAACGAACAAAATTGAAAAAGAAATTAAGTGACAAATTTTAGAAAAAATCCTAAAAGTATTTTTTTATGTAAAAAACTATGGTTTAAGGAAGCAACAGAAAATTTGAAAATGTTCTTAAAAAAAGAAAAAAAAAAAACACGATCGCTGGAAACTATTTTTTCACAAAAATTAAACAAAGGAAAGACGATCGCTGAAAGCAAAAATATGCGGGAATTCGAAGAAGGATTTAAAGGTTTCCCGAGCGATAAGAAAAAAGAGCAGTGAACGAAATGAAAAAAAAGAATAATCATCAACACAATCAGAGAAACGTCATTAGTTCTTGAATTTAACTTAAAAACGTTTTGTATTCTCATTCTTCGTTAAAATATAGTGTTGTTAGAGTTGAAAGTATTCGTAAGAGTTTATTTCAACAATCCCGGAATATTATTTTCCCACATTTGGGGGCTCGTCCAGGATGTGAAAAAGAAGTCCACGGGAAATACTATTCGGAAAGGTGAATAAAGAAGACGATACAGGTGGCATCAGATTCTTTGGTTTTTATCAAGACGATACTGAGAAACTTTGTAAATCATTGAAGACGAGTAGCAATTCAACAATCAAAGACGACCGATTGGAATTGTAGTGAAGACGAGTAACAGCGTTCCGAGGTACACGACGACAAATGACGACAGAAGACTGTAGGTGCCACGACGACGAACGAATTAATAACGAAGAATTCGACGAAAAGTATCAGGCAAGTAATAAAGTGAATTTGGGATTAGATAAAAATAAAATCGAAAGGACAGGAACTCTAATGTCACGCAAAATGACGACGCTAAAAGACATCGAAATAATTAAACAAAATATTAAAACAGCTCCTGTCGAAGCTATTCGAAAATTACACAAGTTGATCTATGAGACTAAACCAATGGATAGAAAAAATCGACAACGGTTACGAGATTTTTCTGGATTTTTATTTGATCGTGATTCAGAGGAGCATATCAAAAAAATTGAGTATATTCAAAATAATTTATGGATGCTGGTTTGCTCGCGTTTTGCAATATATTATATCTTGATTATTCCGGATCTAAGGAGGTACGGGCAGAACGCCTTTGCAACAATTTAATAGATCTGACGTTATTGAAAAACAAATGTGAGGAAACAAAAAATGAAGACGAAATCGATGAAGACACTGACCAGGAAGGCAACGACGAGGAACTAAGCCACAAGGATGACCAAGATGTAGTAAAGAAAAGAATGCAAGATCTTAATCCTAGGTTTTCTCTAAGTGAATCGAGCGATGATGTGAGCATTGAGGAGGAAACGAAGAAATCGAATTCAACAAAGGAACTGAAACATTCCAAGTCAAGAGTAAAAAAATTAAGTAGAAAGATAAGTAAAAAAATGCCTCAAGACGATAATTCAAGCGATGAAGAAGAGGAATGCAACGCAACTGGACACCAGGCCGTAGATTTGCATTCACTTTCCGTGATGTGGAGGGATCAATTCGACCTTTTGACGGTAGCATGGGGTTCCCAATAAGAAGATGGCTAGAAAAATTTGAAGAGACTGCGATTCTTATGGCCTGGGACGAAATGCAAAAATATGTTTTTGCAAAAAAGTCATTGACGGGCGAAGTTATTTATTCAGGATGAAAGAGGAATCTCATCCTGGAAGAAGTTGAAAAAAGCTCTATTAAGCGAGTTTGAGGTTGAAAGCAGCGCAGCCTATATTCACCGATTATTAGGTCGCAGAAAAAAGAAGAAAGAAGAGTCGCTCCAAGAGTATCTATTGATTATGCGAGAAATTGCCAGCAGAAGTGAAATCGAGGACAAATCGCTGATACAGTATGTCATTGATGGCATTGAAGACAACTCTGGCACCAAGCTAATTTTATATGAAGCGAATAGCATCAGAGAGTTGTTACGTTTAAATTTCCCGCTAACATCTCGGGACGATATATTAACATTCGGGTGCGTTTTAACACAGTACCCCTACATCCCTTCTCTCTACCACTCAACGTTCATTCGTGTGAAGCCCCACGTGACTGGTTTTTCGGTTTGGTATCCTAGCAACCTTCACTTACCACGAATTCGCTTTGTTGAAGCCCCTTTTTGTTCGGAGCGTGTTACAAGGCGGACGTAATTTGTGTATTGTGCAACTACCGTAGTTTTCGCTCGCAGTGAGGAATAACTTAATCGCGGCTGTGCCGGTAAAGTACGTAACACCTGCGAATACATTTGGAGGTCAGTTTGACTCCAATTCGAAGCCCAGGAGCAAAGCAACCCCAGGTAATGTAAAACGGCTCAATGGCGGACGTGATGAAATGGCAGCTAACGACACCTTTTTCCTTTTGTATTCAGGCTTCTTTTCCTACGCGGTTTTTCCTATTTGGGCGTAGCTTTCTGACGCCAGCTATTAAGCCAGGCTTACGGCTTATTTCTGCGGAGGCGCTTCGGCCCTATGAGTTTATCGTAATCCGTTCGGGGGAATCTGACCCGCCAAGCAGATAGATCCGGATTGTAGTCGCTACCCGCGATCGACAGAGGGCGTCGCAATCACCCACCGACCTAAAGTCCCTAGATTACTAAAGTACGGCAATACACAGTTTAGGACCAAATTTTAAAAACTAGCCAAAATATGGCGTCTATGTCACGTGACACAAACAGACTTGTGTATTTGAGTTGAATAAACAAATATTTGTCATGGAAACGAAGAAGTTTTAGATTTTTTGGCAGTTGATAAATGTCAGCTCCCAAAAGGAATTAGAAATAAGAAATAAATCATATTAAGAACACCGTAATAAATAAGCCATATTAATCTAAAGACGTTGAAGATATGATTATTAAAACCCTTTTGCTTAAAGTTTTGAGTTTTGATAGAAAAAAATGGAGTAGTTTTTGCAGGTAACGGAAATATTGCAGTTTTGCGTTATGTGTAAAATATTTGTGCTTGCTCGAAACTCTAATGTGATCGTCCGTGCCCGTTTGTGACGATTATTGGATTTTGTTTATTTTTATCGATTTACAATGGTTAATCGTGTTAAAGGGTTGGAAGGACGTTATTATAGTTTATTATGGGAGAAATTTACTAGTCGACAAATAGTACAGTTTACATGCTCAGATTTGCGCAGTAAAAGCTCTAGAAAATTGACATTTACGTTTATTTTCCGTTGTCATGTAAATCAACCAAAATTTTCATTTTAAAGTTCCCGCGCATAATAAACCAGAAAAAGGCTTCTCTATTGCCGTTCTTTATACTATCTAGGGACTTTACCACCGACCATCGCGTTTCAGTTGGCAACGACGACACCGACTCGAACTGGACAAGCTATCAAATGAAGGTTAGATTTCCCATGTAATACAATCTGACGTTTACGAACCGATCAATTTAGATCTTATGCCCGGTTGCACCGACCGTTATTAGCAGTTAATTAACAAATACGAGTTTATAAATCAGTTGTTAAAGATATATTCGTTGCACGAACTTTTGTTAGCGTTAACTTCAAATTTGTTAACTGTATTTAGCTAATCACCCAAAATTGTCTGATTAGCGAATTAACTCATGATTAACGTTGACAGCCATAGTTGACAGCTTGCGTATTGTGTTATTCATTGTGTTTTATAATAAAATACAGGTAATAATATTAGTCTTGTTGTGTGTACATTTAATTAGAACGTGTTGTCTTATTTAAGGGTTTACTGTGAATATGTCAACTGACAGTGAAGCCTTGAGCACTTCTTCTGATGAAGAACTATTGAATCTAATAAAAATACTTCCCAAGCCAAAACATTATAAGCCAAGAAAATAAAATAGCAACAGTAGATACTACATATTTGCATTTACAACTTACTTTGACATGAACTTGATCTTTTCTCAATTTTCTTTTAAAATTGATATATGCTGCTATTAAGTCAATTACCTGTCGTCCTAGACACATTGGTGGTAACGGAATTCAATTGAGTTTGAATACTTTGCCAAGCTTCAGACTTCTCTTTTAAAGAAATTCCATCAGTTTTTTTGTATTCTATTATTGAAAAAAGTTATTTGTAATAATAGAAAACAAAACTTCCTTCTCTTTTTCCGTAAAATTGGAGGATCGTTCACGTTTTTCAATGAAAATAATACGAGATTCCATGTTATTTAAAAAAATAACGCGAAGATTTCAAGTTGACAAGTGCCTCCTTGAACAGATAACCAATCAAAGCACTCGACGTCACTTATGACATCACTACCGGAATGAAATGTTAAGTAATATGTATTAAAAAATCGTCGGTGCAACAGCACTTACTTTTGACTAATGTTAAATTTTAATGCTAAGTTAACTAACAAGAGTTAGGATATTTAACAACGCGTGTCGGTGCAACCGGGCATTAGTCTTTGCTCATAAATGATTAAATAACACACTAGAATTACGGAATACGTGTGACGCTACGTGCACCGTATTTACTTAGATAATAAATTACGATATCGCAGAGCGTATTTTGACTAATGTAAAATTCAAATCTGATTATCGGTACGTATAAACTGTTAATATCTATTGTTGTTTAAGTTTCCAATTGACAGTTCAATTGTTTTAGGTGTTTATTTATACGGTGTGTGTTCAATAAATGTTTGTAACACAGTGAATGTTTTATTGTGTCGACCCATACTCTGAGCGTAACAGTGAATTTTAAAATCTCCCGGAATTATTGGTCTATCTAGGCGAACGCATCTAGGCTGTTTGTGGAATTCTTGTTGTTTAGAGACAACGCCACTTGTCATCCGGTAAGTCAGTAATTTAATTCAAGAGTATTTTTCCCTTTTAACGTTTTGGTGGTGACAAGTAAATGGCGCCCAACGTGGGGCCTTTTTGTTAGTTTAATTCACTTTAGAATTACGCTCAGGGTAGATCATTTGCGACATAACAAAACGGATGTTAAATTGCGGCACGACAGACTCAGTTCCGAGGAATTGACCTACGAATTGCTTGTCCGTGGGATTACCGACGGAGGAAACGTCTCGCAGAAGGCCGATTTGTTGAAAAATCTTTTACATGCTGAAAGTGGATCGCGTCTCACTACGGTGGAATATTCAGTTGAAATTGATAGAGATACGTGCGCTTGTCGAATCTTTAACCCGGACTACAACTAATTACTATTACGAAAAGACATCTTCAAAGCTCGCACATGCTTTCGCTCGAGTAAATCGGTGTCTAGCTATCTCAGAGCCAGAAATTAATGCGATAGCTCAGATTAAGACGGAACTTGACAATTTAGTTGCGCAATTTCAAACAAAAATTAATGCGCTTCGACTTGATCCACCTTCGCCAAAGTCGAGTTTAAATCATAGTGACGAAACTGCACCGAGTGTGCATAACGGTGATGACGTTAGGAATGCTGACATGGAAATTGATGACGATCTTAGGCCTGTGCCTACGCCTGTAGTTCAAGCGCCTCCACCAGTTTCACCTGGTGCTTGTAATACTCTTTTCCTTTCGTCAACTCAAATTAGCGGGAATCCTAGACGCAGTTTAAATCTTGATCATGCGCAATCTAAGACTTGCAATTTAAAATCAGTACCGGTTTCCAAATGGAACTTAGTAAACTAAGTTCCATTTGGAAACCGGTGACAACAAACTCGTGTCGCTTAACGCTTTCTTAGAGCGAGTCGAGGAACTTTGCGTTTCTCGTAACGTTTTGGAGGCAGTTTTGCTGGCCTCAGCGTCCGATCTGTTCCGTGGCAAAGCTCTTATTTGGTTTCGGGCGAATCGACATCGTTGTCAGACGTGGCAGGACTTAGTGCGGCTCATGCGTGAGGAATTTCAGCCCCCTGATTTTGACGATCGCCTTTTTGAGGAAATTAAGCGGCGCACACAAGGCTCTGATGAATCAATAGGAATTTATGTCTCAATTATGACCAACACCCTTGTTCCTGAACCCGTGCAAATCAAAATTCTTCTGAAAAATCTTGCGCCGTACTACCAAAACCAGCTAGCTTTAATCGAGATTAGTTCAATCGATCACTTATTAAAATTGGGTAGGCAATTGGAAGCACGTAAGGTGGCTGTTGAATCGTATGTGCTACCTCCACGTAAAGGACATTCTTTGGAGCCGGATTTGGCTTACGTCAGCGCAATACCTTCTGACCCTGCTCAAAGTAATATGGTTGACTCTAGTCCAAAACCATCTGGACAGCCTAAGGGCAAAGACAAAAGGTGCTGGAATTGTAAGAAGGTAGGGCATTTTTCGGCCAGTTGTACTACACCTGTTCAGAAACATTGTTTTCGCTGTGGCAAGCCTAACGAGGCAACCCGAACTTGCCCAAAGGTTCAAAAAACTTTAACAACACGCATTAGGAGGTCGTCTAGTGCGATGCTTTCGACTGTCGAAACCGACCACTCCACCGCATATCTTGACGTGCCTTGATTACGTCTTATCTAACGCAGTAGGCGATGAAAGACCTTATTTGGAAGTAACGATTTTCGATATAAAATTCTCGGGCTTATTGGACTCTGATGCTACTTGCACAATGATCGGTGCACCTGGTTGGGAGATTCTTAAAAATTTCGGTTTGCCATTGATCAAGCATCAAACAACTTGCGCGGTCGCTAACGGTCAAACATGTTTGAGTCCAGGAAGCATAACTACTTCAATTAGGCTAAGGGATCGTGTCAAGGTTATCGACATTCTTATTGTACCCGACCTGCCTCATAAATTAATATTGGATGCAGATTTTTGGAGAATGATGGGCATTGTCCCCGATTTAAGATCTGGTGAGTGGACCTTTCGTAATGAGGACATTTGTTCTATTGAGCACATTACATCTCGCTCTGATCTCGACCCACATCAACAGTGCCAGCTTGACGAAATGGTTTCAAAACTTTTCCATAACGTCAATGAAAAGAAATTAGGTAGCACTGATCTGGTCGAACATGTCATCAAGACGGAAAGCGCTCCCATTAAGCAGCGGTATTATCCGATCTCACCTGCTAGGCAAGCGTTGGTCAATCAAGAACTCAACAAGATGATCGAACAGGGAATAGTAGAACGGTCGCACTCTGCTTGGTCATCTCCCATACTTCTGGTCTCCAAGAAGGATGGTTCGGTACGATTCTGTGTTGGCTTTCAAAAGCTCAATCAAGTCACGACTAAAGATGCATACCCTTTACCCTATGTGTCAGCTACTTTAGACAAACTTCGAGATGCCAAATATCTTACATCTCTAGACATTAAGTCTGCTTACTGGCAAATACCTGTCGCTGAGGAATCTCGTCAATACACAGTTTTTACTGTACCGAATCGTGGTTTATTTCAATTTCGACGCATGCCCTTTGGGTTGCATAACGCTCCTGCGACTTGGCAGATTTCTAGATCGCGTTATAGGTGCAGATTTGGAACCTCACGTATTTGTTTACCTCGACGATATCATTATTGTTACGCAGACTTTTGAAAAACATCTAGAAGTCTTAGCTGAAGTTCACAAAAGGTTAGTCTCTGCAGGTTTAACTCTTAGTAAGGATAAGTGTCATTTTTGTCGCAATGAACTAAAGTATTTGGGATATGTTGTTGATCATATTGGACTTCGAGTAGATCCTGAAAAGGTTGAGGCTATTCTCAAAATTCCTAAGCCTGGTACCGTCACGGAAGTCCGCCGACTCATTGGAATGGCAAGTTGGTATAGACGTTTCATCCCAAATTTTTCGACAATTATTGCACCTCTTACAAACCTGCTTCGTAAAAATTCCAAATACCGATGGGATGCAACTTGTGATGAGGCTTGGGAGAAAATTCGTGAGCATTTGGTTTCTGCTCCTGTTCTTTCATGCCCGGATTTCACGAAAGAGTTTGTCATCCAAACTGATGCGTCAGATTATGGTGTTGGTGCGGTGCTTACACAACAGCAGACGGATGGTGAGAAGGTCATCTGCTATTTAAGTCGTTCGCTCTTCAGAGCTGAGCGAAAATATTCTACTTGCGAAAAAGAATTGTTGGCCATGCTTTGGGCCATTGAAAAGCTTCGTCCCTATGTTGAAGGTAGTCATCTTCAAGTGATAACAGACCATCATTCTTTATTGTGGTTGAATAGGCTGCAAAACCCTTCTGGACGATTATGCAGGTGGAGTGTCAGACTCCAACAATATGACTTTACTGTTATCCATCGTAAAGGCAAGGAACATGTCGTTCCGGATGCCCTTTCTCGTGCTGTACCGGTCATCGACTCCATAGACTGTAACGATGTGAAATATCCCAGATATTTGAATTTACTCGGTAAGGTTAAGGCCAACCCATTGAATTTTCCGGGAAACAAATTGTACAAATTCGTTCGATGTACCTATTACCGTCTTATTGAAGCTGATCGTCAATGGAAGCAAGTCGTTCCGAAGGAAAACCGGTATGAAATTCTTCGTCAGTGCCATGACTCTCCTACAAGTGGGCATTTAGGCATTTATAATCGCATCGCCCAAGACTATCACTGGCTCAAAATGCGCTCTGATGTGGTTAGGCATGTTCAACGTTGTGAAACTTGTCTTCGAGCTAAACCCGAACAGAAAGCTCCGGCTGGACGCATGGGTGGCCACACCAAAATTTCAAAACCTTGGGAAGTCATAAGCATTGATCTTGTCGGACCGCTTCCTCGTTCTGCAAAAGGGAATCAGTATATCCTTGTAGTGACAGATTGCTTCAGTAAGTTTACCATGACTTTTCCTCTCCGTAAGGCCACAACACCAAAGATAGTTCAACACCTGGAAGAAAATATCTTTTTACTTTTCGGTGTGCCTCGCATCATCATTTCGGGTAACGGAGTTCAATTCAGGTCTCGAGAATATCGTAATCTTTTGACATCTTATCAGGTTCGGCCCTCATATACTTCCTACTATCACGCTCCAGCTAATCCCGTTGAGAGAGTAAATCGCGTGATTAAAACCATACTCATCTCGTACGTCTCTCAAGACCATCGTAAGTGGGATGTATTTTTGCCTATGATTACTTGTGCTTTGAGGACCGCTCGTCATGAAGTTACAAAGTTGACTCCGTACTTTCTGAATTTTGGAAGGGAAATGTGCCTCAAGGGCAATCTTAATCTTCCGGTTGACAAAGTTCCCGATACTGTATTGACTAAAGTGGAAGTTGAGCAGGACTCAACTGAACTACAATCTCGTTCTGTCAAATTCGCCAGATTATATAAGGAAGTTCAAGGACCTCTTCAGAAGGCTTATGAGAAATCTAAGTGCCGTTACGACCTTCGTAGGCGTAAAGTCGATTTCGAGCCAAACCAGTTGGTGTGGCGAAAGAATTTTGTTTTATCGGATGCTTCAAAGCATTTTGTAGCCAAGTTAGCTGATAAGTTTGTTGGGCCCTATATAATTAATCGACGAATTTCCACCGATGCGTATGAGCTAAAGCATTGTGACGGAAAGGTTTTGCCTGGTACTTTGCATAGTTCACACCTGAAGCCTAGCTCCTCTGGCGATTGAAATTGTGGTTATTTTACTGTCGTTCTCTTCTGTTTTCTTTTTTTCTTTTCCTCTTTCTCTTTCTTCTCTCTTCTTTTCCTCTTTCTTCCTTATCGGCCTGCGGGACGGGTCTCTTAGAATGCTCCCGACGTAAAATTCTGCGTGGAGTAAAATGCTCCTAAAAGATACAGTTTTTCCGTTTAACACCTGTGGAAAATTAATATTATCGGCCTGCGGGACGGGTCTCTTAGAATGCTCCCGACGTAAAATTCTGCGTGGGGTAGAAGCCCCATAAAAGATTCTGGTTTCCGCTTAACATCTCAGGAAACGCACTCTGTATATATTACCTTGCGGTTGTGTCTGCGTTGGTGTTGGTTGTGTTTATTGTGGTTTTGCGTATAAATGCAAAACCACAATCGATGTAAATCGATGTCTTTGAGACATATTAAGTGGTATGCATAAAACGAAGTAGATGCTAATACTTCTCAAATTAGTATATTCTTCGAAGTATCTTCTATTACATAAAGTACCTACTGCAGTTCTGAAGCATATACTACGAAAGCAAAGTTTATACTACAGCACGTAGTAAATACTACGCTGCAGTAGTATTTACTATTCAAATTAATCTGAGGCTTTGAAGTAGATACTACAGTAGGTGCTTCTACAGCGAAGTAAAAACTTCTATGTGCTCTTGTGCTCTAGTATCTACTAGATCGCATAGTAAATACTACGTTACTATAGTAGGTACTTCACTTTTGAAGTAGGTGCTTGAAGTATTAGCATGTACTTCGTTTTATGCATACCACCCATTGTGTTTTCGTCTATATCCAAAATATGTCCCAAGGACAACCTTGGGACATATTTTGGTTTTGTGTAGTTGTATCGGTGTCTTTGACACATTGCGGTTTTCCGCGTTCTCGAAACGCACCAACATTAGTCATGGGCATGACGCAATCGGAACTCGGGTGATAAATTTTTCTTCCTTTCGCTTCGTATCTTTTCTTATATTTTCGTCAGGAAGTTAGTGGTAGATAGGTCAGACGATGTCGACGCTTGTCGACAGGCAGACCCTTCCTGTTTCTTGTTTTCCTTTTTCACTTTCTTTTCTTTCGTTTTCTTTTTTGTTTGTTTTTTTTTTGTTATGGACTTTTATGATTATTGGTGAATGTAAATTTACCCCGAAGTCGTCTCTACGTCAGGACGCAATTTTCCCTTGGGGGGTAAATTATTTTATTTTGATTTAGGATTTTTCCTGCGGTCTTTGACCAAGGTTTTCGTCCGGTTTATATTTATCGTTTAGTATCATTATTTCATTATAGCCGATTTCGCTCGCCAAACCCAAATTATAGGGTCTCTTCTTCATAGGTCTCTTCTTCATACCATTTTTCCTTACGTACTTTACTTTTTTTTTCTCTTCTCTTCCTCGTTGGATTGATCAGCTCAGCCTTGATGGCCGGGAGATGTTTATTCGCAGATTACGAGTATTGTGGGATTACCAGGCGTGCTGGATCACGTGAAGGCACTTCCTGCCCTCTCTACTAGTGAGTCATGCGTAGAACGTCTTACGTCTCTAGGTTGCAGTATGGTGTGTTCCGACTAGGTTTCTTTCCCCTTCTTCTGTCTTCCTCTTCTCCCTTCTATCTTGTGATCGCTCATGTTGGTGTTTCCACTAAATCTTGCGTAGGGCTCTTCCAACTTGCCCAAATTTCTGAAATGTTTCCTTTCATGAAAAATTTCCTTTCTGGTAAAGGGGGGGTTATTACGTTTAAATTTCCCGCTAACATCTCGGGACTGGTTTTTCGGTTTGGTGTCCTAGCAACCTTCACTTACTACGAATTCGCTTTGTTGAAGCCCCTTTTCGTTCGGAGCGTGTTACAAGGCGGACGTAATTTGTGTATTATGCAACTACCGTAGTTTTCGCTCGCAGTGAGGAATAACTTAATCGCGGCTGTGCCGGTAAAGTACGTAACACCTGCGAATACATTTGGAGGTCAGTTTGACTCCAATTCGAAGCCCAGGAGCAAAGCAACCCCAGGTAATGTAAAACGGCTCAATGGCGGACGTGATGAAATGGCTGCTAACGACACCTTTTCCTTTTGTATTCAGGCTTCTTTTCCTACGCGGTTTTTCCTATTTGGGCGTAGTTTTCTGACGCCAGCTATTAAGCCAGGCTTACGTCGCAATCACCCACCGACCATCGCGTTTCAGTTGGCAACGGCGACACTGACTCGAACTGGACAAGCTGTCAAATGAAGGTTAGATTTCCCATGTAATACAATCTGACGTTTACGAACCGAACAATTTAGATCTTAGTCTTTGCTCATAAATGATTAAATAACACACTAGAATTACGGAATACGTGTGACGCTACGTGCAACGTATTTACTTACGATATTTAATTACGATATCGCAGAGCGTATTTTGACTAATGTAAAAATCAGATCTGATTATCGGTACTTATAAACTGTTAATATCTATTGTCGTTTAAGTTTCCAATTGACAGTTCAATTGTTTTAGGTGTTTATTTATACGGTGTGTGTTCAATAAATTTTTATAACACAGTGAATGTTTTATTGTGTCGACCCATACTCTGAGCGTAACAGTGAGTTTTAAAATCTCCCGGAATTATTGGTCTATCTAGGCGAACGCATCTAGGCTTAGGGAGGGAGCCTGTTTGTGGAATTCTTGCAACTGGGGGTACACACTCCCTGGCGCCCCTTTAGTAAACACTCACCCCTTTTCCATTGTGCTAGCTCGGGAGGACCGTTGTTTAGAGACAACGCCACTTGTCATCCGGTAAGTCAGTAATTTAATTCAGGAGTATTTTTCCCTTTTAATGTTTTGGTGGTGACAGAGTTCAAAGAAAAACTACGTCACTACGAAAGTGCTTACGAGAGAAGTGTGCGAAAGCTATTTAAAATGAAAAATCAGACAAGAATTTTAAGCAGAGTGGTTACTCTAATTCAAAAGAAGATCCAGCAACTGGTAGGAATTTTTCAAATAGAAGATGTTACAATTGCGGAAGCAAGGATAGACACAGGTCAGTGGAATGGAAATTCAAGAGTAAAGGCCCAAAGTGTTTCAAATGCAATGGATTTGGACACATTGCTGCAAAGTGCACAGTGAAGGATGGAAAACAAATTGAAAAGTCTTCTGTTAATGTTGCCGCACAAGTAGCAATCACTACCAAAATGAAGGAAATCTTGAACAACGGTGAGAAGATTAATGCTCTATTGGATACAGGCTGTCAGTTGAATTTAGTACGAAACGACGTCTATGAAAATATGGGAAGCCCTACGTTGAAAACCACGGATATAGTACTCACTGGTTTCGGTAAAAGCTATATCTCACCAAGAGGATATTTTCCGGCTAAAGTTAAAGTAGACGATGACGTTTTCCAAGTTGACATGTATGTAGTTTCTGGAGATACATTGAAGATGCAAGCTATCATTGGTAATGACTTGCTGGGTCAAGCTGAAATACTAATCAACAGAAGTGGTATTAATGTAACTAAAACGAAGCCGGAGTCATTCCTAATGAAAATTGACATTGTTCAAGAAGATGAGCCGAATTTTGGATTTGTAACTGTGAAAGAGTCAAAAAAGAAATTAGAAGAAATAGTGTTTAACTACAAGCCGAAAAAATCAAAAGTACTGAAGTTGAGATAAATATAATAATGAAAGACGAGCAGCCTATATACAGCCGACCAAGACGCTTATCGCCAGCGGAGAAGAATATAGTGAATGACCAAGTGCAAAAGTGGTTAGAAGAAGGTATTATTGAACCTAGTGTTTCCGAATATGCCAGCCAAATAGTCATCGTGACCAAGAAGGATGGAACGCATAGAGTTTGTATCGACTACCGCCGGCTCAACAAGAACGTAGTGAAGGATCGATACCCACTTCCACTTATAGAAGATGTGCTGGACACGTTGTGTGATGCCCGTATTTTCAGTACATTAGATCTGAAGAATGGATTTTTCCATGTCAATGTACAAGAACAAAGCAAGAAATACACCGCATTTGTTACACATGCAGGCCACTTCCAATTCAGAAAAGTTCCTTTTGGTCTTTGCACTTCGCCTGCCGTTTTTCAAAGATTTATTAACTGCGTGTTTTGGGAACAAGGAGGAGACAACATTGTTTTTATCTACATGGATGATCTGGTAGTTCCGGGGAAAAACGAAGAAGAAGCAATTCATCGCCTAAAACTTGTACTGCAAGTTTCTCAAGATTACGGGTTAGAAATTAAATTTGAAAAATGCCAGTTTTTGAAAAAGAAGATTGAATTTCTAGGTCACGTTGTTGAGGATGGAAAGATTTTTCCATCGCCAGGGAAACTCGTCGCCGTTCAAAATTATCCAGAACCAAAATCTTTAGCTGATATTCATAGTTTTCTGGGTCTAACCGGATATTTTAGAAAATTCATGCCAAACTACTCCAAGATCGCCAAACCACTTAGTGACTTGCTAAAGAAGAACAAGGAATTTCTATTTGGACATGAGCAGAAAATGGCTTTCCTCACCCTGAAGAGAATGCTTGTAGAGAATCCAGTTCTGACTATTTATAATCCTGTGTATGAGACAGAATTACACACAGACGCCAGCAAGTATGGGTATGGAGCAGTATTGTTGCAGCGACTTCCAGATGATAATCAACTCCATCCAGTATATTACATGAGTAAAAAAACTACGACTGATGAAGAGAAATACAGCAGCTACGAGCTAGAAACGCTTGCTATAGTTATTGCATTAAAGATATTTCGAGTGTATTTACTAATTAAATTTAAGATTGTGACCGATTGCTCAGCCCTACAAAAGACCAAGGAGAAGAAGGATATTTCACCCAGAGTCGCCAGGTGGGCAATGAGTTTGCAAGACTTTGATTACATAATGGAACATCGTGCCGGACTTAGAATTCCTCATGTTGATGCCTTGAGTAGACATCCTTTTGTATTGTACGGAATTACAGACGGACTGATTGCTAAAATTAGACGAGCTCAACAGGCTAATGAAGGATTAGTTGCTATTTAGAGCCACCTCCAAGAAAAACCTTATAAAGACTTCGTGCTCCGAGATGACATCCTCTACAAATTCTGTAATGGACAGGAAACTCTTGTCATTCCACGTTCAATGCAATACGAGGTGATCAAGAACGCACACGAAAAGGGACACTATGCCGTTAAGCGTACAGAAGAGGAACTAAAGCAAGAATTTTATATACCAGATGCAAAAAGGACTATTGAACGCGTTATATCTAATTGTGTCAAGTGCCTTTTGATTAACCGGAAGTCGGGAAAACGAGAAGGACTGTTACATCCTTTATTCAAGGAAAGTTTGCCTCTACATACCTACCATATTGATCACATCGGACCTTTAGAATCGACGCACAAAGGGTACAAATACATTTTTTCAGTTACGGATAGCTTTACAAAATTTGTTTGGTTGTATCCCACTAAGACAGTTACGACGAAAGAGGTAATCACAAAACTTGAGACTCAAAAAGCAGTTTTTGGGAATCCTTCCCAAATCATCTCTGATCGCGGCACAGCATTTACCTCCAACGAATTCCAAGAGTACTGCACTGCTGAGAACATCAACCACGTACTTATCACAGCCGGGCTACCGCGTGCTAATGGCCAGGTAGAGAGAATTAACTCTACCATAGCTACGATTCTCGCCAAGTTGTCCATGGAAGATCCTACAAAATGGTATAGGAATGTGGAATCTGTACAAAGGGCAATGAATTCCACATATCACCGTAGTATAGGACGGACGCCATTTGAGCTTCTGATGGGGACCAATATGCGCAACAAAAGTGACTTAAAAATTATTAAGTTAATCAATGAAGAGTTGGTTCACAATTTTAATGCGCTACGAGATAACTACCGTGAGGAAGCTAAGCTTCAAATTTCCAAAGTGCAGGAGGAAAACCGACGGAACTTTGATAGAAATTGATGTCCGGCACGCCGATATCAATTAGGAGACATCATATCTATCAAGAGGACTCAGTTCGGACCAGGACTTAAAGTTAAAAAGAAATTTTTAGGTCCTTACCGTGTCAGTAAGGTAAAGCCAAATGATACATATGACGTTCGTGGAGAAAGACATCAAGAGGGACCAAGCCGAACCACCTCATGCGCAGAGTTCATGAAACCATGGTGCAATGGTTATTCTTCATCCGAGGCGGATGACGCGCAGGATGACCGATTGTGGGAATTCGAATAAGGATTGTGATACAAATTTCGTCGGACAAGAACCAACTGTAAATAAGGATTTAAAGGTTTCCCGAGCGATAAGAAAAAAGAGAAGGTGGCGGTGAACGAAATGAAAAAAAAAAGAATAATCATCAACACAATCAGAGAAACGTCATTAGTTCTTGAATTTAACTTAAAAACGTTTTGTATTCTCATTTTTCGTTAAAATATAGTGTTGTTAGAGTTGAAAGTATTCGTAAGAGTTTATTTCAACAATCCCCGAATATTATTTTCCCACAAATATATACATATCTTCTTTTCGCATATTGTACAAAAAACCACACTACCGTCGTACGTAAAACACGCATACTGCATCAACCACTTTTTTATCAAATCGTTGCGAGAAGTACCAATTTTAGGCATTTTTATCAATTCGTAAACTGCACACCACACAACTTCAATAGTTTGAAAAATATAATGAAGTTCACAAAATTGCTCTGTTTAAATATACCAGTAATTTCCGAAGTTCTTAAAATTAATATTGCACGTGTAAGGGTTAATCTCTTCTGGGTACTGACCATACGGGCGACTGCCAGGCGGTACCGATTGTTAACGAAATTCAGAGAATGGAATTTTTAAATTTCTAAAATTATCGGGTTTTGTTTACTGTGTGAATAAAAACCAAATGAAAATGCAAGAATTGTAGATATGCCAATTTACATGCTGCATAAATTTCGAATATGCCTTAAAGCAGTCTTTCTCAAAGTGGGCGATAACGCCCCCTTGTGGGCGCTAGAGGCCTACAGGGAGGCGGTAAAGGGCACAGAGAAACAAGATAAGACTCATATATGGCAGGCAATAATTTAACTAAAGTTATTAAAGTAACGATTGCGATTGTGATTTTTAAGATGTGGTAAAGTTAAAAATTTTAGGGGGCGCTAGAAAATAATTGATTCTCAAAGTGGGCGGTAGACGAAATTAGTTTGAGAACCTATGCCTTAAAGTATGGTGTATGCAGTTAAACCTTAATATAGGGGTTTACCAATACGGGTTATAGACAATTTTATTGGAATAAAACTCTAAATATTCAAGGAAATTCGGAAATGTTTATTAAATATGAAAATATGAAACATCTCAATTTTGTGTGAAACACAATGTCGGCCAAATGACCACCGCGGCTCCTTTGGCAGGCCACAATCCGCTTGATGTCTCTCCGCACATGTCTCTCTGAATTTCGCTGATGATAAGTTGAATTTCGAGTTTGAGTTGTTGAATATTCTGTGGATGGGTAGTGTAAACCTTTCCCTTCACATATCCCTGCAAAAAAATCGAGTGGCGTCAAATCACATGAACGCGATGGGCAATGTACATCCGAGAGACGTGCGAAAATGTCATGGGGGAGGTTTCATCAAGCGGATTATGGCCTGCCAAAGGAGCCGCGGTGGTCATTTGGCCGACATTGTGTTTCACACATAATTGAGATGTTTCATATTTTCATATTTAATAAACATTTCCGAATTTTCTTGAATATTTAGAGTTTTATTCCAATAAAATTGTCTATAACCCGTATTGGTAAACCCTCTATATGCCAGATATGCAAAATAAAATGACCTATTTATCATAAAAATTGATCAAAAAACATATGTATAATAGGTTTAAAGAAGATATGCCCCTTCTGGAAAGATATGCATATATGCATTTGCCCAGGCTTACAATATCACTTACGATCCTTCCCAAGGTTTTACTAGTTTCTTTGTACGACCTTGTCCTATAGCAGGATTTTATATCAAATCACCTACCTGAAAGTGTGGTTAAGCAGATTTTGCATGTTGCTGTTTTTCTTGTTTAATTGCGGCCAATTTTAATTTTTCCCTTGTTTTTTCCTATGCGGAGTGTAGCCTTTGTTGGAGTTCAGTTGCATAGTTTTCTTCAACATCGTACCTTATTTTTCTAGAACTGATTATATCATCGAAAGGCAGTTCCATTTCCCTTTCATATAATAAATAATGTGGCGATTCTCCAGTGGCACTATGTGTGGAAGTTCTATACGCCATTAACGCAAACGGAACCCATTCATCCCAGTTTCGTTGATCATGTTCAACGTATTGCGACAAGATGTCTGATAATGTACGATGCCATCTCTCGATCATTCCATTACAAGAGGGATGATATGGTGTTGTCTGCAGCTTGATGATTTTTAATAAGATGCACATTTCCTTAAACATTTTTGATAAGAAATTAGTTCCCTGATCGGTAAGTAATTGTTTAGGAACTCCATGGCGGGTAATAATCCTGGTAACAAAAGCTTTAGCTACTATATGTGATGTTTGATTCGGAATCGGAATAGCTTCAGCATACCTAGTTAATGTGTCCATAAAAGTTAGGAGATATTTATTACCTGCGTCACTTTTTGGAAAAGAACCCACTATGTCCATTGATGTCCTCTCAAAGGGTCTTGATACTTCTTGAAAACGCTGGATTGGCCCTGGCTTCCTATGCGGTGATGTTTTCCGTTCCTGGCAGGCTCGGCAGTTCTTGCAGTACTTCATGACATCTGTTTTCATATTCTTTCAAAAGAATCTTTTTCTTATTTTTTTCTAGCGTTTTTTCAAATCACAAATGGCCCCCCAATTGGTGCGTCGTGAAATGATTGTAATATTTTATTAACCATTGTTTTCGGTACTACTAACCGATCTTGATCATTGCCCAATTCTCTTGATCGATATAAAATGCCTTCGTCATCCAGTGAATACAGTTCATTTTCGGGATCATCTTTAACCTTTTCAATGATTATATTCAAATCCTCGTCCAATTTTTGCTCTTCCATGATTCTCTGCCTATCCCAGACTACTTCATACGTGATTTCTTCTGCCGCATAAATTGGTATGCGAGATAATGCATCGGCGTTTCCATTTTCACGTCCTGATCTGCGAATAATTTCAAAATCGTATTCACTGAGTGTAATAGCCCACCTGGCCAATTTTGACGTCGGGTCTTTCAAGGATAACAGCCATTTGAGCGGTTTATGGTCTGTAATAACTTTGAATTTGAATTCATATAAATAACATCTGAAATGCTTCACTGCCCAAATTACTGCCAAACATTCTCTTTCTGTTGCACTGTAGTTCTGTTCACTCTTGTTCAAAACACGTCCCGCAAAAGCGATGGGGTATTCGAAACCTCCTTCTTCTTGACTTAGTACAGCGCCAAGAGCTACACCTGAAGCATCAGTAGTTAAAACAAATGGTTTAGAAAAATTTGGATACCTGAGTATTGGATTTTCTATTAAAGCTTTCCGCAATCTATCAAAAGATTTTTGACATTCTTCACTCCAAACGTATTTATGCTCTTTTTTAGTTAATTCCGTTAGGGGTGTAGCTATGTGGGAAAAATTTTTGATAAATTTTCTGTAAAAACCAACCCCAAAAAGCTTCGAACTTCTTTGGGAGTCTTAGGAATTGGGTACTTTTCAATAATTTTTGTTTTTTCTTCATCGGGTTTTACGCCTTCGGTCGAAATTTTATGCCCTAAATACTTTGTTTCCTTAGTGAGAAATTTACATTTGGTAGGTTTTAATGTAAGGTTAGCTTGCCGTAGTCTTCGGAATACTTCCTCCAATTTTTTTAAATGGTCCTCGATTCCTCCAGAGCTAAAAACTATCACATCGTCCAAATACACAAAACATGACATACCTGTTAATTCACTTATTGCGACATTCATTAATTGTTGCCAGGTTGATGGAGCATTTGCCAACCCAAAAGGCATACGAAGACATTCGTAATGTCCATCAGGTGTTGAGAAGTCTGTTTTCTCAATATCGTCGTCCTCTATTTTGACTTGCCAATACCCACTGGCTAAATTTAAGGTGGAAAATAAAGTTGCTCCTCCAAGTTGGTTGAGTATTTCCTGAATGTTGGGTATAGGGTAGAAATCTCGCTTGGTAACCAGGTTGAGGCCTCTGTAATCAATACATACTCTGACCTTTGACTCTTCTGGTGATGAAGTTTTTTTGTGAACCATCAAACATGGAGCAAACCACGGAGATTTTGAATGACGAATTACACCTTGGTCCAACATATTCTGTATTTGTTCATTGAGAACATTTCTTTGAGTCCATGGAACTCTGTACGGAGCCTTAGTAATTGGTGGAACATTATCAACAATAATTTTATGCTTAACCAAATTTGTTGCTTTCAGTTTACTTTGCTTGTTAAAGAAAATATCTCTGTATTTATTTAATAAATTCAACAGCTTACTCTTTTGATCTTCGTTTAAATGTTCGAGTTGAAAGTTGTCTTGTAGCGGAAGATTTGCGTCATTGACGAATCCGACTTGTCCATTTTCAAGTTTCAGTTCCTCTTCTACGTTGTTAGACATACCCACTACTTGACCAGCACACAACTGAAGACCTTTTTCGGAAATATTCATTAGACGTACCGGCACTTGTTATTTGGACAACATAATACCCTTGCTGAAATTAAACTAGACAGCTGTTCTTCTGCCTGATCTATTATTACCACGGTTAGGCGGATCGGATTCCGCTCGCGCTGGCAAGAGCGTCACATCTAAGTGCACTCGATACGGGAATAGCAAATAATCGCATGCATAATTTGCAATAGCAAAGAACGTTTAGGCCCAGTTTACAAAAACTTTAATTGCAATCAAATTTTGATGACATTGTTAATTTGACATTTCGGAATGTAATTCTTATGGCAACTTAATCGTAATTAGTTTAATTCGCAATTAAATATTTGATTTGCTTTCTGTAAATCCACCCTTAGTATTTAATTTAATTTGTTTAATTTTTAATTCTAAAATATGAAATTTTGTTTAAATTTAACAATTTCTTACGCTATGAAATTAAAATGAGCCAGCGCAATGATCGTACATAAACATGCACAGTATAAGCGGCAATTCAGGCGGACTGTTGCAAGCGGAATCTCATCCTCCTAACCCTGATTATTACTGATTCCGTGGAATCATAAGACTGAACTCCTGTAACAACTATTTCACACCTTGGCGGAACTTCAATTTGTTCTTCTAGTCTTACATAATTGATTCTATTATCTCGCAAGACCTCCTTAGCGACTACGTTTTCCATTTGAATTCCAGTTTTTCCTAAAATTAAATTGTTATTTTTAAAATTAAGTATAATCTTATTTTTCCTTAGAAAATCTATCCCTAATAACCCATCCGCTGCGAGATGCAGACTATCATCACATACAATGAAAGTATGTATGTGTAAGGTTCTTACCCTTTATTTCGAGCTCTACACTTGATTTACCTATTATCGGTAATGTACCGCCAGAAATACTAGTAATATTTCTTCCAATCTCCAATTCGGAAGCAAAAAAAATTTCCCCCATGACACTACGTTTCACTATGGATACTGCAGCTCCGGAATCTACTAGAAAATATTTAATATTTCTATTTACACTTACGCATAATGTATATGTCGTGTTCACTTAGTGAAATCGATCATTCATGAAATGAAATGGATATCCACTTCATGAAACGCATCCGCTTACTGTAATATCATTTATATTCACTATCAGCACAAAGTATTTTGTCCTTTTCATGAAACGGAGCAACTTGTTGTGCTCTTCCTGAAATTTATTACAATTTCATCAAGGGGATGGGCGATTTCGCTCGTTTCATGTAATGGTCACAGGCGATTCTACATAAACTGTGCATTTCATGAAATGAATAAAATATCATCAAAAACATGACAGAGCCAGCAGGAGCAGTGTTGTTCAATCAAAACCAAGAATTTTATAATAAGCTAAATACTTATTATGAAACAAAACCAGGAAAAAGAGTTTTTACGAAACAGCAGCAGCAAGTTTTAATAAAAGAAATAAAAGCTGCTAAAATAAAAGAGTAAGTACAATTGCTAAAAGTGAGGTTATTATAAAAAATAATTCGGTGGTTTTATGGCAAAAGGTGTCATATACAAAATATGAAATTTCACAGGAGAGACCAAAGAAAGTTTTAATATGCAAAATAACTTTTTATTTTGAACTTGTAATATATTGACATTGTAAGATTACAATCACATTGTGGCAAATAGAGCTGTGATGTTTTAAACCACGATAGAACTTTTTGCCACGAAAAAATTTACACAAAAAACGTATTTCGGCAAAAAAGCTCACATAGAACCTTTTCCCATAAATCCACCGAATTAAAGGCATTTTTTGTGACGCAAAACGTTTTGATATATTTCAAAGCAATATATTTTACATCACACACTTTTTCAAAATAATTTAAGCTGGTTTGAACTGTGCTCAGAACGGTTTGAAACGAGTTCGTAAATTTATGGAGAGGTAAACTCATGGTACCTACAATAAATAACTCGTGTCTAAATAAAAACCTGGTCAATAGGCTACATTTAGTAATTCTGCTATGTAAATGCAATGGATAAATTCTCGATCACAACCCACTTGACCAGGTTTTTATTTACACGCTCGTTACAAGGTAAGGCATTGCGCAGGCGTGACGTTATACTTTAAGTACTCTGATAAAAGTGGTAGTAAATTTACACTATTTTTACATTAAAATTCAATATTATTTTACGTGTATTTTTAATACTACATAGCATTCTATGTATTATTACTTAATAGTAGTAAAATAACATAAAAATTTTATAATGTAATTTTACTAGTGTAAATCTGGAGCAAATGCGACCGTTATTTTCGAAATGTGGTGTGCAGATCTATGTGATTTTACTATCAGCGAGACATACCATCGGGTACAAAGAAAAGTAAACAATTTTTTTTTTTAACTATTGTATGTCTAACTTTGATTTGCAAATGCCTCATGACTAATGCTACATGATTGTCACATATATTTGTCAAGAAATATACTGAAACAGGTTTTACAAAACTAAAATAACGCAAAATTTGCTTAGGAGTCGTATACTTTTATTTGCACGTGATGGTACAGTCGTGTTCAAGAAAGTATTGTACAGAATTTGTGCTGTGTAAACTTGTAACGCGTGATCAATATCTTTTCTAATCAAGTGACCTGAGGAAAAAAATTATGTCTTTGCTTGGTTCATTATTTCAAATGCCATTTGAATTATTTTTATTGCATTCCTATCGTTTTGTATTGGAATGCAATATAAATATGTAATTCAAGTGGCATTTGAAATAATGAACTAATCAAAGACATATGATTTTATTTCCATAGGTCACTTGATTAGAAAAGATATTGATCACCTGTTATGTGCATTCATGAAGTTCAAAAAATTGTTGTACAAGTTTTGTTAACTTTTAAATTGGTATTTTTATGTATGTGCATAATGTTTCCCACTTCTCTAATGGATAATCCATTATCTAAGTAAACAATAATACGCGCTCTTTGAATAATATTCATTGCCAGCATTTCGATATTATTTTATGTGACAACCAGTGTCAGTGTGACACGTTACTTTGATCTATAGTGAAGTGTTGATTTTTTTATTGCAGTTTCACACAGCCCTAAAGTAGCTGTACAATACCTTTTTGAACACGACTGTACCTTGAGATTGTTTATCATGGGATAAACCGACTAATTATTTTTAGGTTTCCAAATGAACAATTTCAATATTACCATTACATGAAAAGAGCGAAATCGCCCATCCACTTGATGAAATTGTAATTAATTTCACGAAGAGCACAAAAAGTTGCTCCGTTTCATGAAAAGGACAAAATACTTTGTGCTGATAGTGAATACAAATGATATTACAGTAAGCGGATGCGTTTCATGAAGTGGATATCCGTTTCATGAAATGGTCGATTTCACTAAGTGAGCACGACATATTTTCCTCTTTTATAAGTGATACGTTTTTCAATGCGACCTGGGTTGGGGAGTTGCCAGGGTCGCCTTCGTGTTTAAAGATGCACTTTGGGGTTCGTTTATCGTTGCAACTTGAACTTTACAGTCTCAGTGTTCCTTCTGTTGGCATCTGAAACATGTAATTAGTGTAGCATTTTGACAAAACTTGGAGATGTGTCCCTCTTTTCCGCAAATATAACACCTGACTTTAGCTGGTGGAGTAACTCTTTGCCCTCTTTGTCGTACATTACCATCTTGAAAATTTTTTTGTTTGAATTTTTGATCTTGCGTGCGGTTGCGCATTTGTTGCTTGAAGTTTTCCTGTGAATTATTCCCGGAATAAGAAGATGACGTATTCACCGGACACCTGTCTCCTCGTTGTGTAGGAAATTTATTTTGTTGTCGCCTGTTATCACTGAAATGATTATAATTTATTGAATTAATGTGTTCAATATTTACAGAACCACGAATCAATTTATCGTTTAATTCCTCTTTTACGGCAATTTCTACAGCATCCTTAAATGTTGTCGTATTTGAGGACAATACATAACGCTGATACTCCTTTCTAACACCTATACAAAATTGGGTTAATAATTGCTCGTTTAAAATAGCTGTTCTAGTTGCATTAATTTGTTGGTCCTCCTCTTTTGGCAAAGTTGCCATACCTGCAATTTTTAAACGTACCTCATATTCTTTGACTGTCTCTCCTTGCCTCTGATAGCAAGAAGCGAACTTCTGGGCCGCCTGTTGTGGATTTAGATCTGTTGAAAATTCTTTTAAAACAACCTTTTTAAAATCTTTCCAAGGCAAGGACAAAATTTCCGCGCTGGTACGCAGGAATTGCTTCGCGTACCCTTTCATTTTTAACTTCGCTACCATTATTTTTTCTTTGTCCGTCCAGTGCGCAATATCGCCTATTTCTTCCACGGATTCTATAAAATCTTTAACATTATTTTGCCCCTCGAATCTCATAACTGTATTAATCAAACTCGCTACAGCACCACTATCTAGTTGTGACTCTGGCGGATTTTGTGATCCGGCATTGATTTGTGACCTAGTTTCCGACATTTTACTTACTTAAATTAGTACTTATTTATAATTAACCTATTAAAACAACCTTTTTAAAATCTTTCCAAGGCAAGGACAAAATTTCCGCGCTGGTACGCAGGAATTGCTTCGCGTACCCTTTCATTTTTAACTTCGCTACCATTATTTTTTCTTTGTCCGTCCAGTGCGCAATATCGCCTATTTCTTCCACGGATTTTATAAAATCTTTAACATTATTTCGCCCCTCGAATCTCATAACTGTATTAATCAAACTCGCTACAGCACCACTATCTAGTTGTGACTCTGGCGGATTTTGTGACCCGGCATTGATTTGTGACCTAGTTTCCGACATTTTACTTACTTAAATTAGTACTTATTTATAATTAACCTATTAAAATATGATAAATCCTCTGCTACCCTTACCGACCCTTACTTTCTTTTAAGCAAATGCGTATAAAACCGCTTATAAAGAAATTGAAAACACCTGATACCAATGTTACGCGACCTAGCTCAACGCAGGAATTATTGCAAATTCACAGGACTGTGCGTTGCACTTATCGCACTTATGCGAAAACTACGCTGTGAATCGCAATTTAAGAATTTGCGTAAAATTAGAACTCAACTGCTTAACTATCTTAATCGGCCGAGCACACCGAGCCAGCAGCCGGTTCTAAGGGCCTAGAAGGGGTTCTTAAGGGTACGGTGCGGGAGCAAAGAATAATAATCAGCCCTAAACTAAAATAAATATATTAATAAAATCATAAAATCTTACTTACACATAATTAATTATTCACTGCAAAACTTACAAACTACTTACGTTAAAACTTGTATAAAAACTGACACATTTTCGATTTAGAAGCTTTTTTAAAACTTCTTGTCCCCTCCCGTAGTTACACCCATTATTGCAAGCCGAATCATCATTTATTTGCTTGAACTCTGTTCCTTGCTAATTGCCAAATAAATACCTGATGTTACGTTACTAAAGGTTAATACACTAAAGTCATGATTGGAATTTAAAAGCTGAGCGAAATTATATCAAATATATCAAACATTTTAATCATTTTAATTTTCAAAGTAATTTACTAAATTCGACTTGCAACACAATTTAATATAGAAAAAATTTCAAACGCTATAATCCTCTAATAAAAAAAAACTCTATACGTTAAATTTATTTACAATTACACAGGTTGTTCATTTTACAAGTGTCAGCAATATTTCAAATGGAATGCCCTATATATTATTACGAATTTTGATAGATTTATCAATTTGGAAAATATTTATTAACATATTTCTATATCTAAACCTAGTATTTACCGAGATAGATGCCGTCAACGAAGAAACATCTTAAATGCAGGCCCTTATTATATTTAACCTGCTTCATTGAAGAATCTTCATTATCAGTTATTAACGTGCAATTACACATACATACGAGGGTGAATCCCTATGCTCCGCCCCTGACCTATTTCTAAGTGGTTGCTTGATTAATGTTTTGACAGTTAATTAACTGACATTATAGATCACATCTACAAAATATCAACTTTGTTGTTGTGCTGTGGCTAATTCTTGAACTGTGTGTCGTGATTGTTCATAAAAATGGAACCTGTAGAACAAAGAGCCGTAATAAAATACCTCCAGAAAAAGGGCATGACACCAACTCAAATTCATGAAGACATTGTGACAACTATTGGGGAGTCTGCAGTTTCTTATGACTAAAGTTCGGATTTGTATGCACAAGAAATTTTAAAAATATGCGCATAAATATGTCACGTTTTTCCAAAAAAATATATCAAAAATATGCTTTCGTACGTAAATTTATGCGCTTTTAAGGCAGACGGCCACTGAAGCCGTGAAAACCGAGACACCACTGATCGTATTCGTGCAATTGAAGGGCGCATTCGACATAATGTTCGATGCACGCAATGAGCAGAAGTGTCAGGGAGAGCGACTGCGTGTCAGTGCATGTAAGTCGGCTTTCACACCAAAGTAGCAAGCTGCAAGCTACTTGCATCTTTTGAGAAGTAGCATGCCGCGCAGCGCATCTTAGAATTTTGCGTTCACATCAAGGTAGCATAGCAAAGTGTGCGAATCGCGAATTGGCAGTGTCTTGCGAGTTATTATAATCAAGATGTCATCCGACGATGAAGCTATGGCGTTAATTGCAGCGGTGGTTGTTAGGAGGAGAAAAAGAAAGAGAAGGTGTAATTGTTAAAGACCTCCATGCTGTTTGTAGCACGTGTATGAAATGATGAAAAAGCATCAAGAACCACAACATTGTGGTTCCTGATGGTTTGGTGTCAACATGTTGTCAAGAACCCTCATTTAGCTTGACAATGTTTTAATTTAAGACGAAACCGCTGTCTCTTCTGAGAAGCAGCGTAGCAAAATATAGAACTTGTCCTATAAGCTAAACTGCACGTCGCAAGTGGCAGGTCGCATGAATGCTACGCTACACCGGTGTGAATATTATCAATTGTTTACATAGGTTCTAAAATCCTGGGATGCAAGTAGCATGCAGCTTGCTACTTTGGTGTGAAAGCCGACTAAGAGTGAGAAAAAGAAACACTCCGTGCGTCCAGTCGAATGCGCTCTAACAAATCACATGACAGATTTTTCATTCGGAATATGGTGGCTCAGTTTGCGAGGGAAATTTTTCCGCCAAGGAGAGTGAACCTGCTGTATGTATTTATGCTGTGGTAGAGATAACAGCTTGTACACGGCCCATAAGTGTTCTAGGAGGCTTTGAAAAATCTCATGAGGAGTTTTCTAGCAAAGCAGGACATGACAATCTTTGATTGAATGCCAATATTACATTAGAATTAGGATTTATCAAGTTTTGATTGAACACCCTAACTTTCTATGCATTTAAAATAGCCTATGATCAATTTAAATTAATTACATCTACATAGGAGTATATATTCCAATAATTATTTTTTAACGTTTCCATATTCCGAACGTTTAGTAATATTTTTGATCACGTGTTCAATTCTAACCAATGGTATCTTTATTGTACTGAGAATAATGTACTTACATTATTGTCGGGATAATAATTTTTCGTAAAGCCTAGTTCACAATTGCCCGGGAACGAGAACGGGAACCGGAACGAGAACGTTAAAAAAGTTAAATCATTTCATAATCGTACAAGTGTCCACAATGCATCGGTAAATACGGGAACGTTTAATAAAGCTCCGCAATGGAAACGTAAAAGTTGATGCGGAGCTTTATTAGCGTTACCGTATTTACCGATACATTAGGAAGTTTTTGGCAATAGGTTCCATCAAAATTTATGTACGCTAAACGTTAAAGCTCTATTTGTGATTGGCTAGATCCATAAGGTTGCTAAGCAAAATAGCCTTTAACGTAACGATATTTTTATCATAATGTGTTGCAAAAACTCCCTATTGTGGACACTTGTACGATTATGAAATGATTTAACTTTTTTAACGTCCCCGTTCCGGTTCCCGTTCTCGTTCCCGGGCAATTGTGGACTAGGCTTAATACTTGAATGTTATTTCATTATAACTGCATTGTTTCCATGGTTGTTATGCTACCCATAACGGCAGTGGCTGTTATAACTGAACAGCCACGGCCGTTATTACTATTTGCTCTGTATCTCACACGTTGCTATAGTTACAACTAAATCACACTCATAATTCTGCCTACTTATCGAAGTTATTATTATGATTGTTTTTGCCAAAATAAAGATTTATTTCATCATTTAGTATTACGAAAACTATAAAACAACATACGGCCGATATGCATATAACAAACTCGGATAATTTATAGCCTCGGTTGGCGCCTCGGTCATAGAACTTATCCTCGTTCGTTATATTAAGCATATCGGCCTAATACCGTTATATACTTTATAGTGCCTACTTTATTTTGTGTTTATTAACTACATTGCAACTGTCATCAACGTTATGTAAAATTTAGTAAATTTTAAAATTGAATCGTAAACGCTTTAGTTCCACGTCAGTGGATGAAATTAATTTATATACAGTGTGGTGATAAAGTAACGCACCAAGCGAAAAAACACCCTTAGCGTTGGCTTTCTCGAAAAATGCCCGGACAGGTCGATTTTATTTTTAAAAAAGACATCCTTTACAACCAATTCTAATTTTATGTCAGTTACCACTTTTGCGCTGTGACGTCATCGACACTTTTTTTAAATGACAACCTATTTTTTTGAAAATGTCATTTGAAAGCATTCATTTTTCTGAGTATAAAAATGTTAATGAACCACTAGTTGCATAAGAAATTTTTGAAGAAAAAAATTATTGAAAAATGGAAATGTGATTATTAATCTTAATAAAATTTCGACATAAAATAATACTTTCTTATAAAAACAACAAAACAACTTAATAAAATTACAATAAATGCCGAAAATGTCCTCCACCAACCACCTGACAGTGACCAGCTCGTGTGTAAACGCTGTTAATAACTCTTGCGATGGTTCCACGGCTAATGTTATTCATTTCCGTCCTAATTTTGTTTTGTAAGTCTTTCAAATTTTGAGGTCTGTTCACGTAAACTCGACCTTTTAGATAATCCCATAAAAAGAAAACTTACAAAACAAAATTAGGACGGAAATGAATAACATTAGCTATGAAACCATCGCAAGACTCATTAACAGCGTTTACACACGAGCTGGTCACTGTCAAGTGGTTGGTGGAGGACATTTTCAGCATTTATTGTAATTTTATTAAGTTGTTTTGTTATGTTTTTATAAGAAAGTATTATTTTAGGTTGAAATTATATTAAGATTAAAAATTATATTTCCATTTTTCAATAATTTTTTCTTCAAAATTTCCTTATGCAACTAGTGGTTCATTAACATTTTTGTACTCAGAAAAATGGATGCTTTCAGATGACATTTTCAAAAAAATAGATTGTCATTAAAAAAGTGTCGATGACGTCACGGCGCAAAAGTGGTAACTGACATAAAATTAGAATTGGTTGTAAAAGATGTCTTTTTTAAAAATAAAATCGACCTGTCCTAGCATTTTTCGAAAAAGTCAACGCTAAGGGTGTTTTTTCGCTTGGTGCGTTACTTTATCACTACACTGTATATTAAAAACATTAAAAATAATCTTTCGAATATCACTCACTATTTCGCTAAATTAGAAAATAATTTTCCAGATTCTTTCTGACGCTAGTTTCTATTTGGCAATAGCCATTCGAGCTCTACGGCAAATATTAATATCATAGCAGCAGATACGAAACTGTTTGGCGGCGCTTTTGATATAGTTAGTCTGATTTTATGACCTTCAGCCGTTTTGAAAGAGGTGTTCTAGCTTTTGACTTTTTGAATATTTTGCAGAAGCTCATATGGTAAAGTTTACCTATGACCTGTTTTCAATAAGGTACATGTACCAAATAACGCCATACTTAATTTAATTGAATCTGGCATCTAAAACCATTTTTCAAAATATTTCAAATTCTAATCTAGAGCAAATTATACACTGCGTTCGTAAAGTATGGAATAAATTCATTTTCTACGAAATAAACGATTTTTATGCAGAGTCCTGAAACAGGTCGATTTTTAATTTAAAAGTGACACTATTCTAGCGGAATTTTGTATCTCCCCCTCCAACCCTCTCCGAGTGACAGTTGCCCCTTTAAAATTTTTAAATGAAATAGGGGGTCATGATACCTCATTTGAGAGGGCTTTTCATTCTCTATTCAGTAGTATAAGAACTTTTCTAAATTCCTATTTTTTCTAAAACCAATAATACCTTTTAAAATCAACACAAAATTTTAAAATGAAATAATTTAAATGAAATGTTCGAACTGGGAACCGTTTGATTCATGACAATAGTACAAACGTTGCTCACGTTCATCTAAAACATTTCATTTCCAGGGTAATTTGATTAATTCCAAATTTTTTAATTTTTTTTAAATTCTTTATGAAAACGAGTAGAAACTGTAGATACTAATGTATATAATCAACGTAGAAGTAAAAGTAATAACATCAATATCAAATAAACGGTTTAAAATGTCCTCCTCCTACCTCTTGACAATAACCAAGACGAAATTCAAACTCATGCAAAACATTGTCGATTATATTCGGACTGATTCCTCGTATTTAATTTCTTATATTCTGTCTTTAGTTCTTCAAGACTGTTTGGCTTAGTTCTGTAGACTTTATTTTTAGAAATCCCCATAAAAAGAAATGGAGAGGTGTTAGATCAGGAGATCTAGGCGGCCACTCAATTGCCCCCCTTCGACCAATCCATGTGTTGGGAACGTCATCCAAATAATCCATTTTAAAATTTTGTGTGTTGATTTTACAATGTATTATTCCTTTTAGAAAAAATAGGAATTGAAAAAACTTCTTATACTACTGAATAGAGCATGAAAAGCCCTTTCAAATGAGGTATCACATGACCCCCCATTCCATTTAGAAATTTTGAAGGGGCAAATGTCACTCGGAGGGGGTTGGAGGGGGAGATACAAAATTCCGCTAAAATAGTGTCATTTTTTAATTAAAAATCGACCCGTTTCAGGATTTTACATAAAAATCGTTTATTTCGTAGAAAATGAATTTATTCCATATTTTACGAAAGCAGTGTATGTGTCTGACATTATTAACTTTTAGAAAATGAGACTCTTGTGTGAAAGTTCAGTTGGCGTTATTGGGAACATAGGTTCTAAATAACGTCAATCTTAACATGGTATTTTATTGAATGATTTTAATTGGATCAAAACTTTTATGTAGGCTTAAACTACTTATACAGGGTGAGTTTTTAAGCGCCCTTTCTTCCATAGCTCATTTATAGAACGAGACAGGTTTTTTTTCCTTCACAAGGACATTCTACCTATTGAACACTATAACCTAAAATTATTTTGATACATAGAGAGTGGAACGTAAAATAACGGCAGCATGCAGCGGAATTTTCTTAATGGAATACCTTGTGTGTTTTCTTATAGAAAGACGTAACACTTGATCCTCTAAACAGTAGCATATAAAATATTTATATTTATTTAATCAACTAAGAGTAAATTAATGTTTTCTTGAAAACGGTCTGATTTTCTACTACTATTGAAATACGTACTGTAAATAAATTGTTTGTCGTATAGCAATAAAAGTCGGTAATGTTATAATTTATAATTTCACGAATAGACAGTGTTCATGTTCGCCTTCAATTCTGTTATAGGTTTTCTGTTATCTAATCCTTACAGTTTTTTTGCTACAATAAACTTTTTACATTTTTACTCTAAAATTAATATTAAAAAGTTATTTAATGTACCGTATTTTAATTTCTTTAACACAGCGCCCTCTATTTCATAAAACAGATGGATAATATCAAGTTTACAATTGATTACAGACTCTTATTACATTATAATCATCGTATTTTTCTTGCAATACAGTTCTTTTACTTTGTTGTGATTAAAATGTTTTAAAATTATGTAGTTCCTAAGCTTCAGTTGTCTTAATTAACATTTGATTTAATAAAATTTGAAAACTGATACAAAAGAAATTCACCGATTTTCATTTATTTGTTAGGTTATTAATTTATTATTTGTAAAAGAAAATATAAGTAAAACAATTTTTACGTTAGGTAATTATTTGCAAACACTGATGATTTCTTTTATTGTGAATTACAACGAATCAATTTTAAAACATTTTAATTACAACAAAGTAAAAGAACTGCATTGCAACAAAAATACGATGATTATAATGTAATAATCAATTGTAAACATTGATATTATCCATCTGTTTTATGAAATAGAGGGCGCTGTGTTAGAAAAATTAAAATACGATACATTAAATAACTTTTTTATATTGATTTTACAGTAAAAATGTAAAAAGTTTATTATAGCAAAAAAACTGTAAGGATTAGATACAGAAAACCTATAACAGAATTAAAGAGGAACATGAAACTATCTATTCATGCAAAGAGGTGGAGGGGGTTGCATTAAAAAAAATGAATAACGGCAATTTGAAGATCTGACAATTGAAAAGGCTTGAACATTTGATAAAACAAATAAAACTAAAATAATTTATACCTAGGTTATTCCTTATACCTAAGTCTATAACAATAACGATTTTTATTGCTGTACGACAAACAATACGTTTACAGTAAGTATTTCAAGAGAAGTAGAAAATCAGACCGATTTCAACAAAATATTAATTTACTCTTAGTTGGTTAAATAAATATAAATATTTTATGTGCTACTGTTTAGAGAATCAAGTGTTATGTCTTTCTGTAAAAAAATACACATGATGTTCCATTTAAAAAAATTCTGCTGCATGCTGCTATTATTTTACGTAACACTCTGTATGTATCAAAATAATTTTATGTTATAGTGCTCAATAGGTAGAATGTCCTTGTGAATGAAAAAAATTCTATCTCGTTCTATAAATGAGCTATGGAAGAAAGGGCGCTTAAAAACTCACCCTGTATACGTACCGAAGATTATGCTGACACTAACAAACACAATGTTTGTAACAGATAAATAAAAGCCCCTTAAATATTCAGTGACTTCTGCTAACTTAGCGACCGAAACCACACGTTGAAAATAACCGCACCTTATGTTTGAATAAAATGGTATTATATGGTGTGTTCTTTTCTACGGTAGGAACCTAAAACGCTGCAATAAGCAAATTTTATATAGCTTTCCTAGAATTCAGAAATGGCGCATGGCGTAATTGGGGACCTAGCGTTATTTTGCTCACATACCTTATTTTATTGAATAATTTTAATTGGATCCAAACTTTTATATAGGCTTAAACTACTTATATGTACCAAAAGTATGCTGACATCAACAAACACAATGTTTGTACAAGATAAATAAAGATATTACTCCTTAAATATTCAGTAACTTCTGTTAATTTAGCAACCGAAACCATACGTAAACATAACCACACCTTATGTTTGAATAAAACAGTTTTATATAGTTTTATATGGTGCGTTGTTTTCTATGGTAGGAACCACAGAACATATTTAAAAAAGAAGCGACATCCAATGTTATGAAAGTGCAAGTGAATTAATTGCGCCGTCTATGAATGGTTGCGTAAACAGGTTGCGCCAGGTTTGAATTTATTTACAGTTTATTTATGGTAATGTTAAGTGAGCGAAAGATATAATATTAACGGACTTTACATTTCTCAGCTTATTTGGTAGTTTTATGAGAAAGTGAATGGTAAAATAGCCAAACAAACTGTGAAATGCCAAGCGTGTTAAAATTATATAGACTCATGCAGTCTTAATTAGAATATTTTTTAATTGTGGATTATTTATAATTTCCAACTACAATGCAACCTTTTTTATATTTCTTGGAAATAAGAAATACTGCACATTTGAAATGTTTGTATATTTGTTGGGGCAAGATTGTACTGCACATTTTTTATACAGTGTTTCCCGAAAGTAACGGATAAATTCTATAAAATGGTTGAGAAAAATGTTTCAAAAAAATGCTCGGACAGGTCGATTTTTATTTTTAACCCATTATTGAAAGATGTAATTTTCAACCCCTCACCCTTCAACCCCAACTTTAAAAATTCAAATAGCATAGTACTCCTTGTGATACCTCATTTAATAGCATTTTTTATGCTGAATACAATAAAAAAAGTTTTTCAAAATCGGTTGATAAATAACAGCTATTCAACAAAAATGTATTGAAATGAAAGTGCCGATTTTCGAACAGGCGTTGATACGGCTCTAGCAATAAGTGCTAAAAACAGTTGCAATTTCTTTGTAGTTAAATGTCAAATAAAATTTATTGACATTTACGTAGTGTGTTTAACGATTAGATAGCAAAAATGAAACTTACTGAAACCGAAAGAATCGAAATTTTAATTATGATTGGGTTTGGAGATAGAATTCGGACGCATGAAGAAGTTTGTATTTTGTTCAATGAAACTCACCCAAACCGTCCTCCAATATCGCAATCAACTATAAGTCGAATTGAAAAAAAATTTCGCGATCTTGGACATGTACGAGATAAACCTAAAGCCGGACGTCCAAAGGCTTTAGATGAAGACAGACAATTGGATGCCATGTTAATGGTATAGGAAAATCCACATTCAACTCTCGTGGGAATCGCTTCACATCTTAATACATCAAAAAATGCAGTTTACAGACTTCTTCATAAGGAAAAATTTCATAAATCTTAACGGATTTTCCATGATATTTGTGACAAATAAAAATAATTTAGATACGTAGAAGCCAAAGGTCACAAAAACTAAATTTCATCCCTACAAAGTGCACTTGGTACAAAAACTATCCGATGATGATTTTGATCGACGAGCGCAATTTTGCGAGACAATGATGGAACTCTCTAACGCAAATCCTACATTCATTAGAAATATTCTCTTCTCTGATGAGGCAACATTTTGCTTAAACGGTACCGTCAATAAGAAAATTGCCGTTATTGGGCAGTTGAAAATCCACATTGGATGATGGAGGCAAATACACAATATCCCCAGAAGGTCAATGTGTGGGCTGGGATAGTGGGTAACCAAATTGTTGGACCATGCTTTTTTGTTGGAACGTTGGCTGGTGAATAGTATCCGAACTTTCTCCAACTTTAATTAATTCCGGTCTTAGCGATACTGTTTCCTAATGCAGAAGATCCTGATTCACCCGATCCCCGAATTTGGTTACAGCAAGATGGTGCACCTTCTCATTATGAACGTCCAGTACGGGAATATCTCGACCAAATATTTCCTAATCGATGGATTGGTAGACGGGGATCTACTGAATGGCCAGCAAGATCTCCGGACTTTGGACTATTTCCTCTGGGGTTATTTAAAATCTAAAATTTATTTGAATAGGCCTCCAAATATTGAGGAGTTAAAGCAGAGAATTCGACCGGAAATTCGCTCAGTCACCCCTGAAGTGGTAAACAATATCCAAGAAGCGTTTGTCTCTAGATTAGGACATTGCCTCGCCATTAATGGACAGCAATTTGAACATTTAATTTAATTTTAATATTGTTTTATTTTTCAATTTTTTTTAAGTTTTATGTTTTGTTTCGTTTGAATACATTTTTGTTGAATATATCAGTTATTTTTCAACCGATTTTAAAGAACTTTTTTTTGTTGATTCAGCATAAAAAATGCTATTACATGAGGTATCACAAGGAGTACTTTGCTATTCGAATTTTTAATGTTGGGGTTGCTAGCGCTTAGGGGTTGAAGGGTGGAGGGTTGAAAATTACATCCAACACACTACGTAATGTCAATAAATTCTATTTGACATTTAACTACAAAGAAATTGCAATTATTTTTACCACTTATTGCTAGAGCCGTATCAACGCCTGTTCGAATATTAGCACTTTCAATTCAATACATTTTTGTTGACTCTCTCAGTTATTTATCAACCGATTTTACAAAACTTTTTTTTATTGTATTCAGCATAAAAAATGCTATTACATTAGGTATCACAAGGAGTACTATGCTATTTGATTTTTTAAAGTTGGGGTTGCTGGCGCTTAGGGGTTGAAGGGTGGGGGGTTGAAAATTACATCGTTCAATAATGATTTAAAATTAAAAATCGACCTGTCCGAGCATTTTTCTGGAACATTTTGCTTAATCATTTTATAGAATTTATCCGTTACTTTTGGGAAACACTGTATAAAACCGCCCTTGGTGAAAAGGTAATTTATGAAGTCCTCAATTATTACAACTAATTAACGCTGCATTTAAGTGATAATGCATTAAACGATAAAAAAATTCCTTACCATTATTAAGATATCGAATTATTTAACTTTATTCTCAGAAATACACGTCAACAAAATATAATTTATGATATCTTAGATATCTAGATTTACAAAGATTGACATCAGAATAGCCTTTACAACAAATACAACATGCTGAGGAGGTCTAAAGCTTAGTTCAGATGCATCTGAACACGCAAAATATTTATTGCGGATCGTTTCCTGATTGATTCGTTATTAATAACCAATCAATCAAGAAAAGATTCGCAATAAATATTTTGTGTATCCGGAAACATTTTCCGCTTTACAGTTTGAACTGCGGACAACAGTGACATCTATGAATGGTTGCGGTATTTGCTAAAGGCAATGCACACCGCCCATAAGGTGTCATGGGACTGGTAGGAACCTAAAGGCTGAAATGATCAAGTTTTATATAGCTTTCTTAGAATTCAAAATAATGGCGCATGGCGTAATTGGGGACGTGGCGTTATTTGGATAACATATCTTAAATCTGTTTTGGTAATACGAGCCCTAACAATTATAGTGAGTGTTTTTTTTTAATTGGCGTCGAAGTTGGCCGTGACAAGATGCTTATTGTGAACGCACTACAATTTTGATTATTTGTTGTAAATCTTATTTTCTTATTATCTGTTTTCATTGTTACAACAGATCCCATTCTTAGGGCCAGTGGTACAAAGTAGGTTTAAACTGACGCTCAACTGAACCAGGTTCAAAGTAAACAAATTCGCATAGGATCTTAATGACATATGGCAATTAATGCATTCATAAATAAAATTTGATGTGATTTTGTTCACTTCGAACCTGGTTCAGTTGAGTGTCAGTTTAAACCTCCTTTGTACAACTGGCCCTTATTGTCGTTTTCCATTTATCACAATAGATTACATTCTTGTTTTATCCTATTGTACTGTTGAGTTAGAAACCTCGAAAGCAAGGTTAAGAATTGCAAATTCAAACGTCAAATTAACAACTGTCGATGAAGGTTCACAATGAAATTTTCATGGCCAACTTCGACCCCAAATTTAAAAAATGTTCGAACACATCCCTTTTCACAACAAATTACATTGTAATTTGGTTATTCCAGATCAAATGCTCCTGTTACACGAAACTTTTTTGTTTTATATTATTAGTATGTATATTTTTAATAAAGTTTTGTGCAAATCGGTTTCGACTAAGGCCCAACTAGGCCTGAAACAGCTGTACAGAGCCTGTTCGAGGAATCCGCTGTAGTCGAAACCGATTTGCACAAAACTTTTTTAAAATTCTCATATGCTTTGACAGCAAGCATGGCCGCCTTGCATGGGATGACTTATTATGTGGCGAACTAGCTTCAATTTGTCAATCCTACTGCAATGTCAGGTCAAAAAGCGATCAAATATATCATATATTTTTAATATTTAATTTACATTTACAAATAAAATCAAGGACTCTTATCTGTTAATTTAAGATATTGACGACCAAATTGTTGTAGTCTTAATTTTAATGTTCTTAATTAATATTTTAATACGTTTGTGATGTAAAATTTATAAGAAATTACAGCAGAACCACGATTATCAGTGTGCGGATTATACGTGGGGCGGATTATCCGTGCCCAG
The DNA here is from genome assembly GCA_033060865.1 of Dorcus hopei. NCBI lineage: Eukaryota > Metazoa > Arthropoda > Insecta > Coleoptera > Lucanidae > Dorcus > Dorcus hopei. The sequence continues at coordinate 55,551,802 of CM065426.1, read as the reverse complement.
ACGGTCACATATTCTGGATGAATTTCCTACATACTCCTTGGTGAATCCTGCGTGTGCAATACGTTGGTAGTGTTTTCGTAGAGAGTACGAATCATACAGAGTACGTATCAGTTTCTTCTGTATCTGACTATCTCAAAATAGTTCATTAAAATGTCAATAGCCTGTCCAGCCTATGAGTATCACGCGACTTGTTATTTTGACGTCGTCATCGTTGTTGTCGTCACTACATACATATTTTCTACGCAGAAAAAACATTTTTATTATCCGTGTTTTTCAATTATCCGTGTCACCCTTGGATAATCGGGGTTCTACTATACTCTAAAATTTTGAAAATTTGTCCCCTGATAATGGGTATTTAAATAATTGTTGTGTAGATTAAAATTGGACGGCTTCTGATCGCGACTGCGAACTTAAGGAAAAGTTGAGAGATCTAGCAGGATAGCAGTCAAAAGGGGGCAATTAAAAGTTTACTCTTGTTTGATTGAAACGATAATGTGCGAAATTTTGCACGTTATCGTTTCAAATGTTTTGTCCATCATTTTAAATTGTGACTTGTAAATTTTAATCTGTTTTACAATACAACGTTATTAATTGTTAATTATGGTTACTATGTAAGAAATTAATCCTGCTTGTTCAAAATGTGCAATTTTAGCTTTTACAACCTCACTTAGATCCGCCCTGATGAAGGAAATAAATACTTTCCGAAAGCTTGGCAATCAAATAAGAGTAAACTTTTAATTGCCCCCTTTTGACTGCTATCCTGCTAGATCTCTCAACTTTTCCTTAAAATTGGACTATAAAAATGTTGAGAATAATCTTCTTTTTCCCATTCTCATAAAAAATCAAGAATAATATGTCGTTTTCAATATCAATAATAATGCTTTTGTAATTTTGTAATGTCAAGAAGTTTACATAAAAAGCATTTTCAATAAGTAGTCCCCAATTTCAATAGAGCAACAGTCACATGCCCTTGCTGCCGATATATGGCACGAGCGAATGGGACATCTTAACACAAAAGATCTAATTATGATGAACAAAAACCATTCAGCCATCGGTTTAAAATTCAACCCTAAAGAGGCCAATCTGTCTTGTAAAATTTGTACGATCGGAAAATTAACGTCTTCTCCGTTTGAGTTACGTGATCAGAGATCTACCGAAGTATTAGATCTTATTCACACAGATGTATGTGCTCTCATGTGAACTCAATCAGTGGTTGGTGTGAGGTATTCTTTATCCATAATAAAAGTGAAGTTCCATCAAACAAGTCGCAAGATAAAAGCCGTGCAATCTGATAACGGGAAGGAATACTGTAATTCTATCATGGACAAGTTGTTCAAGAATGAAGGTATACGAAGACGTCTAACTGTAGCGCATACTCCAGAGCAGAACGGTGTCGCAAAACGTCGAAATCGCACGCTTGTGGAGGCCGCCAGAGGTGTATGTTAATTCAGTCAAGACTACCTCCATCGTTCTGGGCAGAGACTGTCGCCACGGCCAACTACATACGCAACCGTTGCATTTCAAGAAATCTAGGTGACAAGATACCATACGAAAGGTGGACTGGAAATAAGCCAATTGTCAGTCATCTTAGGACATTTGGATGCAAGTCATTTTTGTTAAACAAATCGCCAATTCGAGGAAAATTCGAGCCTAGAGCAAAAGAAGGTACGTTCGTTGGATATTCCAGTGTATATAAAGGATATAGAATATAGGTACCAAACGAAGGAAAAATTCATATCGCAAGGGATGTAAAAATCTTCGAACAATTTGATTCACAGTGCAGACATGAAGATTTTATTTCCCAATCGACGAAAACTGGTCATTTTTCGTTGCTGGATGCCCAGATAGCAACTGTGGATATTTTAAAAAATGCTAATGAAGAAAAAACGTATTTTGGAAAACGAGAAACAGAGAGAGAAGATACAAGCGTAAACGTTCCTTCGATAAAGCAAAATATTAAAATTACTGCTGAAGAAACTCAACAAAAACAAGGGCCAGGACGTCCCAGAAAGATTCTTACTGGAAGAAGAGCTCGTCCCGGAAAACAATATAATCTACAAAGTATAGTGGCGCGCAGCTTAAATGCTATAATTTGACAGTTCTGTGACCCTTGTATCACAAGGTTTTAAGAGTGAGGATTGCGTGCGGGAGGTGCATTTAAGGTGCGCGGGACTATACCTACCATTCAGCTTGAATCAGAAGGAAATTAAGATAATAGAGTCGAAGGAAAACAAGACGGCTGTGAACAGGAATGGCACAATACTCCCGAAGCGATGCTTGTATCCGAAGTTCCATTTAAATTAACAATAAACGGGCCAGATCGTGAGGAATAGAAAAACTCAATTTATTCTGAAATTAAGAGCCTAATCATGAATGACACCTGGGATTTAGTACCACGACCAAGCGATAAAGTAATCGGCTGCCGGACAGTTCTTCGCAACAAATATAATGCAGACGGAACTCTGGAAAGGAGAAAAGCACGTGTAGTAGCTCAGGGATTTTCACAACGACCTGGCTTCGACTACCATGACACTTTTGCTCCTGTAGCGAGACTCAACTCTCTCAGGACACTAGTCGCGCTGTTCGCAGAAACAGGGATGAGAATCGCACAACTAGATGTATTCACGGCCTACCTTAACGGTTCCATGGATACAAAGGTGTATATGGAGAAGCCGGAACTTATGAAATGTTCTCTAGGATGATTGCAGAAGAAGGCGAAAGTGAGCTGGGCCGTAAAGCTTACAACATGCAATTTAAAGTACGTAGTGGTGATTATATCTGCAAATTAAAAAGATCTTTGTGTGGATTAAAACAATCTGGTAGACAATGGCACACGAAACTTGATAATGTACTTCAAAGAATTGGATATAAGTCAGATCCTTGTATGTAACGAGTGTTCAATTAAAAAAACGGTCTAGTTGGCTGTGAAATTATTCTGAACGTATGGCCACAGTATGGCATAGGGTTTTTCATATGACTAGTGTCACTTGCATTTCTAACTTCACTTTAACTCAAAGAGAACAAAAATAAACATTTATTACTGTAACTTATAAAACTTTTTACAACAATTATAATAAATGCTGAAAGCGTCTACCTTATTCTTGAAAACATTTCAAGGTTCTATGCTTAACTGCGTTCATCAGGTTCCTTTAAGACAGGAGGAGATTACTTCAGTTCTTGAATTTTATTAGCAATCCGCTGTCTTAGGTCATTTAAATCAGCAACTGATGAGGTAAGTATGGAGTTCTTTATGTAAGGCCATAAGAAAAATCACAAACGGTTAAATCACAGGACCTCGGACGTCAAGTAATTACAGTGTCCCGATTAATAATTCTGTCTTCGAAAAACTTCTTCAAAGCACCTTGCCACAGAATACGTCTAATTTCCATCAATTTTTGCACAGAAATTTACAAAATATTTGCCAAAATATTCCAAAAAACTTCGAACAGCTTTCGAGTTTTGTTGACACAAGGTTAACCGCCGTCGACTTGTCAAAGTTGAAATTTAAATGAAGTTAATCATGACATACGTTCCTGACTAAAACACTAAAACGACTAAATAATAATGCAGAAGACCTACGCAACAGGATTCGTCAAGCTTGTCTTGAAATAACACCCCAGGAACTAAACAAAGTTGTAAAGAATAATAGGAAACGTATCGAAAAATGCATACTGCACGATGGGAGCCTGGTAAAATATTAGATTAATCTGTTTTTTCATTCTGTGTGTTTTAGTCGGTTAGTTTTAGCGTTTTGTAAAACTGTAGATTAAATTGAAATTCAATTTTTTTAATAATTAAAAATTAAAATTTTTCATCCAAATTTGGTAATTGGGGTTATTTCGTAATTCTAAACAACTTTATCTAATAACTTTTTTTGATCAAACAAGGCCTACTATGTTTCCTTAATTTTTTCGACTTTCTATTAAATCGCAGTAGGTCATGGCTTGCAATACAAAAGGTTTCAAATTTGAAAAATGTGTGTTTTAAGAGGATGTTCATCTGGCGAAAATTTGAAATCGATCCGTTAATAAATATAAAAACTACAGGGGTGTGTAGATGAGAAATGAAACACATTGTATTATTACGAATTTTGCTAGATCTATCAATTTGGAAAATATTTTATAGATCTACGAATTTTGATAGATCTATCAATTTGGAAAATATTTTATTAACATGTTTCTATACCTAAACCTAGTATTTACCGAGATAAATGCCGTCAACGAAGAAACATCTTAAATGCAGGCCCTTATTAAATTGCTTTTAACTTGCTTAATTCAAGAGTCTTCATTATCAGTTATTAGCGTGTGATTGCACATGCTTTAAGCTAAGTAACACTATATTAAACAAACCTGAAGACTACGCAGATTGTTGGTAGCTGGCAGTTCTTTCTGCAGAATTTAGATGTGAAATATTTCGAGTTTTTCTTATGGAAGACCCCATAAGTAAAATCATCGACCAATGTAAAATTAAATTTGCTATCTTTTTACTAAACAAAGTCCTATACCTAAAACCTACGGTTTGTGAGATAATTTTGGTTTTCATTTTGCTTCATGATTTTTGTCATTTTTAGGGTGCTATGAATGTCAACAAACTTGCCCTTTGGCTTCTAAAATTTATATTCAACGATTTCCTGGTACGAGACAGCCATATGCAAAGACTTTTCCTAAATTAAAGGTTTAGGTATAGAAATATGTTAATAAAATATTTTCCAAATTGATAGATCTATCAAAATTCGTAATAATATATAGGGTATTCCATTTGAAATATTAAAGTAATTTGCTGACACTTGTAAAATGAACACCCTGTGTAATTGTAAATAAATTTAGCATATAGAGTTTTTTTATTAGAGGATGATAGCGTTTGAATTTTTTTTCTATATTAAATGGTTTAAACGCCACACTCGGTGGACACATGGCATAGAAAAAGTATCGATATATCGATATCTATCGAAGTATTGATAGTTTTAAATCGTCGATAAATATTAATACAATTTTCAATTCAATTCATTCATTTCAATTTTTCGTTTACATATCGTTATTTGATTATCGATATATCAATATTTTTGCACAGCCCTAATGGTGACTTGTGTGAAAATAACCAAATCAGCAAGTTTCGTATCTGCTATAATATTAATCTCATGTTTATTGCCTGACAACAAGTTTTCGAAATTATTTTCAATTTATACTCAATCTTTTGTGATACTACATATGAAAATAGCACGTACAGCGTAAGCTATGAGTTAAGCTAATTAATAAAACTTCAAAGAAAATTGCCAACGATGATGCATTTTTCCATTTATTTGTTATTTATGCGTACATTAGGTAGATATCTTTCATTTATTTGGACAACTTGATTTTATACACGAACATTTCCTACTCATTTGAAAATTATTTTCTTTAATTATTTCCTTATTTTGTAAGCAATTTCAGAAATTTTCGTATCGTTGTGAAGCAAGAAAGTCTCTACCGAATGAATTACAAAAATTAATAAATTTTGTGCTCTACATATAGTTTGTGTGCCTAGTTAAACTTTGTTTAGTTATCGTCCATTGTGCTCTTTATCAGCTTGTTTCGTTATTTTTGTTTTTTACCTCGTGTTTTAAATCATTTATTTTCAAAGACTAAAATATGTAGAACTTATTTTCACGAAACAAACTGCTAATGTAAACAAGGAGTGACCAATATAAACAAAGTTTAATCAGAAATACAAACTGTAGAACATAAATTTTCTTCCGTCTAGGAACTTTTTAATAACAATCCCGCTCAGTTGAATCTGCTCACTCTGTATTTCTTAAGATAAATACCGAAATCCTTGTGTTAGAAAATTATTGTGGAAATTGATCGTTTAATAAGCTTTTACTGTTAATTTTGACAAATTTTAATTGTTTTACGTTATTTTACGCGGTGTTAATTAAACATGGAAAATATTTCTATAGCTTACGTAAATAACCTTGTAGGTGAAGAAACATCAATCGCAAAAATCAACAGTAGTTTAAGATTTTGATTGACGTCTTATTTCAGGAAACTACCAATACCTATGTGGATTCCTTATGAATGGCAATTATCACCACTATATGAGATTACTTATGTCCTCCAAATGAGTTTTATGTTAACGTGTGCTGCGTTGCAAGCGTCAACGGATACTTTCATCATCACTTTAATACTCTTAACTGCTCAACAGTTTGAGTTAATAAGTAAGAAACATAATCAATATTTAATATGAGAATGTTTTTTAAATGGATTTTCTTATTTTTCTTAGTCTTTTTCTTTTTCTCATGCGTATAAAGCATCTTTTTTAAATGTTTAATTGTACAATGTAGATAAAAAGTCTTAAATATTTCCTAAAATATTTCTTTTTTGCAAAAACTCTCAGACATGTCGATTATCACTATAAATTTGTCATATTTTTGAGTGGTTCATTTATTTGTACAGTTAGGGTACAAAAATAATTTTAACTTTCTTTAGAGCCTTTGGTTTTAAACGTGTATTGAAAGTACTCGGAAATCCGTGTAACAACATTCGCGAATTAAATACACGTGTTATTAATTCACGTATAATTACTTTGATTCTCCGTGTACACGGATAAAATTACACGTGCATTTAAATATTCGAATATATATACGAATATACGAATATATACGAATTTGTTCGGTACATTCAAATCCGGGTTACCTGGCAACGGATGTGTTTTTGTATTAAATACACGTGTAATGTAACTACACTGCCCTGCTAAACGCAAAAGGGGGTAATCTGATGTAATTTTTTCTGCTCTTTCTCACTGACATGTCTAAAATATTTAATTTTCGTTTGTACCAAAAATAAATGCAGATACTCCCTTTTCGGTCTAATAAATTAATTCCCATTATTAAACTAATTAGAAGTAACTACGAAAGTTTATTAGTTTTTTAATGAAAATAATGTTGAATGACGTAATAAACATAACCAGATGCGAAAGTTTATTGTAGAAAAAAAAAACATTTACTTAAACAATACAAACCAAAAACATATTAACGAAAAATAAAGGCTAAACATCGTTTTCTTCTTCAGTAGAATAGGTAATCTGTATTTCCTTAGAAAAAATCTGTTTTTGGGCATAACGGAATTGTCGGATACCAGAAGTTTGAATAGTATATTATCTCTTCTTTCCCTGGAAATACCTCTGGGTTCTTCTTTTGACTTCGAAAAAGGTATGCCCGATTTTATAATTTTAGCATTTAGGAAATTTAATTCTAAAGAAAGACTTGATTCTTGCAACTTCAGCTCTTCATGCCCCAGTTTCACAAAAGATATATTAAGCATATTGCTGCGGTTTTGAGCATATATTTTTTTTAGAAATAATTGAAATCTCAGGGCCTAGTAATTTTATTGTTAAACAAGTTACGACACTGCACGGGGTTCGTATGCGGTGTCGCAGATGAAATGGAAACGGAGACTCTAAAAGCATTTACTCAAATGTTATTGTGCAAATCTACAAGCGACGTGGTGAATGGGTAAGTAAAAATCAAATATCTTAGTAACAAATTTATTAAAACGCAATAATACCAACATTAAACAGCAAATGTCAAAATTTATATCAACATAACCAAAAATTTTCATCAGATAAAACATGTACATAAGTTACGATATAATTTGCAACGGTGATTTGAAATCAGTAGATCTCGACCTCAAATTCATCGTAAACAAACAGGTAAATAGTTTTCAGAGACCGCTAAAGCAAAATGCCTTGATCCGAGTCCCTTAAAAATTCTGAAAATTGTTAAATGATTGTGAAACAGGTGTGTTGTAAAATTGTTGAAATGTGATGTGGAATTTAACTTTGCAACGGAACAAACGAAATGTAATTATTCTATATCGTAAATGCCATTGACAAATTTCGATCGTACCAATTAAGAAAACCGATGTAATTTGAGTACGATCAGTTAAATAAAATAGTGTGATGTTCTTGTTGGAATTTAACTTTGCAATGGCACAAACGGAATATAATTATTCTATATCGTAAATGCCATTAACAAATTTGAATCGTACCAATTAAGAAAACCGATCTAATTTGAATACGATCAGTTAAATAAAATAGTGTAGTGTTCGTGTTGGAATTTAACTTTGCAATGGCACAAACGGAATATAATTATTCTATATCGTAAATGCCATTAACCCTAGGATGCATAAGCAGTACAATACCGTCATTTACATGATCCGGGCCTCGGAGGCCCTGCCTATACAGGGTTAGTTAAAAGTCTGGAAACGGTCATTTATTGCCGTTATTATTCATTTTAGGAAATTATGTTTTTTATGAAAGTTTTTTAGGAAATTTTATCTACAATTGAGAATACTTGAATTTTTCTTTTCTTCAATTGTTTTTGAGTTATGCCTATCTGCGTAATTTTTTTAAATGGAAACTTGTTAATTTTACTCTACCATTCGGTAGAGTGTTTTTTTTCTCTTTACAATAGTACTCTTGTTTTTTTTTAGAATTGAGGGTTTTCTGAAAAAAAAATGGTCTTTTTTGTGAAATTGAAAACTCTGGTTCAAATATTTATTTTAGTTAGGTAGATCTAGACAAAATTGAAGTTATCGGTCACAATATTATCATTAAAAACAAAAGCAACAAAAGAAACTAATAAATAACTAAGTAAATTAAATTAAATGTTCAAATTGTCAGGATGCGTATTATTAAATAAATTACAAACGTCTTGTAAACTTCTACGTCTATCTCCATAACCCAGCATCATAATGGTTTCAATTTTTTGACGTTCATTTAAAGTCGCCATTGCTAATATTAACAGCAGTCATTTGCACAATTGATTTTGACGTAAACAATAACCATTGATAAAGTTACTCGCTGGAGTTCGTTTATCGCTTACTTAGATGTACCTGTCCTAGCGCTAATAAGCATGCACAACGGGAAATGAATACTTGAAATATTGTTTTTTTTTTCAGAAACTCCTCAATTCTAAAAAAAAAATAAGAATGCTATTGTGAAGAGAAAAAAATACTCTACCGAACGGTAGAGTAAAATTAACAAGTTTCCGTTTAAAAAAATTACGCAGATAGGCATAACTCAAAGACAATTGAAGAAAAAAAAAATTTAAGTATTCTCAATTGTAGATAAAATTTCCTAAAAAACTTTCATAAAGAACATAATTTCCTAAAATGAATAATAACGGCAATAAATGACCGTTTCCAGACTTTTAACTAACCCTGTATAATATATTAGGTTGCAATGGAAAAACATTTGTTGGAGTAAAATATGCAGGTATATGTTAATTGGATTAAGTTTCTAAATGTCTACGTAAACATAATTGCAGAAAAGTTATATTTTAGCGTAAGAAGTAGTGCACATTCTAATACTGTGCTCATTAAAAACATTATTATTACATGTAACACTTATCAATTTTTGACTGATACAAACACGTAGATTACATGTCTCTAACAAGCTATAAAAATTTAGTTAGCTAAGGACATGATCAGATTTGTCTTATACAAGATTCTATTAGACGGGCTGGACGGCGGTATACGTAAAATTGTAGAGTAGTGATGAAAAACATTTTTTTTTCAAATTCTGAAAAAATTCGAAAGGTTTTGGATTAGAAGAGAAGTAGACAAAAACGAGTTTAGAGCATATCTAAACGCTCAATTCGATTGAAAATATTTTAAACAAATTATAACAAATTAAGCACCTTCATGGGCCTGGGAGGCCCCATTTATGCATCCTAGGGTTAAAACAAATTTGAATCGTACCAGTTCTAGAAAACCGATCTAATTCGTGTACGATCAGTTAAATTTATAAGTGTTGTGTATGTTTTAATGTTTAACTTTGAAAATGACACGCAAGTCGTAACTATTCTGACTTGTAAATGCCATTAACAAATTTATTGTTGAACCAATCAGAAAAACAGATTCTATCTGTATTCAACAAAGTTACATACAAGTGTGTGAAATCAAAACAAGTCAAAAATTAACAACAATTAAATATTATAAAAAATTGAACAGTTTACCATTCTTGTAGAGATGCTAACACAAACACTGCCCAAGGAGGACTTCAAATCTAATGAAATTTTCCCCACTTATATAGGGAGAAAACCAAACAAAACTTGCCCCCAAAGAAATCTAACCTTAAAATTCAAAATTAAAATAAAAAATAATACAAAACTAAACTCAAAAACTTGCTTCTATATAAACCAAAAGTATGAAAATTAAATTATCTTTTTGTAGGCCACCCTATTAGTCCGAGACGGAGAGCCTCAACTTTATACATTTTCACCTTCCCTTCGTCCCATCAGGAAGGTGTAGCAGATATCGGCGCTTGTTCCCGCGGTGGTTCTTTAGGAAATCACGAGGAAGCTTTTTAATGGCTTCCTCAAATTCAGCAGCCTCCATCTGTTGAGGAACAGGCGTTTCTGGAACCGGAGACCCAACCTCCCTGACCGAGACGTTTGTAGCTTCAGAGACAGAAATTACAGGCCTTGAAGGTGCAGGGGTGAAATCTGGCATAGCCTCTGTATCGGGGTCATCTCCAAAAAGCTCTCGAAACTTGGTTTTCAACCAATTGGTCGTCGTAGGAGAGTCGATGTTCAAGAGACCGTCTTCGAGGTTAGGTAAGCTCTACATTTAACAGAATAGAAATTTTAATAAAAGAACAATCTTAGTGAAAACTTAATTTTCAGAATTCTAGGGGACCCTTTAATACAAATATAATGGAAAAATGGCACCAAAGGCCAAAAGAAATGATCATTTTACAAAATAAAATAAATTCAACGTGCGTATACTTTTTCTTTTATGTTTTATTTATCCTGGAAAGAAATAACACAGCAATGTGTATCAATGAACGGAATAAATCATAAGAACAGCAAAAACCAGGATTTTTGTTTTTAAAGTAATTGAACATATATTTTATAAATAAATCGCTGTATAGTATAAAATAAATTTATTGAGACCCACTACCCCGAGGTGTTCACGGTGTTCTAACCTCAAAGCTGACGTGCGCCGGTAGTTGAAAATTTGGTCGCCTAGCATCGCGGGCGGGAATTACGATTACGAACATCCAGCGCTTCGGATGTTTAGTTTAAATGATGAATGTAATGAATTATTGCGGGCGAGAATTTTTTTGTTTAATGTGTGATGTAAATTGTCGGTTCGAATAAATAATTTCGTTTTATTTATTTATTTACTTTCTTCGGTTATACTTTTAAATCGAGAAGAAGCGTATCGCCGCGTATTTTTTTGTCCGACCACAGCCATCTTTACATACTAGCCATGATGAGAAATGTGGCAATAGCGCATCAGCTGATCGCGGGAGGTCTACTACAACGAATAAAATATCGTTATATTTCATTGCTCTACCGCAGTGTGCATTGAATTTTCAGGACTGCTGCAGAATTTAATGAGCTATTATTTAACAACACTGAAAAATTAGAAAAAGAAATGTTTTATTACATATTATGTAGTAGGTAGTAACGTGCCAATTTAAGATCGGTCTTTTCATCTACTCGTTAAAGTTATTGGGCGAATAACTTGATTTTTTGGAATGGTTGATTGATTTTTATGAATTGTATTCGTGGTAGTTATCCGTCACCCACTTTATTAAGAAATGGAAAGATCCTTAATGGAGTTGCTGTTTCATCGTTGATAAATTGAAATAATACAGTTAATTTTCACACCATCCGAGAGGTTAGTTATGGCGCTTTACTTCTTTTAATGGGTAGTTCGCCTGTAGTCAGCGATGCCAGGTGTAGGAATCCCCAATGTGGGGATTTTTGAAGGCAATGGGGAAATAGTTGAGGATTTTTTTAAAAGTGGGGAATTGTTGGGGAAAAATAATTTCACAAATAAATCTCTTTTCAATGTGACTAGAAATGTTTTAAACTGAATATAATTTTTTGTCAATTTCATACAGTATCCATTATCAACGTGTCAACTGATTAGGATGGCAATGAATTAGGGAATTTAAATCATTAATTATTAGTTAGTAGCACTGCGCCTATGTGCGTCTGCGTCCTGCGATCAGTAGATATTTTAGTCGATATAAACCAATATAAACAGACTCACATTCTTCATTCTTCAAACATAAGTTGCAGAGAAATTTGTAAAAAAGGTAAATGTATTTGTTTGTCAAACATGTGAATGATGGTGATTGATATTCGGCTTTTACAAGCATGGACATATCTGATGATTCGGACAATTATGAAGATGGCTACAATACAGAAGAGGAAAAAATTAAAGAGATTAATGTTGTTTCTAGTAAGAAACAAAGGAAAAGTAAATTTATTCATAAGTACAACCACAACTGGGAGTCACATAATGAATTTAAAACGTGGATTCGACCTAATGAAAAAGGCAACCTATACTTTAATTGTAAGATTTGTAATGAAGATTATTTAGGTGGAGTTTCAGCAGTAAAAAGGCACAGTTTGTCTCAAAAACACGTAAGAAAGTGTAGTGCTGTGAAGGAAACACAATCTGTTATAAACATGCCATGTACATTATATAACAGCAATACTTTAAACAACGTGAAAACTGCAGAAATGAGAATAGCCATGTTCATTACTGAACACAATATTGTATTTCAAGCTGCAGACTATCTAGTAAGTTTGATCAAGAAAATTTCGGAGGAGCCTGAAGTGGCCAAAAATATTTCCTGTAATAGAATTAAATGCAGGAGCCTGAAGTGGCCAAAAATATTTCCTGTAAATTAAATGCAGTGCCATTACAAAAAATGTTATAGCCCATCAAACTTTTGAAAACCTTATTCACCAAATGAATTTAAACAAATTTTCTGTCATGATAGATGAATCCACAGACCGATCGTCTATCAAACATTTGGCAATAGTTGTATGAATGGTAGTGAATTTTAATGTTCGGGATGAATTTTTAACTTTGTTACCTGTTACCAACGCAACAGCACAAAATTTGTTTAATACTATGGTAAACTTTTTTGTAGAAAATGGAATAGACTATAAAAAGCAATTGATTGGATTGGGTGCAGATGGAGCTAATGTTATGATGGGTGCACACAACAGTTTTCAATCTTTATTCAAAAATGATATACCAGATTTATTTGTTCTGAAATGCACTTGTCATTCATTAGCTTTGTGTGCATCCTATGCATGTGAGAAAATTCCAAATGCTGTAGAAGACATAGTCTGTGATATTTTTACGTACTTGCAGTATAGTTGTAAGAGACAAAGTGCATTTGAAAAGTTTCAAACATTTTTAGAAATGAGACCTCATAAAATGTTACGAGTCTGCAAAACAAGGTGGTTATCCCTACATTCGTGTATTTCTCGTATAATAGAACAGTATGAAGCATTAGTCTTATATTTCCAAGATGAATATTTAATTGATAAAAAGGCTGAGGCAATTTTTACAAAATTAAAAAATCCTGTTGTAAGAATGTATTTAGACTTTTTAGATTATGTGCTGCCTTTTATGACACGTTTAAATGTTGAATTTCAATCTGAACAATCAAAGATACACAATTTGTATTAAAAAATAGCGGCAGTTTATAAGACAATTCTTGAATGTTATATTGATAATCAATATTTAAAGAACAACGATATTTCTATTATACAATATAGAAATCCTGAACATTTTGTTCCCTTAGAAAACACATATTTCGGTGGAGTTTGTATGGTTGCATTAGCCAACACAAAACTGTCACTTTCTGAAAAGCATAATTTTCGAATAAACTGCTTAAACTTTTATATAGAATGTGCTCATCAAATTTATAAAAGATTTCCATTTAAATCTGATTTTATCTTACAATTGAAGAACCTCCAGTTTATTGAACCAAAAAACATTGATAACATTATTAGTGTAGCGCCAATAGCAACATATTTTAACGTATATTAAGAAATTTTGATGGAATTTCAAGAGATATTGACTTTTTGGAATTTTGGAAAAATGTTAGTATTGTTGAAAATGGTGATGGATCCAAAACTTTTCCACAACTTTCCATACTTGTTTCCACAATTTTAACGCTACCACATAGTAGTGCATGCGTCGAGAGAATTTTTAGTACCATTAATATAAATAAATCGAAAATAAGAAATCGCTTGTCGACAGATATGCTGTTTGCTATACTACATTATAAAAATTATCTCAACCAACAAAATAAATCGTGTTTTGATTTTGAAATATCAGAAAGTATGTTACGCAAACATAACGATAAAATGTACAAAAATTAACCTGATTTATGTATTAAGGAGCGTTTTCAGTCAGGCGATACGCATTGGCGTCAGCTAAAATACAAGTAGTGATTGGCTAATTCAAAAAATGTGGTTGCCGGGCTATTTGAGTTAACCAATCACAATCAATTCAAAGAACTGTTACAGAAGGTATTCTGATATATGACCTGATATTTTATGAATCATAATGTTATCTTAGTTTTAGTTTAGACTTTATTTTTTGAAAGAGTTGTTTTTTTATTCTAGAGTTTATTTCTACTTATTTTGTTAATATAATAATTAAAATAATAAATGACTATTTTTCTACTAGTAAACAATTTATTTATTTTTCTATCCGTAGCATTTTTGGAAAATTGCGTTTGAAAATAGTTGTGACTTGAGAATTCAATGGTATTATGACTTCCCGCATAGGGATATATGTAGATTAATCAATAAATAAGTAAAATAAGTTTAGATATTTGATGAAAACTGTCCTAAGAACGGTGCGGTGCTTACTGTATATCGTGCACACCGACACGAAAAAAATGCGTATCATTTTATCATCGACCTTTTCAGCATAGTACAAAACGCACAAAAATTTAAAAAAATTAAATTTGATTTTAATGGTTTTGTGAAGTTTTCTCATGCTGCAAGTTTTTGAACTGATTTCAATAAGAATATATTAAATTCTCCTAGTTGTAATTAGTGGAGATTTTATCTTGTCAAGTGGCACGATTTTAAGGTCTGCTTGGGGAAAAAAATATTTTGCACCTGGCAACGCTGCCTGTAGTCCAAAGGACCAAAAGCCCTACTGTAAGAAATATTATTTTTACAAAGATATTTCAAATGCGGGCGAGGAAATGCATTATGAAATGCATCGCCATCGAAAACTGTTTATTAGAACAAACAAACGCATAACATCTCGGTGACTAATTGACGGGCGGGAGAGGGATGTGAGACGTTGGAATCATGCGGAATGCATTGTATAGAGTAGTGATGGGCGGTCGTGAACGAGTAAACGATTTACTTTAAAGAGGAACGAACGAACGAACGAACGAACGAACCGTTCGTAGTGAATCGTTCGTAGATGAGTCGATGAACGGTGTCATAAGTGAACGATTCGTTTAAAATGAACGATTCACTTTAAAAAGATTCGTGAACGAATGCTCCCTGCATCTGAGCGTTTGTTCGTATATGAGTCGATGAACGGTGTCGTTCGTGAAAATTTGCTTGGCACTAGTGCATCTGCTATTATCACTCTCCGCCCATTACCAGCTTTATTGCACTAGCTGCCGGAGTAAGCATCGCAACCGTCCTCGATAATAACATTTTCAGATACCCGAATAAATAATAGAATAATTTCAAATGCTTATAGCATTGTTTCCTATATTCTTATTGTAATTAAATCTGCTATTAATATTATAATTATTTGTTGTAAATAATAATTTAATTCCCAATGAATTTATTATTATTCTTATACTTATTGAAAACTTTAGAATTACAATTTTGTTTGAATAAAAAATATGTTAATATTTAGTCAGTCAATAATAAATAATAAATTTATAACTTCTTGGCCAACAAAAATAACTCGTAATTTTTAAATCATTTCAAAAATTAATACACTAGACTATAAACTTCGGAGGTAAGTTTAAGAACTGAAATAAATGAAAATAATGTTAATGGAATTATCGCAGTTTTAAATTATAGTGGAATTTCATTGCCCTTACATTAAAAAAACCATTATGATATTATCTAAGTACTATTATTCTGATTGGACTGAAATTTATATTTTGAAATTAAATAATTGTAAACACGCAGACGCATTGTAAGTCGTCGTTGTGCATACAAATTGCGCTAACATTTAAATTTTACAGTAGGAACAAAAAACTGTATGAAATATTAAATCATATCTTTTTGTGGTAAAAAGGACTGTCCTCTACTTTTTTAAGATATTATCCAATTATTAAAAATACCCAATTAAATAGAAATGTCTTCAATAAATTATTTAATGGCCAATATATTTTTGTTACTCATTTTGAAAAAAAAGTGCACATAGCGCATTTTGCATGCACAACGACGAAATATAAAATAGACTTTTGGTATAGCAAACCATGTTCTGCAACCGCACCCACTTTTACTAATTTGTTCGGCGGCCGGACTTATAAAATAATTTTAAAACGTACGTTTTGCTACAATTAACACTCATTACATGAAAACATACACAATTGCAACTTTACAATAATGCGATTGTAGAGGAAAATCTAATACATCTGCATGAATTGCAAATAATGACGAAATGTAGAATTTGCCGTAAAAATTCTGGAACATTTTACTGCAGCTTCCAGTTGTCACTTGTATACATATGTATGTATATTGTAATTTCCAATAAGAATTAGTGCAGTTGCAGCAAATTTTATTCTATTTTTTTCTTCGTGTAGTACTTATGTTGACTTCAAAATCCGAGATTATTCTAATATATTTATTTCTTAAAAATTATTCCAATTAAAACTGTTAACACAAATGAAAATAATATTTTTAGTAAGTATGAATAAAACTTATTATTTTAAGTTAAAAACGCTAAATTAAATAATATTAATAATAGCTTTTAGAACAGTTTTAATTTTAAATAATCGGCTCGTTCAGATGCACAGAGCGTTCGTTCACAAATCTTTTTAAAGTGAATCGTTCATTTTAAACGACTCACTCACTCACCGCACTGTTCATCGACTCATCAATAGGGATGGCAAAAAAAGTTTATATATCGATATATCGACTCATATGATATATCGTTAACCATATATCGATACATTCGATATATCGTTAGAAATATATCGATATATTCGTATATCGATATATTTAACTGATTGTTAAAAAATGGTAAATAAAAATAAGTCCCAGCATATTTAATAGATTTCAATTTATTAGTAAGGCAGATTTTATTTTAATATACACAAAAATGAATAACATAAGAACTAATAATACAGTCGAACCTCTATAACTCGAAGCTCAAGGGACCGGAAAATTATTTCGAGTTAAAGAAAGAGATTTCAGTTATACACAATGTGCAGGGACATTAGTAAACTTCGACTTACAGAGAGTTTCGAGTTATAGAGGTAATAGAGTATTTACTAACATTGCTTTTCGGTGGTGCCATTACGATGTTTTATTAAATAACTTATAAACATAAGCCACAATTTAAAAAAATCAATAATTTTCAAAACCGCACTTCAGAAATCAAACCGTTACTTCCGCAAGTCGCAAGAACGAATGACTCACAAAGTTCTTTGGTTCTTTATGCCAGCCGTTTATAAAACCAATAATGTAATTTGTTCGAGGATTTACATAGCTAATCTTTAAAAATACATTTTATGGGGATGCATGATTGTGGGCTTCTGCAAAAGTTCAACGTAACTTATTTTCTTTACTACTTACTAGAGGACAAGGCAGGCATAAAATGAAAGAAATTAAAAAATATTTCAAGTAGTTTTCTGTATCATCATTTACGTCGAAACAACACATGGACCAAATAGTTAAAAAACTAAGTGCGCATGCGTTTTTAATATTTCACCTTAGGACTATAGTGTCTAATGATGTATTGAAAATGCTATATTTTGGTTTGGTTCAGTCGGTACTGTCCTATGGAATAATATTTTGGGGAAACTGTGCTGAAATATTAAAAGTGTTCACACTTCAAAAAAAAAAATAATCAGGCTGTTGGCAAATGTTCCCACAAGGACTTCCTGCAAAGAGCTTTTTATTCAATATCAAATTATGACGATTACGTCCCTATACATTTACGAAGTAATAGTGTACGCAATCACTTCTGAAAATATTGTATATAATAAAAACTTTCATGATCATTATACAAGAGCAAGAAATGACATTAGATTACCATTTAATCGATTAGCAACCTGTCAAAATGGCCCTTTGTTTATTAGTATGCAGTGTCTACAAAAAATTCTAAACCTTTGGGCTGATGATATACCAGAGACGATAAAAGGCTTTAAGTGCAAACTAAAGATTTTTGTTATTTCCAAAGGATATTATAATTTAAATGAGTTTCTGTCAGATTAAGTTATCTAGTGTTAATTCCTAGTGTAATTTGTAAATATGTAAAGATACCGGTAACAGATTTCATTGTTCTTTAAAACTGCACAAGCTAAACAATATATCGAAAGGTTATTTGCAAAATATATCGATATTTTTACCAATATATTGAATTATAATATGGATATTATATATATATCAATATTTTCCATGAATATATCGATATTTCTAATATATCGATATATCGTTGCCATCCCTACTCATCAACGAACGATTCACTACGAACGATTCGCCCGTTCGTTCGTTCCTTTTTAAAGTGACTCGTTGACTCGTTCACGACCGACCCATCACTCATGATACTACGAAGCTTAAGGCTGCTTTCAGACTAGCCGTCAAAACGCACGGCCGTGTAATTCACGGCACAATGTGAAGACATACACGCCTTCCAATGACCTGCTAAATAACATCCGTGCACGGGTATTATTTAGCGTTGCATTGGTAAGCACGTAACTCTTCACATTGAGCCGTGCCTCGTACGTCCGTCTTTTTCGACGGCCGTGCGTTTACACGGACGATTCTAGCAGGACATTAGAAGGTATGTGCCTCTTCAGACAGTGAAGACGCACGGACGAGTCGTAGCAGGAGCCCGGGTGTACCTGCTACAATTTGGACGGGTACGGCCGTGCGTTGAATATACAGGGCTTTTTTTAACTGTGATCATTGAGATTTACATGGGAATAATTGTGTCACATGTTAACTTATGTTATGCTAAAAATTTTAGGCAAGTTTCAGATTTAAATAATCAGTTACATAATATTACAAGTGCACAGATATATTTACGTGCTGAGTGTTACCAAAAATATTAATTTACCAAGAAAAACAAAGGTAAATACATAATGGTGAACAGTATTACAACTATTTTAATAACGATGATCTATCTATACTATCTTCTCAATAGCATAAAATAAATTTCTTTATAACGCAATCGCAATAATTTTTTTGCGATGCTTCCCGTCGCGTCGCGTCGGCAAACTACAGTCGACTTGTTTTTTGTTTTTCATCGGTATACTAGGTGATTCTTCTTTGTCGCAATAAAACACGCTCGGAAATAGGTAATAATAATAACAATAACGCTGTTTTAAAAATTTAAATAAAATGAATAACTGCCTCAAAACTATGAATATGTCAAAAATAAATTTTCGGAAATATTATTTAAATTGAAAATAAGTTATTGCAGCTATTTTTTAAATAATTAAACTAACAAGTGGAGTCAACTCTTGTCCACTGAAATTTGTAAGTAAATAGATTTTAGAACTTTAATTTATTCTCGTCTTCTCTTAACTTTCCAAAAAGCACATTAAAGGCCCCTAACTGAAAACGATTTTCCAGTAAAAGGTGAACCCATATACATCTGTGTTGTTTTGTTTTTTTACGACGGCGTATTATTGCAAATGCAATAATTTTTTGCGTGTATTTTCCATCTCAATCGTATGCGGAATATGGTCGCACCCCGGATGAAATTCAAATGCTCGTGTTAAAGACAACAACCATGCACCCGACTCAGTTTTTGACGGCCGTCTTTTCGCACGTCCGTCTGTTCGCACGTCCGTCTTTTCGCACGGCCGTGCGTTTTGACGGCTAGTCTAAAAGCAGCCTAAAGATATGCTCTTGCGCATCGACTACGTCATCCGATGACAAAAGCGCCGCGAATTCGTATTAAAATGAGAAAATAAGAAAAAAAATTCGCACATTTAATGAGATCGGAGACCTAACTAAAGCATTAAGCTGACGATAAAGTATATAAAAGCATCATAAACGGACATTTATTAATTTTGTTTTTTTCCTACACTAGTAGAAAATTCAATTTTACCGGCTCATCAGAGAGGAGAAAGCGAACGTTTCCACGGCTAGCCCGGCAAAATGAACATAAATGCCTAGCCGAGAAAATAATTTACGAGGCTTTACCACTAGGTGGCGCGACAATAATTTCTGGAATGCATTCTCATCGACATCAAAAAATTAACAAACGTAAGTTTTTTTTTATTTAATTCCACTGGTATTTGGTTTTAAAAAGGATTAAAATTATCAAAAAAAAAAAAAAAACTCGGCAGCGGTGGAATTCGAACCCATGCCTCCGAAGAGACTGGTGTATTAAACCACCGTCTTGACCGCTTAGCCACACTACTATACGTATTACTGTATTTTAAAACATCTATAATAATTTTAATAGTAACTCAATTTTAATATTTTTACTTCGAGAAAAAGAACGTTTGTGTGATATTAATAAAATTAATTATAATTGTGTAGGAAAAAAAATAATGTGTAAACCATGGCGGTAAAGCAATTTTCGAGGTCTTGAGAAGTGGCCAGGCTCGGCTGCCCGCCTCGCCTGTCCATATCTTCTCTCGACCTGGAAAACAAGCACTTTACCGCCTCGGTCTACAATATACTATTTTTCCTACACTAGTAGAAAATTCAATTTTACCGGCTCATCAGAGAGGAGAAAGCGAACGTTTCCACGGCTAGCCCGGCAAAATGAACATAAATGCCTAGCCGAGAAAATAATTTACGAGGCTTTACCACTAGGTGGCGCGACAATAATTTCAGGAATGCGCTCTCATCGACATCAAAAAATTAACAAACTAAGGGTCAGTTTACAGAAAATTTAATTGCAATCAAATTTTAATGACGTTGTTAATTTGACAGTTCGCAATGTAATTCTTATGGCAACTTAATCGTGATTAGTTTAATTCGAAATTAAATATTTGATTCGCTTTCTGTAAACCCACCCTAAGTTTTTTTTATTTAATTCCACTGGTATTTGGTTTTAAAAAGGATTAAAATTATCAAAAAAAAAAAAAAAAAACTCGGCAGCGGTGGAATTCGAACCCATGCCTCCGAAGAGACTGGTGTATTAAACCACCGTCTTGACCGCTTAGCCACACTACTATACGTATTACTGTGTTTTAAAACATCTATAATAATTTTAATAGTAACTCAATTTTAATATTTTTACTTCGAGAAAAAGAACGTTTGTGTGATATTAACAAAATTAATTATAATTGTGTAGGAAAAAAAATAATGTGTAAACCATGGCGGTAAAGCAATTTTCGAGGTCTTGAGAAGTGGCCAGGCTCGGCTGCTCGCCTCGCCTGTCCATATCTTCTCTCGACCTGGAAAACAAGCACTTTACCGCCTCGGTCTACAATATACTATTCTTTCAATTATAGCACACAAAGTTTGATTTTTGTCACTCAGTGACGCTATGCGCAAACGAAACGTAAACTCGTCTGTTTATCTTGTTTATCATATCTTTAAGGTCTTAGTATCATGCCCATCACTGGTATAGAGTCGATTACTGGCAACGCAACGAAAGGTTAAAAGTGTCCAGTGTTTTGTTTGTGTGTGTTTGAGGCCTATTTAGAGGTGAGTTACTCAGTATTATTCAAAAAATAAATAAATGTAAAATGTTTGCTACATAGATGCACCTGAATATCTTGATGGTATCCAATCTTTGTCACTTGTCAGGAATAGAAGTTATCAATTTTTGTCGTAGATTCTCATCTTTCAGATATAGAAACACACAAACATAGAAATAGGAACACTCGGGAGCACTTAAAGTGCTACTGTGATTTGCCTTGCAATTTGGTACATTACGAGGCATTTTTAAAATATAAAATATTACTTATACAGCAAATCCCACTAACAATAAGTGAACTGGAGTATTTCTATTTCATTAAATTACACTAAATAATCCGTAGGCATGAGCTATTCTCCATGACATAACCACCACACTTTCATTTACTATTTCAACAAAGAAATTAATCCAACTTGGCACTAATACCATTTGCTGCGTTCTCTACCACACGTCTGAACACTAGAGGTTATCAAAAACTATTGCTAAGTTATCAAAAACTGTTGCAAGCGGAATCTCATCCTCCTAACCCTGATCATAATACATACAACCTCTATAGAATTAACGTCAGAGTAATATACAAGATTATAATTTTTATGTAGTCTACAATTCGACCGTATAATTCCAAAAGGACGAACAGACCAAACCCTCAGTAAAGTTCACGATCATCTTATTGTATTTTCTACACTAAAACTAAAAGCTGTGGTTTCTCAAAATATGGTTCTTTGGTTTGTTCGTCGTTTTGGAATAACAGGGCCGATTTAGTATGCTTAGTTTTAATAAAAACAAAAAATGCTCATCAGTTCATCATTTAAATGTGAAAACGTTCAGGTTAACAATTGTCAATCAGCTGTTGGTACCTCACACTTCAACATTCAACTCGATTTATGCTAATAAAAGATTCTGACCTTTGTTTTCAAATTTTCGTATCAAATTATAATCTCCACAATCAAACAGCTAAGTGGTCAAACAAAATAAAAAATTACTACGGACTAAACAATGTCAACAACACTGACCACAAACTAAATGCAGGGTAATCAATCCAAAAATATTCTCCCCTTCTGGAACAGGTATACTCTTACCTTCTGGAACAGGTTCATCTAATTGCTGGTTCTCTTCATTTATTGTCTCTTTTTGCAGGGGCTCTAAATAACATAATTGAAATTAATAATAATGGTTATCTACCAAAATTAAAGACAGATTACTAGGTACCTGGTAAATGTTCAGTGGGAATAGCTGTATGAAGTAAAGTATTATTTATTGCCGAAACAGTTTTCCATAAAATGTTTACGACAGTTCTTATATATATTTTCTGGAGATCTTTCTAAAAGTTCTCGTCTTTCACAAACCAATATCCACCTTTGAAAAAGTTGCGGGTATTTATGGGGATTTGGAAATTTATCATTGCTTTCCACACTTCCAGAAACTTCACAGTATACACCCATTTCTTTTTTCACACTGGAAAATTATATTGGCATTTTATTTTTTCAATTAACATTAATTTATTTCATCACTTAACCACAAAGAACAATCTCAATATACACACACAACAAACAACGCAATTAGTGTTTTTATAATCCTAACAACATTAAAAACTATGAATTAAAAGAAACAACAACGCGACGCCACAAAGTGCATAATTGCATGACAACGCCATAACGATTAACGATTGTAACTTGCATTCGATTGGTAGAACAGTTTTTGCTGAAAAGTTCAAATAAAATTATACAAGATATGAACTAAGTTCCATCTTCGTCAGATTAACCGTTTTTGAGATATTCAGGTCAAAAGATTACATTACTTCAGAAATTCAATTTTTTTTAACCAAATATGCCTTGACAACATTAGCTGCTATTTCACATATCAATACACAACTCTTGCATAGTATTTTTCTTAATTTATAAATTAAAAATGTACTCTAACTATGAAATAACGAGCATGATACCCCTTCATAAGGAAACTAAAGAAAACAATTTTTGGTATACCCGTTATTTCATTGCTAGAGTAAATTTTTAATTCATAAATTGAGAAAAAACTATGCAACAGTTGTGTACTGATATGTTAAATAGCAGGTAATGTTGTCAAGGCATATTTGATTTTTTCTTAATTTTGGATTTCTGAAGCAATGTAATCTTTCGACTTGAATCTCTCGAAAACGAGAAGATGGAACTTATATCTTGTTTAATTTTATTTGAACTTTTCAGTTTTTGTTTCAGATTTCTCGAAAAAGCGACAATAAAAAAGTTATTTACTAAATTGATAAACTACTACCCTGGTACTACGCCACTGGTGAAGAATATTCAATTTTGCCTAAGACATATGCATCCTTGTATTTCAGTTATCGTACATATGAAATTTCAACTCTCTGTCTTAAAACCGTTCCAGAGATATTTAAGAAAATATACTTTCCAAGTTGACCCTTTAGGAGGTGATATCTCAGAAACTAAAAACTTTTGGATATAGATAAATTAGGTTAAATCGAAATGTTTTGATGTCCTCTAGATATGGTATAATTATTGCCATCTTAATTGATAACACCCTGTATATTTTGAATATTGCCTCGTGGCAGCACCTAAAAAGACATTTTGCCGTAGCGTACTTATTTGGTAATGAGACTCAATACACCACACTGAATACGAGTGTGAGTATGTGACAGGACCTCAGTTGTGGCGTATTTTTAAAGTTGTCCATAAATAAAGTACGGTAAATAGGACGTTGATGAAAATTAACATGAAGAAAGAACGTCATCAAGAGGAAGTCCTGAAAAAATCAGACGGAGCATATGTCTACTACATACTGAGAAAAATGAAATTTTGCTGTAGCGTACCACTTTTCTACGCCACAACTCAAGACTACGCCAGAGTTCAGGATTATGCACACACAATACGCCACAAATATAGGGAAACATGAATGTAAAAATTCGTCTCTCATACTTTAAAGTAATCTTGAAGCTTTCACGTAAAAAATAATAAGTCTTTTCTCAAAACAAACTTTCTCATTTTGTGATGCAAAGTAAAATAAAGTTATGAAAATTCAAGAAACCTTACCTAGAAATCTTTATACGTAAATTAAAAGTTGTATCACAAATTCTTTAAAACGGACACTAAAAATGCATACTATCACTTAACGACTTAACGTTTCGCTATCGTTTGATAGCTTCGTCAAAAGTGAAAAAAGTAAACAAGGTTGTCAATGAAAACTGAAAAAGTAAATTGATCTTTTTTTTAATAATTCTAAAAATTATTTTCAAAACATAATATAATAAATATTTTATTTTAATAAATGTTAAAAATTGACAGATCTATCTATATCCTGTCTAAAGAATCGAGAAAACTACAAATAAGTCGTTTAAATTTGCAAAATCTGTATGATTGTTAAAAGAATTCGATGACATCTTTATTTTGCACATTTCTATAAGACGTCTTTTGAAAATATTAGATTCACAATATAAAAATTAGTATTTTCAAAATCAAAATTATGGTTATTTTCTAACGAATGTTAGAAACTTTTAAAAAACATCAATTTACTTTTTCAGTTTCCATTGACAACCTTGTTTATTTCAACAACCTTGTTTATATTTTTTCACTCCTCAAATGATAGCGAAACATTAAGTGTTAGTGTGCATTTTTAGTGTTCGTTTTAAACAACTCGTGATACAATTTTCATTGGACAAGAACCTACTTTAATTTTATTCTAAATTAAAAAAAAAAATCAAAATAAAAGTTATAAATCTCATTAAACGGATATTTCTCTGAACTTTTTACGAATGTGTTGACAGCCCAGAATAACACGTAATACTAAGCCAATTTGATAGTATATGCCATTTAGTAGGGCAATTTGGGAGTAAATGCAGCGTGCTAAGCGTTTCTGGCCGAAAGTGAAAATAAAACACGTACTGTATATCCAAATAAATTTATTTGGATATACAGTCCAAATAAATTTATTTGGATAAAGGTAAGCCATGGAAGATAAATTATTACATTTTTCGCCTAGCATATGTGAAAGTAACTCATATTAACCCTAAAAATGTGACGGAAAGTAATGTTTATTTGCCCTTGGGCTGCTAAACTCATAACTACACGATTCGTAACCTAGCGACACATTGACTTTCATTTGTGCGCTTTGACATTTCACAGAATTTTTCATTAAACGTCAGTTTTAAACAAAGTTTGAATTTGACTTAGGGCTAGGCGAAAAACAATTGTGTGTCACACATGCAGAAACGCATTAGCAGCCCTTAACTATGAGCTGCCCTCGCTTCGCTTCGTTCATTAAAATATTGTCTAGTTGTTGAATAGTTAAGTAAAATTGAAGTTTAATTTGCCACATTTTACAGCTTGATGTGTCACTAACTTCAAAAACTGCTTGGTGTTGTAAATTTTGATATAAATTTACACTTCCTTGACCTACCTTTAACAAAAATTTATTTGGACATATGGTAGATACAACTTTATTTGCATAGTATCAGTAAGTTACTCCCGAAATGCTTAGCATAAGTGCTGCTTTTCGTAGAGAGTCCTAACTTTATAGCACAAAAAATAATATACGCGGTGTAGATACCGGAAACTGGCCTAGCATACGGTAAATAAAGTATTGTAGAGTTTTTAGGCATTGAAATCTCATTTTTGAAAAAAAGTGTATATACCTCTTTGCGCTTAGTAGGGTAGTACATGTGTATACGTGAAAGGACTAAGATCATGATTCGTGTATTACACGTATTGTACATGTATGTATATTGTATACTGACATATAGTTGAATAGAGACAGACCTCTACTTTTTTTAAAGGAAATCCCAATTTTTATTACGAATTCCTAAAGTCCTCAACTGTATTTTTACGTAAGAAAATATGAGGACATATAAGGAATTTTTTGAAATAAATGCAAGTTAATAATTAAAAAGAAAAAAAAATATATCTAAATGAAACCAAACAGGTGACAAATAGTGAATACGGATTATCATATCAACGCTCCTTAACGCGAAAAGTGAGACTTTTTCTCTTGAAGATAAATTCCATGCTAACTAACAAAATATGTGACTAACAAAATATTGGATCAGAAATAATTGTCCAAAATAATGTCCAAAATGGATTCGTTTCACAGCTATATCATTGTCTAATAGTGAATGGGAAACAAATTTATATTTTGTATATTTATTAAAATATTAGATACCATTTTTTTATTACTAAACTGCGTGTTCTTCAAAAAAAATTTCTATGTGACCCTTTCACTTTTTTTATGTAGCCTCGTACCTATACGTAAAAAAGTATGCCCTTATGGAATTCGTAACAAAAAGTGGGGATGTTTCATTTAAAAAAAATTAAATAATTTTTGGACTTCAACGGTACGCAACTGTACAAATGAACCACTTCAAAATATGACAAATTTATAGTATCTAATAATCGAATGTTACAAAAAGAAAATGTTTTAGGAAATATTTGAGGTGTTCCAGACCTTTTATCCACACTATGTTTTATTTGATAACACCCTCACGGAAATTGATTTATTCTTCCATTAATTTCAATTATACTTTTAAAATAACAACTTCTTTATAATCTTTCACGGATATTTTAAAAATCGCACGACCGCTCAATGTCTCGCTATTAATTAATTCGGCAATATAAATCGCTAATTCGATCGGCTACTACGAGTCCCGTCAACTGTAGATTCGGATACTACGGTCATAGTTATTTCTTGGGTAAAATATATTATAGCTACTGAAAATTTATTATTAAATAAGAAATATTATCGTTCACCTGTTACAGATGCAAATCCGTTAAAATCATTTTAGTTTTGTCAGACACCCTACATTGTGAAACAACAGGAACATTGCATTATTCTGCCATGCGCATTTCATTTGTACGCCGATTAAAAGATGGCCTGCAATACGCAATACGCAATTGTTGCCATCTCCCTCTGTCCTGAAGTGAGTTATTCTGTTCTATCAACCCCCCTCTTGATATCTTACATGCGCTAAAACGCTTGCACGTTAGCCAATCCGTCGTAGCTCGTTGTAGGGTGTAGACGTGTTGTTGTTGCCTTTAGTGTGCTGTGCAATTCGTTTGGCTGAAATCGCCTGGAGATGAATGTTTACGGTATTTTGTTCACCGCATTTTATAAATCGTCACCCCTGCACTTGTAAGCATTGTTTAATGCTTGTCCAAGCCTAGTTCCGGCAGTTCGAGATTAGGTAAATATGGCGTGTACGTGGGCGTGCTTCAAAGTGTAACGCATGTGTTGTTTTCTTTTAGGCTTTTGTTTCTGTCTGTATTGTCTCTACGTTTTGCTGTATGTAGCTCTTTCTTTTACTTTTCGAACTTTTACGATTACTACGACCATGGCATCTGTGGCTACCCGAACCGTCGTTGATTTCATGGGCCCCTCCATCTTTAAATTATCGCAAGATCAGTGCGACAATGGTTACATTTACCGCCATTACTCCCCCGTCTGTCCGGACCTGAACTCGCCCCACGGTGAATTGTATACTAACGGTGGCAGCATTTCGGCAAGCGAGATAGAGAGCCGTTACGTCATCGCATACCCGCTCCTCCTTTTACACAATTATTAATCAATATTAACTGTCACGGTTGACAGTTGTATTAGAGGGAGAAGCGGGTATGCGATGACGTAACAGCTCTCTATCTCACTTGAATGCTGCCACCGTTAGTATTCAATTCACCATGGGACTCGCCCAACCGCTGTTGGTGAGTTGCGTCGTAAGAGGTCGCTGGAAATTGCGAAACGCCGTCTTGGCTTCAGTGGTCCTCCCCCGGATTCGATACTCTACGGGCATTGACGACGATAGCTGCCGTTGGAGGCCCGAGGATGTAACCAAGGCCGGATTATTTTAATTTAAATTGCAGTAACGCACGCTTCTAAATTTTGTAAATTAAGCAACCGTTTGTTGCCGAGGTTAGTTAATTTTTGTTTTGACTTTTGTAACGTAAAACCGGTACCGAGTTTTCGGATTTAGATTACATTGCGTTTTGTTTGCGGTTATTTATTTTGATTTTTGGATTTTTAATTTTATTTTTTTAGCGTGTTTGATGATTATTTGAAATATTAACAACAGTGTCGTATTGGGGAATTTTATTTTATTAATTAATTTGCCCTTGTACTTTTGGGGTTCCGTACGACCCCCCCCCTATCTCCAGGAGTTAGCCGGCTGTGCTGGAGCTCTTAAATTGCCCTCCTCAAATTTGCTGCCATTCAGGTAGGTAGCACATCTTCATCTTTACATAAGTTTATTTTTCTCTGAACTGATTGCAAAACATTCTGTAATATCCTTGTTACCGTGGCCATCCTTTGCTTAACTTCGTTCATGTCATACATAGTTAGTAATAGAGCAAAATAGTTTTTAAAAGCCAAAAATTATTACTCCTAAAGGTCCCGTCAATTGTAGGTTTGGACACTACCGTTTTACTTATTTCTTGGGTATAACTACTGAAAGAAAATTTAGTTTCCTATTTAATAATTTTTCTGTTGTTATAGTGTTATTCACGCAAACCGTTCATTAAAAGTTTTCAAGGAAAAGGTCTAGATAGAAATTTGAAATTTACAGAGCGGATATATTTCAAATGGAGCTTTTCAAATAAAATAAAATTGACTTCCAGTCATTTCCGGTTATACCGGCAGTCGCTATCAACTCGCTTATTTTAAATGGGATGCTATATACAGGCTGTCTTACGAAAAACGCCCCAAGCCATAACTCTGTTATTTATGGACTTATCTTAACAAACAAAAAGGCAAATAAAATGAGACTAAAAATACTATAAAGTGAGTCCAGTTTCAATTTTTTTTTAAATTACCTTCAAGGTCAAACGACTGTCAACTTTTATTTTTCAAATGTCTCTGTATATTTTTTATTATTATATCTGGTAGAGATTTTTTTTCTAAATCCAATAATGTGCAACACTTTGATATTTAGAAAACATTTTTCGTAAAAAAAAGGAAATGAACTGGTCCATTACGCAAAACGTGCTTTTCATAAAAATGTTAAAGTTTGTCGTGAAAACAATGTCACTGAGGTTATTTTTCACAGATGTTTTAAACTATCAAGTTCTTCTACTTGTACAACTTATTGTTCCCTAAAAAGAAAGCCGATTATGGATAACAATCACCTGACCGACTTATTGCAAGTATATTTTGAATGCAATAAAAACAGCAATCAAGCAGTGCAGAAAACATTAATGAAATAATTAAAATTAAGTCTACAACTGTGTAAGTTGCTTTGGGAAAAAATCCCTGTCTATAGAGACGCACTGCTTGTGTTTTTGTTGCATTCAAAATATGCTTGGAGTAAGTCAATCAACTGAGTATTATCCATAATCGGCTTTTTTTAGAAAACAATAAATCATACAAAGAGAATAACTTGACAATTTGAAACAACTGTGAAAAATAACGCTCAGTGACATTGTTTTCACAACAAACTTTAACATTTTTATGAAAAGCACATTTTGCGTAATAGACTAGTTCATTTTTTTTTAGGAAAAATATTTTTTAAATGTCAAAGTGCTGCACATTATTGGATTTAGAAAAAAAATCTCTACCAGATATAATAATAAAAAATATACCGAGCCATTTGAAAAATAAAAGTTGACAGTCGTTTGACCTTGAAGGTAATTTTTTAAAAAAATTGAAACTGGATTCACCTTATAGTACTTTTAGTCTCATTTTATTTGCCTTTTTGTTTGTTAAAATTAATCTATAAATAACGAAGTTACGGCTTGGGGCGTTTTTCGTAAGACAGCCTGTATATCTCTAAAATGCATCTTTTTTGAGATATTTTGAATTTTCTTAAAAATCTAGATTCTGTTATTTGATTTAAAAAAAAATATATCACAGCTATTGTTGAAGCGATTTTATTTGTAATAACTGATATTGTAGTTGAGGCTTTAAGGTTCTTAAAAATTCCATAAACATAATCTATTAAGCTACAGGCTGTCTAAAATATACCACTCCACTCGAAGAAATGCTAACAAAAAAAAGTACGTTTTTTTCCTACACTAGTAGAAAATTCAATTTTACCGGCTCATCAGAGAGGAGAAAGTAAACGTTTCCACGGCTAGCCCGGCAAAATGAACATAAATGCCTAGCCAAGAAAATAATTTACGAGGCTTTACCACTAGGTGCCGCGACAATAATTTCTGGAATGCATTCTCATCGACATCAAAAAATTAACAAACGTAAGTTTTTTTTATTTAATTCCACTGGTATTTGGTTTTAAAAAGGATTAAAATTATCAAGAAAAAAAAATAACTCGGCAGCGATGGGATTCGAACCCATGCCTCCGAAGAGACTGGTGTATTAAACCACCGCGCACCGTCTTGACCGCTCGGCCACGCTAGTACATAGAACACCGTGTTTTAAAACATCTATAATAATTTTAATAGTAACTCAATTTTAATATTTTTACTTCGAGAAAAAGAACGTTTGTGTGATATTAAGAAAATTAATTATAATGTTGTGTAGGAACAATAATGTTAATAGTAACTCAATTTTAATATTTTTACTTCGAGAAAAAGAACGTTTGTGTGATATTAACAAAATTAATTATAATGTTGTGTAGGAACAATAATGTTAATAGTAACTCAATTTTAATATTTTTACTTCGAGAAAAAGAACGTTTGTGTGATATTAACAAAATTAATTATAATGTTGTGTAGGAAAAAAAATAATGTGTAAACCATGGCGGTAAAGCAGTTTTCGAGGTCTCGAGAAGTGGCCAGGCTCGGCTGCGCCTCGCCTGTCCATATCTTCTCTCGACCTGGAAAACAAGCACTTTACTGCCTCGGTGTACAATATACTATTTTTTCAAACGGAACGACCAGTATTTTAATACACCGTCGTATGTGAAATTAAATGCTGCATCGATCTGTATTGGCATTCCCTATGTCTATCTTTAATAGTTTTTGAGTTAGGAGACATTTTTGATTTAATTGATAAAAATCTACAATTTTATTACGTTAAATATTTTTAATTTTGATGAGGTAGCCATAAAAACAACAAACAGTTGCACTTTGCATTTGCCGTTACTGCAAATTTTAAACGAAAGCAAAAAAAAGTTGAGAATCAAAATCAAAATTATTCAAACGTTAATCTGTATTAAATTCATGAAGAATGATCTAAAATTGTTGAGAGAAGAGAATGCGTGTTCAATGAAATGTATCCCCTCTTGCCTCCTATGAATAAAACAAAGTTTGGAAGGTTTGAACCTAACTTTTTGGAACTTGAAAAGATAAAATGTAAGAAAACGAAACTAAAATCAATAACAAATAACGAAGATAATAAGGCAATAGTTTTAAAACACTTTCACTCTAACCCGGAGAGTTGCAAACTAGCTAGCGGCTATTTTCTAAAATTTAAATTAATGAAATTCATCCTTTAACCTTTTATAAGATTACAAGCATTCCAAAAAAAAGGATGATCAAAGAAAAATTTTAATTTCTGAATTTACATTTCCGAAAGTCCATTTTCTTTGCTTTACTAATTTGTACAGTGAGCCTCTAAAGTATGGAATAAAATTCGTAATTTCTTTATTTTTAACAATTCGAAAAAACGCTCGGACAGGTAAATTTTGTTTTTAAAAAGCACACATTTTCAAGTGAAAATCAATTTTTGACAGTCATTTGTTTTCGAGTAATGACGTAATCGACATTTTTTTAAAATATCAACCCCAATTTTTTTTCTTGATTTTGATAGCTCATTGAATTCTCTATCCAACCACATCAAAAATTTGTTATCTTTTATAGGAAAAATTTTGTGAAAAAAATGATTGAAAATGAAATGAGTAATAATAATAATTTAATTTTCGGTTAAATGACGAACCATGATTACTCGACTTGAAAATACTTTGTTTAAATGACAAGAATGAGAAGTTTTCTTTTATTGTAGGTATCATTTTGGTTTTGTTGAAAATGCCACGCCTACTTCATTTGTAGGTAGTAGATGATTCATTCACTTTCAATAATTTTTTTCCCAAAATTTTTCCCATAAAACAATAAATTTTTGATGTGATTGGATAGAGAATTTGTACTATTTCCAAAAACATCTGCAATTAATTTCACAGTACCATCAGCTTTGATTTTCGTAGAAACTGCAGTTAATTTCACCGAAGGAATTTTCATGAATTTCACTGAACTTACCTGTAACGGTGCAGCCACATCAACGTTTAACGTCACGCCTAACGTGATTTTCAAAGTCTAATTTGACTAGTTTGGTGTAGTTTTTACTTGTGATATGATAATATGGAAAAGAAAACAAATTTATAACGAGTAATTTGATATTAAACTTAAGTGTAACCGCAGATTTATGTCAAATTAGATGTTAAAAATCACGTTAGGCGTTACATTAAATGCCTATGTGCCCGCGGAATAAAAGCGACAATATGACAATGCGAACACATTAAATGCGTAAAAAGAAGCACTTGCACAAGTGTCTGGTTTTGATTTTGGAGTCCATTTAAAATTACAATCCTCTGATATATTATAAATATTATTATCTATTTTTCGACATCTTTGCTTTAATGCTTTCCTGGCAGGCCCTTTTGATTAGTAAATACTTTCCAATTTCAACCAAACTTCCCGAAATGTATTACAGCGTTTTACTTTCTTCAATTCCGATGAGCAAATAGGAAAAAATTATATCTAATTTTGTTTTCTCATCATTTTTATTTCAGCTTTGACTGATCTGTCGTTATCTGTCACGAGCTCTAGTTGTTTATACTCTCCGTTAACATAATGACCAAGCATCGTATTTAATTAGTAGGGCTTCCATCTGGAAGTTATGTCGTAGTTATTTTTAAGTGAGTCTATCTTCAAAGATGCGTTCATTCCAGTAGATATACTACGCCGGTTCTGGCTCACTTTTAAACAGGGATTTAACATTGTGCATCAAACTTGCATGTATGGTTGCCTACCATCACTTTGCTAGGCGTTTCGTGCGTCGGCGTGTGTAGAAGTTGCATAGGTGCAAGGCGTAGGAACGGCGTGTGTGTAGAAGTTGTCTATATGAAAGGCGTATATTGTCGGTCGAATTCTAATATCCCGTAAGTGAATGGATGGAAATTTTAAAGGAGAACCTTTTTCATGTTTTAAATGCTAATAGAATTCAAGGAGTTATAAAACTTTTTAATTAACATTATTTTAAGTGTTTATACCAGAGTGTTTACTAAACACGCGGCAAAAATTAAGGTGGTTCTTCCTTAGGCTGTTTTAAGATTTTTGTGTCCTTGGATGATTTTCGGAAAGACGCTTTGTTTTGAAGATACAGGACGATAAAAGCTTATCGAAAAGAAATAGTACTTTATTACTTTCAAGATTCTTAATTACAAAAACTGTTGAATAGCTTCTCTTCATTGACTGTCGAACTCGTTCAAAACACCAGGGGTGTTTCTTATTGCATTACACCCATCAATTTTTTTTTCATTTTCCACTGGAATAGTGTACACTAATGTCTTTAAATGGCACCATCGTTTTACTGAGACTACATTAAATTTTTTAAAATATCCAAACTTTTATCGCCCTGTATCTTCGAAACAAAGCGTCTTTCCGAAAATCATCTAAGGGTCCAAAGATCTTAAAATAGCCCAAGGAATAACCCCGCTAATTTTTGTCGGGTGTTTAGTAAACAAGCTGTATATGTATAAAGAGTTTTGTAACTTTTTGAATTTTATTAGCATTTAAAACCTAAAAAAAGCTTCTCCTGTAAAATTTCCATCTAATCACTTATGGGGTATTAGAATTAGACCGTCGATATGTAGAAGTTGCCTACATGAAAGGCATGTATGTAGAAGTTGCCTATATGAAAGGCGTGTGTGTAAAAGTTGCCTATATGAAAGGCGCAGGAACGACGTGTGTAGAAGTTGCATATGCGTAAAGTGCAGAATCAATTCTTTTTTCAGTAAGATATAATTTTTACTGAGGTTTGAACTCAGGACCCATCGCTTACTGGTCGCTTAGGAGTCGTCCATCTAAATATCTCGGCTGTGAAGCCAGTTGAGCATGTATGTTCGGAAGTGTATT
The DNA here is from genome assembly GCA_033060865.1 of Dorcus hopei. NCBI lineage: Eukaryota > Metazoa > Arthropoda > Insecta > Coleoptera > Lucanidae > Dorcus > Dorcus hopei. Next base: position 55,517,160 of record CM065426.1, on the reverse strand, counting down.
CGGAAGATAGGGACTTTATTATTGCATATTCTTAAAATCCGTTTGCGCTGTGACTTAGACGAGATATAGTTGCATGATTTAAAATTAGTTACAATTATACAGGGTGTTTCGTCTTGATATGCCAAACCAAAGTTATATTTTTTAAATGGAACACCCTATATATTATGGTCTCATCCGATTCGTCTTTAAGAATGGAACACTTATTTATAAGATGATTACGTACAGAGTGACTACGTGAGAATTTCTACCCCCTTTAACTCTTATTTTTGATTTTAGGAAAAAATGTTTAATACAAAACTTATAGGGACTAATTCAAAGTTTCTCTGTGTGCTCACAGAAAAACAATTGATGGTCGGATAAACGAGATATAAACTAAACTTAGGTGTTTTTTAATGGAACACGAATAGCGTCGGTGTTTATTGTCGTATTTGAGCGGTCAAGAAATCAAATGAAATGGCAGAAAAAACTCTACAATATACCGTACCTTGCATCTTTAATACATTTAAGACAGCTGCATGACAGCTGTCAACTTTTGTTTTTTAAATGCAATGGTATAATTACTGTAATAAATTTCGAAAGAACTTCTTTTTCTGCGTTCAATGATGTCCTGCAATAAATACTTATTTTTCAAAATAACAGAAAAAAATAGAAATAAATAAATAAATAATTAACATGAAATGACGTAATAAACAATTGCTATATAAACAATAAATGATACCTATTTTACGGTAAATAGTTTAGTGTCTATAAGTACTTCCTCATAGGCAAACAAATGACGATAACTGTCAATACTTTTTTTTTGTTTTTGCTGACAATAAAAAAAATGTTGACAGTTATCGTCATTTGTTTGCCTATGAGGAAGTACTTATAGACACTAAACTATTTACCGTAAAATAGGTAGCATTTATTGTTTAGCAACTATTTATTACGTCATTTCATGTTAATAATTAAATTATTTCTTTTTATTTTGTACCTATTATTTTAAAAAAGAAGTGTTTATTGCGGCACATCATTGAACGCAGAAAAGAAAGTTCTTTCGAAATTTATTATAGTACAGTGAAACTTGCTTATAACGAGCACTGGTTATAACGAGAACTCGGTTATAACGAGGAAATTGAAAAGTCCCGTTTCTCGATATGGTAAATTACATATAAAAATATTTGTTTAAAACGAGACGTTTATTACGAGAACTCGCTTATAGAGACCAATTTTGTAATTTATTTTTTGTTTTACCTTGTATGTTTTGTTTTACCTATATGTAGCGAGATTAATTTCAAAAAATTTGAAAATATTTTTTTTTTTTTATGTAGAAGTACGTACTATGCCCGACAAAAAATCTAAATACGACGAATTAATTGTTAAAAAAATTGTTCGTTTGTTTTCTTACGTTACCATAAAACAAACAAAATAAATTGTTTAAAATTATATTCAAACTTATTAGTTTATTAAATAAACACAAAAATGCAGGAGTGCAGTTGTCCCAGATCCTTTTGGTGTTCATAGTACATATCACATATGCATATGCACATATGCATAATGTACCGTATTTTAATTTCTTTAAGACAACGTCGTAAAACAGGTGGATAATATCAAGTTTACAATTGATTACAGACTCTTATTACATTATAATAATCGTATTTTCGTTATAATACAATTCTTTTACTTTGTTTTAATTAAGAATGCTTTAAAATTGATTCGATGTAATTGTTGTCTTCATTAACATTTGATTTAATAAAATCTGAATACTTGAACAAAAGAAATTCACCGATTTTCATTTATTTATTAGATTATTAATTTATTATTTGTATATTTTTTTTGAAGTACAACAATTTTTACATTAAGGTAATTATTTACAAACACTGATGTTTTCTTTTGTTGTAAACCACATCGAATCAATTTTAAGACGTTAATTACAACAAGGTGAAAGAACTGTATTACAATAAAAATACGATAATTATAATGCAATAAGAATTGTAAACTTGATATTATCCATCTGTTTTATGAAATAGAGGACGCTGTCTTAAACAAATTAAAATACTGTACGTTAAATAACTTTTTAATATTGATTTTAGAGTAAAAATGTAAAAAAATTCTTGTAACAAGAAAACTGTAAGGATTAGATGCAGAAAACCTATAACAGAATTGAAGAGGAACATGAATACTATCTATTCGTGAAAAGAGATAGGGGGGGTTGCATTTAAAAAAAATTGAATAACGGCAATTTGAAAATCTGACAATTACACAAGCTTGAACACTTGAAAAAACAAATGAAACTAAATGAATTTATATCTGGGTTATTCCGTATACTTTAGTTTATAACACTACCTATTTTTATTCTCGTACGACAAACGATACGTTTACAGTTAGTATTTTAAGAGAAGTTGAAAATCAGACCGTTTTCAATAAAATATTAATTTACTCTTAATTGGTTAAATAAATATAAATATTTTATGTGCTGCTGTTGAGAGGATCGAGTGTTATATCTTTCTATAGGAAAATACACAGGGTGTTCCATTAAAAAAAATCCCGCTGCATGCTGCCATTATTTTATGTAACACTCTGTATGTATCAAAATAATTTTAGGTTATAGTGCTGAATAGGTAGAATGTCCTTATAAAAGAAAAAATCTATCTCGTTCTATAAATGAGCTATGGAAGAAAGGGCGCTTAAAAGCTCACCCTGTAGGTGTGTGTTCGAATCCCCTCCTGGTATACATGGATCCTATGTGAGAAAACTTATATGTCGGATTATGTTCAGGATTCATTTCGGCCCCTTCGAACTAGGTTTTCTACGTTTTCCCGGTTTGTAAGACGAATGCCGATGGAAAACACCAAGTAGGTTGGTCGCAGCCGCAGTGGGCAATATTATAGTAGACAGCTTAACGCATCCCTGACAAGCTCATAGTGAACTTGGGGCATGTATGACGTAAATACAAAAAAATGTATAACTGTTTAAAGGAGTCACGTACTTGAAGTAACTAATGCCTGTACATTATTGTCACTTGAAAATTAATTATTAAAGTTAACAGCTTCATTTGTTTGCCATTTTCCACGGTTACCTGAGACAATAACTCATTTTTTTAAAAATAATTCAAATAAATCTAAAAATCTCAGAAAATAACTCAGATAGGTATAAGACATACTTAACAAAAATGAACGTACTTTATTAAACGAAGAATTTAGGATAGAAAAATATAGGGCACGCTATTTAAGAAAATTGAGTTTTGTCATTTTGAAATTTCTGAGATTTTGTTTATTAACGTGACCACCCTGTAGCGATAAAAGTACATTTACTAAAGGCTTATGATAAGCTTATATATCAACTACATCTGTACAAAAAATCTTTTTCTTAGAGTTAAAAATAAATAAAATATGACTAAATAAAAAAGTAGCTGCAAATGGCAGTTTTTAGACAAAATGTTAAATATCTCAAGAACGGTTAGGTTTAGGTATAGGCAATGATATAGAGAAAATGTATAGAATTTTATGGGCAATCCAAATTTGGTTTCATATATAGGGTATGCCATTTGAAATAAAAAAGTTGTGTCCGGCATCATTGTTTTGATTCACTCTGTATAGATGAAAATAATTTTATGTTATATATCTCTTAAATTAAAAAAGAAATTGAGTTGAAATTATTTTGTATCTTCAGTAGTTATGGAGGTATGGCCCGAGAACACACTGTTGGGACCCCTGCATATGTTTCGGCCTATTAATTGAATGAAAGAAAATTAAATTAGGGCCATCATCAGGCTGGAAAAGTGAGAAGAAAAGTAAGGAAAATTTGTACAAAATTGTTGAAAAAAGGCACGTTACATAGGCAACATTAACTAAAAAACAAGAAGGACCCACTCATGTTGCTTATAGTGAAGTTGTTGGTTAAGTGAGGTAGAAAAAAATCAAATCTACTCCACAGGAGTTTTAATGTAGAAATAATATAACGCTACATACAGGGTGTCCCGTGACGTAATATCACCTCTTCACCTACGTGGTAATGAATTCAAACTAAGTAAAAAACTCTAATAAAGTTTTGTTCTAAAGTAAACCATTTCAAAAATACTGGGTGTTTAATGTTTAATTTTTTATTTTTTAAAATTTTAAAGTTCATCAATCTTTTATCTGCTCACCTAATAATCAATTCAGACTAAAAAGAAAAAAACTTTATCTCAAAAGGTGTTCAAACCCCCCGTTGTTTGCTAAACACATTCTAGCGCGCTTCAAAAGAGTTCTAGTTGAGATCTAGAACTCCGACAGTACATTTTGGAAGCCGGATAATTAATTAAAAATAACAATGACACAAAAGGCAACAAGATATCTTTTGGAGCACGCTAGGTCTATATCGATTTGTTGTGACCCAAAGAAACCACCCTTGAAGTATGGCCCATTCTTTACCGGACACCCGGTATATATATATATATATACATTTTTAATCCAAGTCGAGATCCGGATAAAACTTGGACAACCTGAGATCCCCCATAGGGATTTTATTTTTCAGAGTATATTTTACGTCACTAGCCTATAAATGATGACTCAAAGCGTTACTGCCACAGAGGGGTAAAAAAATTCAGAGTATATTTTTCTGTGATAAACATTGACTAACATGAGATCCGTTAGAAAAACATGCACAGACGAGATCCGTTAGTGTATAAAATGATATTTATGAGATAAGATGAGATCCTTCGGTGTTGCCAAATGTAACATAACCTTGAACTGTGAATATTTCCGTGCGTTCACCCAATAGTTAATAAATTGCTTGTATTTCCAGCTGTCAATGTGAATTTGTAAGCCCCAAATAAATTATTGTAAATGTTTTTGGCTGTAGTGGAGCAAACTAATAGCATTTTTACATTATTATCTGGTGAATAAAGTGGTTTTCCTGTCAATTGGAAGTTTTGTTTCATTAAAAAAAAAGAGAACTTCAGCTGTCAATGTGAATTTGTAAGCCCCAAATAAATTATTGCAAATGTTTTTGGTTGCAGTGGAGCAAATTAATAGCACTTTTACATTATAATCTAGTGAATAAAGAGATTTTCGTATCAATTGGAAGGTTCGTTAGGTTTAAAAAAATTAGAGAAAAATTCCAGCTGTCAATGTGAATTTGTAAGCCTCAAATAAATTATTGCAAATGTTTTCAGCTATAGTGGAGCAAAGTAATAGTATTTTTACGTTACCATCTAGTGAATAAAGTGGTTTTCGTGTCAATTGGAAGTTTCGTTTCATTAAAAAAAAAAAAACAACTTCAGCTGTCAATGTGAATTTGTAAGCCCCAGATAAATTATTGCAAATGTTTTCAGTTATAGTGGAGCAAACTAATATCATTTTTACATTACAATCTAGTGAATAAAGAGATTTTCGTATCAATTGGAAGCTTCGTTAGGTTTAAAAAATTAGAGAAAAATTTCAGCTGTCAATATGAATTTGTAAGCCTCAAATAAATTATTGCAAATGTTTTCAGCTATAGTGGAGCAAAGTAATAGTATTTCTACGTTACCATCTAGTGAATAAAGTGGTTTTCGTGTCAATTGGAAGTTTCGTTTCATTAAAAAAAAAAAAAACTTCAGCTGTCAATGTGAATTTGTAAGCCCCAGATAAATTATTGCAAATGATTTTAGCTATAGTGGAGCAAACTAATATCATTTTTACATTACAATCTAGTGAATAAAGAGATTTTCGTATCAATTGGAAGCTTCGTTAGGTTTAAAAAATTAGAGAAAAATTTCAGCTGTCAATGTGAATTTGTAAGCCTCAAATAAATTATTGCAAATGTTTTCAGCTATAGTGGAGCAAAGTAATAGTATTTTTACGTTACCATCTAGTGAATAAAGTGGTTTTCGTGTCAATTGGAAGTTTCGTTTCATTAAAAAAAAAAAAAACTTCAGCTGTCAATGTGAATTTGTAAGCCCCAAATAAATTATTGCAAATGTTTTTGGCTATAGTGGAGCAAACTAATATCATTTTTACATTACAATCTGGTGAATAAAGAGATTTTCGTATCAATTTGAAGCTTCGTTAGGTTTAAAAAAATTAAAGAAAAATTCCAGCTGTCAATTTGAATTTGTAAGCCTCAAATAAATTATTGCAAATGTTTTTGGCTCTAGTGGCATTGCCATCTTAATACTAGTTCAGGCCTTTAGGCAGCAAATGTTTTCAGCTGTGACGTCACGGTAAAGGGGTAACTGTCAAGCACATAAATTTATTTCACTTAAAAATTTCAAGCTTATTTAATAAAAATGTAAGTTTTCTTTAATTTATATTACTTTTCTTAACACTACGCGTCTGTAGTTTACACATATCCTTGCGTTAATGTTAAGAAAATGTGTTTATATGAGTTTTAAAAATAAGGTTAAGCGTTAAAAAGTTCCGAGGAAAATCATTACAGATCTGTGTGATACTTTCCATCGGGCAAAAAACGCTTTATTGAAGCAATGATTCTGCTTTGTATTGGTATTAATTTGTCCAAATATAAACCCTTCTCATTATTTTCACGGAACCATTCCATCATCTTAATGCTTGGCTCCAACTACTTAAACCAACGAGCTTTACGTTGTTTTGCTGATTTTCGCTTTAAAACGCTTTAACAATAAGTTTAGTGATGTTTTATAATATAATTTGAACAATATGAGACCGTATAAGACTTTAAAATTCAAATACCTGTCAATTCTGGTAGTGATTTTGAATTCGGTTAATTTTTAATCTTCTACGACTTCGTTCTGTGGCAAAAACTATTAAATAGACTTACCCCATTCTTTACGGGACAATTTTACTTACTTTTTCTTTACAAGCACTGATAAAAATGATAAAATAACGCATTTTGAGAAACGTCAAAACCCCTTTATCGTGACGTCACAATTTCTGCCTATAGGCCTGGACTAAATGTCAAGGTGGCAATGATAGTGGAGTAAACTAATGTCATTTTTACATTATAATCTAGTGAATGAAGAGATTTTCATATCAATTGAAAGCCTAGAGAGTGTGAATTTGTAAGCTCCAAAAAAAATTATTGCAAAAGTTTTCGGCTATAGTGGAGCAAACTAATAGGTTTGTTCTAGCAGCGTTTTCTGACTAGTTCGGAACCATTAAAAACAGTTGCCCACCAAAGTAATGACCGATATTAACGGTGCCATCAATTGTACAATTTTGATAACTGCATGCTTTTAACGGTTTCGAACTAGTTACGAACTGTTGCTGGAACAAACCTAATATCATTTTTATCTTGCTATCTAGTGAATAAAGTTGTTCTCGTCTGAATTGGAGGTTTCGTTATATTTAAAAAAGTCCAGCGGTTAAATGTGAATTCGTAAGCTTTAAATAAGTGATTGCAAAATTGTTTTCTGTTATACCGGGTGTCCCACGCCATGTGTTCGTCCTTCTAGAATTTTTATTTTTTAATCGATTTACGTAAAATTTGGAAGGGATTAAACACAAAAATGAATTTTGCAACATACTATTGAGCGCAGTAGAACTTCCGGTTTCGGCGGAAGTGATTTCAACTTTTGTATTTTAAATGGAACACCCTACCTATATATTTTTACATACTTGGAACAGAGCATGATTTATTGAGGTTTACGACTGCTCTGTTTTAAATTATTTTCAAGGAAAGTATAAAGTATTTGGTATCAGAGTACTCAACAAAAAAGAATTCTGTTGAGCTAGACTAAGAAACACATGAGTTTCCATTAAAAAATGGGTTACGACGTAATGAAAATTTCAAAAATTTTAAAAATCACAATATAATCAAAGCAGTGATTTTCTCGAATTACTTATTGGTCGCAGCCGAACGAAAATACATGATTCCTAGCTTTCTATATTGGAAAACAGTTTTTTTCGTTGTCATGGAAACTAAAATTGCCTGGTGATATATTTTCGGACTCGCAGTCATCTACAAATTCCAAACATGTTAAAATATACCTGTAAGGTGTTCTACTTAAAATAAAATAAAAAAGTTGACATCACTTTCAGCGAAACCGGAAGATCTACTGTGCTCAAAAGTATGTCGGAACATTCATTTTTTGATTTAATTTATCCTTTCCAAATTTCAAATAAGTTGATTAAAAAATAAAAGCTTTAGAAAGGTGAACACATGGCGTAGGACACCTAGTGTTGTGAGGTAAAAACTATTATCATTTTTGCGTAAAAATGACGTGAATAAACAGGCTTTCGGGACAATTGGAAATCTCGATAGATTCAAAAAATTAGCTTTCAGTGTGAATCTGTAAGCTCCAAATAAATGAGAAGCGTTCTAGCAAAACAGGACATATCCATCTTTGATTGAACATCAATATTACATTTAAGAATTATGATTTGTCAAGTTTTTATTGAATACCCTAACTTTCTAAGCATATGAAATAACCGATTATCAATTTGAATTGCTTACATCTACATATTTTATTGAAGCCACTAAATTCTTGACTCTTAACCACTAAAATTCCATTTTTCATATAAAATGGACATGTCCTGTGTTCTAGAACGTTCCGCAAATTAATGCTAATGTTTTCTGCCTATTCGAGTAACTACTATAATTTTTACATAACAATAAAATGTAATGGACATAAAGTCCCTAGATTACTAAAGTACGGCAATACACAGTTTAGGACCAAATTTTAAAAACTAGCCAGAACATGGCGTCTGTGTCACGTGACACAAACAGACTTATGTATTTGAGTTGAATAAACAAATATTTGTCATGGAAACGAAGAAGTTTTAGATTTTTTGGCAGTTGATAAATGTCAGCTCCCAAAAGGAATTAGAAATACGAAATAAATCATATTAAAAACACCATAATAAATAAGCCGTATTAATCTAAAGACGTTGAAGATATGATTATTAAAATCCTTTTGCTTAAAATTTTCAATTTTGATAGAAAAAACATGGAGTAGTTTTTGCAGGTAACGGAAATATTGCAGTTTTGAGTTATGTGTAAAATATTTGTGCTTGCTCGAAACTCGAAGGTGTTCGTCCGTGCCCCGTGGTGCTCCTGGTTTGTTCATTTGTGGTTTGTGACGGTTATTGGATTTTGTTTATTTTTATCGATTTACAATGGTTAATCATGATAAAGGGTTGTAAGGACGTTATTACAGTTTATTATGGGACAATTTTACTAGTCGACAAACAGTACAGTTTACATGCTCAGATTTGCGCAGTAAGGCTCTAAAAATTGACATTTACGTTCATTTTCCGTTGACATGAAAATCAACCAAAATTTTCATTTTAAAATTCCCGCGCATAATGGGCCAGAAAATGGCTTCCCTATTGCCGTACTTTATACTATCTAGGGACTTTATAATGGACATTTTAAGTAGCGACATCTTTCGATCGCTTTTTGACCTAACATTGCAGTAAGATTGACAAATTGAAGCCAGTTCGCTACATAATAAGTCATCCCTTGCAAGGCGGCCATGCTTGCTGTCAAAGCATATGAGAATTTTAAAAAAATTTGTGCAAATCGATTCTGCTGACGAAGGCCCAACTAGGCCTGAAACAGCTGTACAGAGCCTGCTCGAGGAATCCGCTGCAATCAAAACCGATTTGCACAAAATTTTTTAAAATAAAATGTAAATTTATTTGAGGTTTACAAATTCAAATTTGTCACCTAGTTTTTCTTTTAATCTAACGATACTTTCAATTGACACAAGAGACCCTTTATTCACTTTATTGTTATCCAAAAATGATGATAGTTTACCCCACTGTAACAGAAAACATTTGAAATAATTTGTTTGAGGCTCTACAGATTCACATTTGACAGTTTTTTGTTTTTTTTAATATAACGAAACTTCCCACTGACATATGACACGAGAACCTTCATTATGTAAAAGTAACCGTTATTTATTGTATAAGTGTTTTAGATAGCATTTTATTAATAAATAGAAGTTCAATTATAATGTGATAGTGGATAAAAAAAATTACCCTACTGTAGCAGAAAACATTCGCAATAACTTATGTGAAGTTTACAATTCCCCATTTGACAGTTGGAGATTTTTTTAATCTAACGAAATTGACACAAAACCTCTTTATTCACTTCATTGTAAAATAATTTATTTCAGGCTTACAGATTTACATTATTTTGACAATTTGTTTTTTTTTTTTTTATTATTTAAGGAAACTCCATTGACACTAAAACCTCTTTATTCACTTCATTGTTATGTAAAAATGTTATAGTTTACCCCACTGTAACGGAAAACATTTGCAATAGTTTATTTGAGGCTTAGAAATTCACATTTGATAGATGGAATTATTTTTATTGTAACGAAACTGAAAGTCTCTACTCACTTTATTGCTGTGTAAAATCGATAATATTTTATTGTAAACTATTTAAATTAAAATGTACTCGTATCAGATAGTGATTATAATTGTTTCTAGACGGTATTTTGCAGTGTCAAATCAAGCAAACTACAATTCCTAAATAACTCAGAAAGTGTTTCGTCTTAAATCTCATACTGAATTGAAGTAATTGTAAAATTTACGAAAAGCTCACATAATCATTATTAAGTAGAAAAACAGAGACATAAACGTTTCACGTGACGATTTTTAAGCTGTGCGTGAAAAGATTATAAACAAATTGTTCTACACAATTTCATTAAACAAGAGTCTAGTTTAATTAAAAACGTATAATTCTTTCATGTTAGAAATTTTACTGTAAAGTAGAGCTCTGCTGTGTTGCCAGACTGTCGGATCTCAATTTGGTTAGAAACTATATACGTGTATACTAGGGTGGGTCATTTTTGTATGGAAAAAAACGAATATTGCGTTTTTGATTTCTAATAGCAAAATTATGTTGCCTTTACATGAAAACAGTGTAGTACTAGAATTTAAAGTAAATAGCACATCATCTTCAGGTTGCGCTTTGTCTTGGAAATACGAACAACTTGAATATATTCTGGTAGTCATATTACATAAATGTCTCAAGAAAAATAGGGTTTTTAGAATAAAATAATCATTTATTAATAATTAAAAAAAGAATACGACAGAAAAATTCATGAAAATCATTCAATATTGAAATCTTTCTTGCTATCGAATTTAGGCATTTTGCTGCGAGATTCGAGTTTTAATTTTATCCACCTTCTCTTGCCCTTTTAATATACAGTTTTGATGATAACTCTGTTATTACTATTATTAAAAATACGAACTTTTCATGGCATACTATATGGCCTTTCTTGTATAATTTCAAAAATTCAAACGTAAGGCGCACCCTCTAAATATTAATTAAATTCAAAAATATTTCGTAGGTGTTATAATATCACTAAAAGACAACATAATTTTGCTATTAGGTAAGATTATCTCAAAGTTTGGTTTTTTGACCCACCCTAGTGTATACTTGGCTCACATGCGCCCTCTGCATAACTAATTGTGAACTACTGGTGTATAAAACTGCATAGAAATCGGTAAAACGAGATCCGGGATAAAATTTGAATTTGAGCTCTTTGTTACCAACAAAGTCGGTTATGACCCGATATACACGCTAAGAAAGGTGAGATCCGATTTTGGATCTCGCCTTTCCAAAAGGATCTCATCTTGCTCAACTTTTATCGCGAAATGATCTCAGGTTTCCTCTTTTTAAATCTATATATATATATATACATTTAAATTTTGTCATTCTGGCACCCAAATTGCATACGCTTTGTAAAAATGACACCCAATTTTACAGTGTGACACCCGGGGTTGGGTGCCACTTTGTTTTGACCGTTAAATCATGTTTTCAGTGACTTGACGCCACCTAGTGCGATAAAACGGATTTTCGGGTGGGTGCCAGATTTACAATTTTTGTTCACGGACATATGCCACCAGTTCAAGGTTTTGCCACCAGGGGGCGATTAGGTTTTATACACTTTAAATGATACAAGGCGACATTTATTGCATTTAGTGGCACCCATGGTTATGCTCGAAAATTGGCAACGTCGCTAAATCATAAATTGCTTATTTTCGCGCATTTTCAAGGTATTGAAGATATTCCGCGTATTTGGGGGAGGGACATTAACGGTTAGAGTCACGATAGGAGAGCGATTTTTTAAAAGTCGAGTTTGATCGTAAAAGCTGTTGGGTAATGGTCGTCTCGTAATCGTAAGCAGTTGAGAATATTAATTCAGACCATTACCGAACGTGTGTTATGATCGATCGATTTATCCTTAAAGATGAATGACAGAACAAAAAAAATATTAAGACTAGCTATTGAAGATAATCACGAATAGAATGAAAATATAGATTTTTAAATGTAAATATGAATTATTGATTAGTTTTCGACTGAAATATAACCATTACTTAGTTGAACCTGTTTGATCTCAAATTGATTCCGAATTGGTCCAAATAATTTTTTCTTTAAAAACTAAGCAAATTTCAAGTAAATTTTAAAGGAAAAGATTTTATGCGACTTCAAAAATTAATTTTTTAGTGAATTGACTGTTTTTAGGAAATGGTTTGAAATTGCTTGAGTTTCTTTAGATTATGAGGAAGAAAATGAAGAATCTCCTGTTTATAGTGATACGACTTATGTTCCTTCGTCAGTTACATTTGATTTGTTTAGTTTTCTATTAGTTATACAAAATTAAATTATCTGAAATATTTTTCTGGTTTGATGGAATTAATTTTTAAAAATTAAAAACGCGGAAATTACGACAACTACTGCACACTACAAAAAAAAACGAAATTAATGATGTTAGATCTCTGTTAAATCACAAAGAAAACCATTGATGATTTTCTTAGAAATTTTACATATTGAATTTTGTTCCTAAAAATGTTTTTGTAAAATTCATGACGATCAAATGATCAAAAGATTTTCCTAACATGTAAAAAAAAAATTAAATTAGTGTACGAACACACTGAGAAAATAGAGGAAATCCGCAGGTCCAAACATATTAGAGTAAAGTAATTTAAAAATCATTAATTTAATGTTGAAGAAGCTGTCAGTGTACAGGGTTTTTGTTTATATTTTGAACGGTACCTACACTTTTTATTATTAGACATATCAAAAAATATTAAACACAAAAGTTTTAGGGATTTACCCGAACTACCAGAATTTATTTTAAAAAGAAACAAATGACAGTCGAAAATCTAACAAATGAGTATCAACTTTGTTATTTTAAATGGAACATTCAGTATATTTTGAATAATTAAGAAAGATATTTTTCTCCTAATTCCAAAAATATGTAGTTTGTCTATATTTTGTTTCATACTTTTTACGATATTTAATTAATATTGTTTTGGTATACAGGTTGATCAAAGTTACTGCCGCACTATTGCTAACTTCGTTATATTTGCGCTACGAAGTGGTTCAAATTAACAAAAATGAACTGTTTTCACTCAGAATTACAATGGTGATATGAAGAAAACAATTGCGCATCGCATTCTCAAAATAATTGCATGTGTAAGGTTTTTTTAATGGAACATCCTGTATTTTTTGTTGGCAGATGAAAGAACATCAAATTATAAATACAAATTACTCTTTACTATTTATCCTTAAAACGAATAATGAAGAAGTTATTGTTATTATTGTTATTAATACAACCCATAAAACACAACATTTAAATGCCACTAGAAGCGTCTATAAATGTGTTCAGCGATGTTTACAACAAAATGGGAATATTTTTGAACACTTACTTTAAGTTATTTATAATTTTGTTTAAATTAGTTTATATAATAGTTATATTAGTTATAATAGTTTCAAGAGTAGCACATTTTATTTAATTAATTTTATTTTTGTACACAATAGTAGTTACATTTATTTTAAATACCAGTTCCTCAAAATGTTGCGCTCATGTTTTTCACATTTGTTTATTTTTGAAGCACATAATTCCAAGGTAGTGTGTGTTAAGACAGTATTGTTAATGCTTTGAACTAAATAAAGTTAATTGTAAATGATGAATACAACTTTCGCAATAAATTCTTTATTATTCGTTTTATGGAAAACTAGTAAAGAGTAATCTATATTTATAATTTGATGTTCTTTCATTTGTCAACAAAAAATACAGAGCGTTCCATTAAAAAAACTTTACACATGCAATTATTTTGAGAATGCGATGCGCAATTGTTTTCTTCATATCACCATTGTAATCCTGAATGAAAACAGTTCATCTTTGCTAAATTGAACCACTCCCTAGCTCCAATAATAACGAAGTTAGCAATAGTGCGGCAGTAACTTTGATCACCTTGTATTTTTATTAATTTATTTCATGTAATATGTTAATTTATCTTAGATGTTTTAGTGTTTTGACTTATAAAATGACTTTTAATTAGTTTAACTAAAGTTGATACTCATTTGTTAGGTGTGCAATCATCATTTGTTTCTTTTTTTAATAAATTGTGACGGGTCAGGCAAATCCCTAAAACTTTCGTATTTAACATTTTTACCGGTATGAAGTTAGCAATAACTTTCAGCAATAAAAAAAAATTCTAAAATAATACCAAAACAGTTTCAGTATTTATATATTGGTACAAAAATCTACTAATTAAGTAATATTCAATAACTTAAAATAAATATTTTTAGAAATTGATTCGAAATTGACCTATCAAGTATTGTTGCGCGAGGCGTACTCAACTTCTTCAAAAATGACAGCGTTGTCTTATTTTTAAATCAAATGTTTTTAGACGAAAATAATCTATTAATAATGGGTTTTCAATAGTGTAAAAACAAAAAGGGACATATTTTTTGTTCGGCCACAATTAAATCTTAAACTTTAGTTTCGCAGGACGCGAGCTTCTTTTTTCTCAAAAATGACAACGTTGTCTTATTTTTAAATCCAATATTTTTAGACGAAAATAATCTATTAATAACGGGTTTTCAATAGTGTAAAAACAAAAAGGGACATATTTTTTGTTCAGCCACAATTAAATCTTAAACTTTAGTTCCCCAGGACGCGCGCTTCTTTCTTCTCAAAAATGACAGCGTTGTCTTATTTTTAAATCAAATGTTTTTAGACGAAAATAATCTATTAATAATGGGTTTTCAATAGTGTAAAAACAAAAAGGGACATATTTTTTGTTCAGTCACAATTAAATCTTAAACTTTAGTTCCGCATACTCCGACGCGCGCTTCGTTTTTCTCAAAAATGACAGCGTTGTCTTATTTTTAAATCAAATGTTTTTAGACGAAAATAATCTATTAATAATGGGTTTTCAATAGTGTAAAAATAAAAAGGGACGTATTTTTTGTTCGGCCACAATTAAATCTTAAACTTTAGTTCCCCAGGACGCGCACTTCTTCTTTTTCAAAAATGACAGCGTTGTCTTATTTTTAAATCAAATGTTTTTAGACGAAAATAATCTATTAATAATGGATGTTCGATAGTGCATAAACAAGAAGGGACATATTTTTTATTCTGTCGCAATTAAATCTTAAACTTTGATTCCGCATACTACAGAACGCCCGCTTCGTTTTTCTAAAAAATGAAAGCGTTGTCTTATTTTTAAGTCAAATGCTTTTAGACGAAAATAATCTATTGATTATATATTATATATTAATTATGTAATTAATAATCTATTATATTTTTGAGGTACTGTTCTGGATTCGTTAACTTTGAAATGGAGTTTCGCCAATAGCATATGGGCTCTATGTGAAAGATAGGGTACTTATATGTCGGATTGTGTTTCGTATTTTCTGCGGGTTTTCTGCGTTTCCCCAGTTTGTAAGGCGAATGCCGAAGGAGAAATTAACATCTCAGTCGGTCGCAGTCGCCACCCCACCCCTTCAAGCTCCCAGCTTGGAGTAAATGAAAAATAAATACCATAAAAAATATGTCCATTTTGTTTTTACACTATTGAAAACCCGTTATTAATAGATTATTTTCGTTTAAAAACATTTGATTTAAAAATAAGACAACGCTGTCATTTTTGAGAAAAACGAAGCACGCGGAACTTAAAGTTTAAGATTTAATTGTGACTGAACAAAAATTATGTCCCTTTTTGTTTTTGCACTATTGAAAACCCGTTATTAATAGATTATTTTCGTCTAAAAATATTTGATTTAAAAATAAGACAACGCTGTCATTTTTGAAGAAGTTGAGTACGCCTCGCGCAACAATACTTGATAGGTCAATTTCGAATTAATTTCTAAAAATATTTATTTTAAGTTATTGAATTTTACTTAATTAGTAGATTTTTGTACCAATATATAAATACTGAAACTGTTTTGGTATTATTTTAGAATTTTTTTTTTATTGCTGAAAGTTATTGCTAACTTCATACCGGTAACATTTTTTTGTATGTCTAATAATAAAATGTGTAGGTACCGTTCAAAATATAAACAAAATTCTTGTACAATAAAAAATGCTAATTGCAATTTTGTTTCATAAAATTATAAAAATAGTTTCTTTTCAGCAGAGTCTTATGAAAAAAGTATGTTTTATAGAAAAAAAAGACACGTAATAATGATCCATCTTTTATTTGAAGTTTACAGTAAATTTACATTTAATGAATGTATTACTATACCGGGTGTCCCACGCCATATGCTCACCTTTCTAGAACTTCTATTTTTTAACCGATTTCAATGAAATTTGGAAAATAAAAATTAAGCAAAAAGGCGCATTTTCCGACATACCATTGAGCACCGTAGGACTTCCAGTTTCACCAGAAGTGACGTCAACTTTCTTATTTTAAATGGAACACCCTGTATATTTTTACATGTTTGGAATCTGCAGATCAGACTTTCCTTGAAAGTCATTTAAAACAGAGCGGGCATAAAACCTCAATAAACCATGTTCTGTTTTAAATGACTTTCAAAGAAAGTATGAAGTATTTGGTATCAGCGTACTCAGAAAAAAATATTCTGTCGAACTAAGCTAAGAAGCACATGAGGTTCCATTCAAAAAAATGTTAAAAATAAAAATACAATCAAAATAGTGATTTTCTCGAATTACTTGAGTGCATTAGAAGGAAAATACGCGATTCAAAGCTTCCTAGATTGGAAAACAAAAAAGTTTTTTTTTTCGTTGTCATGGAAACCAAAATTACTAAATGATACATATTCGGACTCGCAATGATCTGCAGATTCCAAATTTGTAAAAATACACAGGGTGTTCTATTTAAAATAAGAAAGTTGATGTCCTACGATGCTCAGTAGTATGTCGGAAAATGCGTTTTTTTGCTTAATTTTTATTTTCCAAATTTCATTGAAATCGGTTAAAAAATAGAAGTTCTAGAAGGGTGAGCATATGGCGTGGGACACCCGGTATGTTGCTTTATAAACAACTCAATGTAAAATTATGAAGAAATTATAACTGTAATTAATAATATAACAAATTCTTTTAACGGACGCTTTAAATTCGCACAATCGCTTAACGTTTCACTATCGGTTGATAGCTTCATCAGGAGTGAAACGTTGAGCGATTGTTGTGCCCATTAAAAAAAATTGTTACTCAATTTTCACCTTAATTAAAAGTAACTAAATCCAGACTTTGATCTTGAGCAAGGAGGATCAGATGCGAGAATTTTTCTTTTGTCTTAAAATAAACTTATGGGTCAGGTTGTTTAACTGTAACGAAAATTTTGATTTAGTAAATGAAAAATTAAATTGGATTTATTTACTTGTTTAAATATAATTAATTTTCTTTAGTACAGTGAGCCTCTAAAGTATGGAATATAATTCATAATTTCTTTATTTTTGACATTTAGAAAAAACGCTCGGACAGGTAAATTTTGTTTTTAAAAAGCATACATTTTCAAGCGAAAATCAATTTTTGACAATAATTTGTTTTCGAGTAATGACGTATCGACATTTTTTTTAAATAGCAACCCCCAATTTTTTTTTCTTGATTTTAACAGCTCATTGAATTCTCTATCCAACCACATCAAAAATTTGTTATCTTTTATGGGAAAAATTTTGAGAAAAAAAATGATTGAAAATGAAATGAAATAATAATAATAATAATAATTTAATTTTCGGTTAAATGACGAACCATGATTACTCGACTTGAAAATACTTTGTTTAAATGACAAGAATGAAAAGTTTTCTTTCATTGTAGGTATCATTTTGGTTTTGTTGAAAATGACACGCCTACTTCATTTGTTGGTAGTAGATGATGCATTCATTTTCAATAATTTTTTTCTCAAAATGTTTCCCATAATACAATAAATTTTTGATGTGGTTGGATACAGAATTCAATGAGCTATCAGAATCAAGAAAAAAAATTGGGGTTGCTATTTAAAAAAAATGTCGATGACGTCATTACTCGAAAACAAATGACAATCAAAAATTGATTTTCACTTGAAAATGTGTGCTTTTTAAAAACAATATTTACCTGTCTGAGCGTTTTTTCAAAATGTCAAAAATAAAGAAGTTACGACTTTTATTCCATACTTTAGAGGCTCACTGTATACTAGGGTGGGTCAAAAAACCAAACTTTGAGATAATCTTACCTAATAGCAAAATTATGTTGTCTTTTAGTGATATTATAACACCTACGAAATATTTTTGAATTTAATTAATATTTAGAGGGTGCGCCTTACGTTTGAATTTTTGAAATTATACAAGAAAGGCCATATAGTATGCCATGAAAAGTTCGTATTTTTAATAATAGTAATAACAGAGTTATCATCAAAACTGTATATTAAAAGGGCAAGAGAAGGTGGATAAAATTAAAACTCGAATCTCGCAGCAAAATGCCTAAATTCGATAGCAAGAAAGATTTCAATATTGAATGATTTTCATGAATTTTTCTGTCGTATTCTTTTTTTAATTATTAATAAATGATTATTTTATTCTAAAAACCCTATTTTTCTTGAGACATTTATGTAATATGACTACCAGAATATATTCAAGTTGTTCGTATTTCCAAGACAAAGCGCAACCTGAAGATGATGTGCTATTTACTTTAAATTCTAGTACTACACTGTTTTCATGTAAAGGCAACATAATTTTGCTATTAGAAATCAAAAACGCAATATTCGTTTTTTTCCATACAAAAATGACCCACCCTACTGTATACTCTTTAGTAAGCGTGCATTTATTTCCGCATTTTAGTCCAGACGACAACATATGAATTGGTGCGAAAATTGCTCGTCCTGTTGCAACAAAAAATGTAACATAAATAAATAAAAAAAGTGATATGACAATTACTTACCTTAAAACAAAAGAAGAGTAATCCAATTGTGGGCGTACATTTCAGTGATTAAACACAACCAATAAATCGAATTAGGTATTTACAGAAGATTTTTTCATCAATTTTTTACGCATTTACTCCAGTTTCTTTAAATTACTCCAAAAGTTTCACTAGTTCTAGGTAATTTTTAAACTTTTTTATCAACGCTTTCAAATAAATATTCAAATAACTTGCCTTCAAATTTTTACTGTGGTATCAATGTTACACAATCTCAAGAATACTTATTTTTCACATGCTTCTTGAAAATCAAGAGATAAATAAGTTTAAAAATCATTCAATATAACCATACGTTTATAAGAAATCACAATATGGCACTTAATAAAATGGCAACCATGGATGGTGTCAGTACAACAATTGCTGTCATAACACTCGTATATAGACGGGTGCTATTTTGGTATTTTGTATGTAGGTGCCACTTTACATAGCATTTCTCTACAGTGTATAAATTGGGTGCCAAATTTACATTCATTGTGCAGGGTGTCACTTTGATAGGAAAATATGTATATTTATGACAGCAATTGTTGTACTGACACCATCCATGGTTGCCATTTTATTAAGTGCCATATTGTGATTTCTTATAAACGTATGGTTATATTGAATGATTTTTAAACTTATTTATCTCTTGATTTTCAAGAAGCATGTGAAAAATAAGTATTCTTGAGATTGTGTAACATTGATACCACAGTAAAAATTTGAAGGCAAGTTATTTGAATATTTATTTGAAAGCGTTGATAAAAAAGTTTAAAAATTACCTAGAACTAGTGAAACTTTTGGAGTAATTTAAAGAAACTGAAGTAAATGCGTAAAAAATTGATGAAAAAAATCTTCTGTAAATACCTAATTCGATTTATTGGTTGTGTTTAAACACTGAAATGTACGCCCACAATTGGCTTACTCTTCTTTTGTTTTAAGGTAAGTAATTGTCATATTACTTTTTTTATTTATTTATGTTACAACAGGACGAGCAATTTTCGCACCAATTCATATGTTGTCGTCTGGACCAAAATGCGGAAATAAATGCACGCTTACTAAAGAGTATACAGTGAGGCTCTAAAGTATGGAATAAAATTCGTAACTTCTTTATTTTTGACATTTTGAAAAAAGAATTTGTTATATTATTAATTACAGTTATAATTTCTTCATAATTTTACATTGAGTTGTTTATAAAGCAACATACCGGGTGTCCCACGCCATATGCTCACCCTTCTAGAACTTCTATTTTTTAACCGATTTCAATGAAATTTGGAAAATAAAAATTAAGCAAAAAAACGCATTTTCCGACTTACTACTGAGCATCGTAGGACATCAACTTTCTTATTTTAAATAGAACACCCTGTGTATTTTTACAAATTTGGAATCTGCAGATCATTGCGAGTCCGAATATGTATCATTTAGTAATTTTGGTTTCCATGACAACGAAAAAAAAAACTTTTTTGTTTTTCAATCTAGGAAGCTTTGAATCGCGTATTTTCCTTCTAATGCGCTCAAGCAATTCGAGAAAATCACTATTTTCATTGTATTTTTATTTTTAACATTTTTTTTTAAATGGAACCTCATGTGCTTCTTAGCTTAGTTCGACAGAATATTTTTTTCTGAGTACGCTGATACCAAATACTTCATACTTTCTTTGAAAGTCATTTAAAACAGAACATGGTTTATTGAGGTTTTATGCCCGCTCTGTTTTAAATGACTTTCAAGGAAAGTCTGATCTGCAGATTCCAAACATGTAAAAATATACAGGATGTTCCATTTAAAATAAGAAAGTTGACGTCACTTCTGGTGAAACTGGAAGTCCTACGGTGCTCAATGGTATGTCGGAAAATGCGCCTTTTTGCTTAATTTTTATTTTCCAAATTTCATTGAAATCGGTTAAAAAATAGAAGTTCTAGAAAGGTGAGCATATGGCGTGGGACACCCGGTATAGTAATACATTCATTAAATGTAAATTTACTGTAAACTTCAAATAAAAGATGGATCATTATTACGTGTCTTTGTTTTCTATAAAACACTTTTCTATAAATCCACTTTTCATAAGACTCTGCTGAAAAGAAACTATTTTTATAATTTTATGAAACAAAATTGCAATTAGCATTTTTTATTGTACAAGAATTTTGTTTATATTTTGAACGGTACCTACACATTTTATTATTAGACATACAAAAAAATGTTAAATACGAAAGTTTTAGGGATTTGCCTGACCCGTCACAATTTATTAAAAAAAGAAACAAATGATGATTGGACACCTAAGAAATGAGTATCAACTTTAGTTAAACTAATTAAAAGTCATTTTATAAGTCAAAACACTAAAACATCTAAGATAAATTAACATATTATATGAAATAAATTAATAAAAATACAGGGTGATCAAAGTTACTGCCGCACTATTGCTAACTTCGTTATTATTGGAGCTAGGGAGTGGTTCAAATTAGCAAAGATGAACTGTTTTCATTCAGGATTACAATGGTGATATGAAGAAAACAATTGCGCATCGCATTCTCAAAATAATTGCATGTTTAAAGTTTTTTTTTATGGAACGCTCGGTATTTTTTGTTGACAAATGAAAGAACATCAAATTGTAAATATAGATTACTCTTTACTAGTTTTCCATAAAACGAATAATAAAGAATTTATTGCTAAAGTTGTACTCATCATTTACAATTAACTTTATTTAGTTCAAAGCATTAACAATACTGTCTTAACACACACTACCTTGGAATTATGTGCTTCAAAAATAAACAAATGTGAAAAACATGAGCGCAACATTTTGAGGAACTGGTATTTAAAATAAATGTAACTACTATTGTGTACAAAAATAAAATTAATTAAATAAAATGTGCTACTCTTGAAACTATTATAACTAATAAAAAGTGAGCAAATAAAAATCAGATTAGAGTAGGCGGTGCAAAGAAAATGTATGTCTGTGATTAACTGAATTAATTAATGTAACACATTCATGGACTGTCAAATTTATTGACTTTTCATTTAATCACAGACATACATTTCCTTTGCACCGCCTGCTCTAATCTGATTTTTAGTTGCTCACAGGTTATAACTATTATATAAATTAATTTAAACAAAATTATAAATAACTTAAAGCAAGTGTTCAAAAATATTCCCATTTTGTTGTAAACATCGCTGAACACATTTATAGACGCTTCTAGTGGCATTTAAATGTTGTGTTTTATGGGTTGTATTAATAACAATAATAACAATAACTTCTTCATTATTCGTTTTAAGGATAGATAGTAAAGAGTAATTTGTATTTATAATTTGATGTTCTTTCAACTGCCAACAAAAAATACAGGATGTTCCATTAAAAAAACTTTACACATGCAATTATTTTGAGAATGCGATGCGCAGTTGTTTTCTTCATATCACCATTGTAATTCTGAGTGAAAACAGTTCATTTTTGTTAATTTGAACCACTTCGTAGCGCAAATATAACGAAGTTAGCAATAGTGCGGCAGTAACTTTGATCACCCTGTATACCAAAACAATATTAATTTCAAACTTAAATATCGTAAAAAGTATGAAACAAAATATAGACAAACTACATATTTTTGGAATTAGGAGAAAAATATCTTTCTTAATTATTCAAAATCTACCGAATGTTCCATTTAAAATAACAAAGTTGATACTCATTTGTTAGATTTTCGACTGTCATTTGTTTCTTTTTAAAATAAATTCTGGTGGTTCGGGTTAATCCCTAAAACTTTTGTGTTTAACATTTTTTGATATGTCTAATAATAAAAAGTGTAGGTACCGTTCAAAATATAAACAAAAACCCTGTACATTGACAGCTTCTTCAACATTAAATTAATGATTTTTAAATTACTTTACTCTAATATGTTTGGACCTGCGGATTTCCTCTATTTTCTCAGTGTGTTCGTACACTAATTTTATTTTATTTTTTTGCATGTTAGGAAAATCTTTTGATAATTTGATCGTCATGAATTTTACAAAAACATGTTTAGGAACAAAATTCAATATGTAAAATTTCTAAGAAAATCATCAATGGTTTTCTTTGTGATTTAACAGAGATCCAACATCATTAATTTCGTTTTTTTTTGTTTGTAGTGTACAGTAGTTGTCGTAATTTCCGCGTTTTTAATTTTTAAAAATTAATTCCATCAAATAAAACCAGAAAAATATTTCAGATAATTTAATTTTGTATAACTAATAGAAAACTAAACAAATCAAATGTAACTGACGAAGGAACATAAGTCGTATCACTATAAACAGGAGATTCTTCATTTTCCTCCTCATAATCTAAAGAAACTCGAGCAATTTCAAACCATTTCCTAAAAACAGTCAATTCACTGAAAAATTAATTTTTGAAGTCGCATAAAATCTTTTCCTTTAAAATTTACTTGAAATTTGCTTAGTTTTTAAAGAAAAAATTATTTGGACCAATTCAGAATCAATTTGAGATCAAACAGGTTCAACTAAGTAATGGTTATATTTCAGTCGAAAACTAATCAATAATTCATATTTACATTTAAAAATCTATATTTTCATTCTATTCGTGATTAACTTATCTTCAATAGCTAGTCTTAATATTTTTTTTGTTCTGTCATTCATCTTTAAGGATAAATCGATCGATCATAACACACGTTCGGTAATGGTCTGAATTAATATTCTCAACTGCTTACGATTACGAGACGACCATTATCGAACAGCTTTTACGATCAAACTCGACTTTTAAAAAATCGCTCTCCTATCGTGGCTCTGACCGTTAATATCCCTCCTCCAAATACGCAGAATATCTTCAATACGTTGAAAATGCGTGAAAATAAGCAATTTATGATTTAGCGACGTTGCCAATTTTCGAGCATAACCATGGGTGCCACTAAATGCAATAAATGTCGCCATGTATAAAATAAAGTGTATAAAACCTAATCGCCCCCTGGTGGCAAAACCTTGAACTAGTGGCATATGTCCATGAACAAAAATTGTAAATCTGGCACCCACCCGAAAATCCGTTTTATCGCACTAGGTGGCGTCAAGTCACTGAAAACATGATTTAACGG
The DNA here is from genome assembly GCA_033060865.1 of Dorcus hopei. Classification (NCBI taxonomy): domain Eukaryota; kingdom Metazoa; phylum Arthropoda; class Insecta; order Coleoptera; family Lucanidae; genus Dorcus; species Dorcus hopei. Next base: position 55,493,049 of record CM065426.1, on the reverse strand, counting down.
TCAAAACAAAGTGGCACCCAACCCCGGGTGTCACACTGTAAAATTGGGTGTCATTTTTACAAAGCGTATGCAATTTGGGTGCCAGAATGACAAAATTTAAATGTATATATATATATATATATATATATGCGGGGATGGAATTTGAAACAAGCCTTGGGGGGAGAGGGTTTGTTCTGAAGTTGAATAGATCTTAACCGACAGAGATTGTTGTTTAATTTGTTAAAAAGTTGATGGCCAACTATCTCAACGCGGTCCCTTACCTTGTGATCAAATGCGTCCCAAATAGCAGGATGTAGTTGGCAACCGAGGGTCATTTGTAAATGCCAAAGCTTGGTGCAGATGTTGTCTCTGGCAGCGTACCATTTTTGGAGTTCAGATTTGATCCACACACTCTTGACAGCTGTTCGTGAGGCTGGAGAATCGATGTTAACATTGACATGTATGAAATTCGAAGTTACATTGTACCTGATGCAACTGGAGAGAAACCAGATTTTGAGGCAAATCTTCTTCTTTTCCACGGATAGACGTTGGTAAAGGTGGGTTTGGGTAGCGCGATTAGCAGAATTACAAAACTAGGAGGACCCACTCATGTTGCTCATAGTGAAGTTGTTGGTTAAATGAGGTAGAAAAAACTCGAATCTACTCCACAGGAGTTTTAATGTAGAAATAATTTAACGCTATATATACAGGGTGAGTTTTTTATCTTGAGACAACGCAATATCTCGAAAACTACACATCGGATCAAAAAACGTGAATACAATTTGCTCGTCCAGAAAGGGCCTATCCAATGATACCAATCGCAACCCCCCACCCCCTTCTCCAGCGGGTAGAGCTGGGGGCAACTTTCAAATCGCAAATGGAAACCACCATTTTTTATTGCAGATTCAAATTCTACGCCTCAAACTACGTAGGATTTGTCCAAATCTTCGTTTTGGATTCCTGACAGATGGCGTTGAATTTTTGCAAGATCTACTTTTAGCGTTACCCAGGTACAACGACGTGGACGTAGTAGGTTTCTGTTCCCATCGGGGTGCTTGTGAGTCCCCTCGCTTCTCACCATCGATGTGCTTGTTTGAGGCGAGTCCCCTCGCCTCTCACCATCGGGGTGCTTGTTTTAGGTGAGTCCCCTCGCCTCTCACCATCGGGGTGCTTGTTTGAGGTGAGTCCCCTCGCCTCTCACCATCGGGGTGCTTGTTTTAGGTGAGTCCCATCGCTCTTACCATCGGGGTGCTTGTTTTAGGTGAATCCCCGCGCCTCTCACCATCGGGGTGCTTGTTTCAGGTGAGTCCCCTCGCCTCTCACCATAGGGGTGCTTGTTTTAGGTGAGTCCCCTCGCCTCTCACCATCGGGGTGCTTCTTTTAGGTGAGTCCCCTCGCCTCTCATCATCGGGATGCTTATTTATTATTTAATTTTAATAACTTGTGCTATTATTATTTTGATAAAATGTTTAACATACAAGTTACGTCTTTTTTCCCGTAAAATCCAAATCTGCAATAAAAAATGCGGGTACCCATTTGAGATTTGAAAATTGCCCCCAGCCCCACCCACTGAGGGTGGAGGTGGGGGATCGCGATTGGTATCATTAGGTAGGCCCCTTCGGGTCGAATAAATTGTATTCACAACGTTTTTTGATCCGATGCGTAGTTTTCAAGATATGGCGTTGTCTCAAGATAAAAAACTTACCCTATATACACTGTGTTTCCTAAAATATGTTTCATCCCGTAGCGACGTTATTTATGATCCGATTTTAATGAATAAAAAAATAAAACAAATGGCTTTAGATGTATTTTAAAATGACTCTAATTTCGATTTTTTCTAATGTTATCTTCAATATCTATCGATAGTCAACTTTTTTTTTTCAAATGGCTGCCCATATTTTTTTAGCTTTAATCTAGTAGAGTATTTTTTTCTAAATCAGATAAAATATTCAAAATTATTATTTGGTGCGCAGTTAATTGGAAAAATCAATAAAATTAGTATTAACATAATGAATGAAATCTTCAAGTCAGCCGTGGAAATTCATAACAATGCACTAAACGACAAATGCCATTCAACCGTCATTTTGAAAATATTTGTACTTTTAATTGTTATTATTATTCCTTGTAAAATCTTGTCAAAATAGCGATACCAGCAGTCATGGTAGACAACAATCAACTAACTGATATGTACGAAGTGTATGTCGAATGTAATAAAAATCGTAATCAAGCACTGCGGCTTTACATTCAGCGTTTCCCTGATAGAGACGCTCCAGACTCTCGAAAGTTCGTAAGACTTGAGGAAAATTTGAGGCAGTATGGAGCGTTTAAAATCCCAAAGCAAAAGCAGCGCAGATTTGATGAAAATGTTGAGTTAGATGTTCTTCTTCGTGTGCAAGAAAATCCGCGAACATCAACTCGAGAAATTGCGAGTAACATTGGCAAATCAAATCGAACTGTGTACGCAATTCTAAAAAAGTACAAATTCAAATCATACATTCCTCAAAAAGTACAAGTATTAGAGGAAAATGATCGAGGTCGGAGGGAGCTGTTTTGTAACACTTATTTAAACATGCTACAACGTGATCGATTTTTATACAGAAGAATTATTTGGTCTAACGAATGCACATTTACCAAAAATGGCATTTTCAACAGAAGCATTCATCGATACTGGAGCCAACAAAATCCTAGAATCAATTTTCAAAGAAGATTTAGTGTGAATGTGTGGTGCGGTATTTTAGGAGATCAATTAATTGGGCCAGTTTTCATAAATGGTACTCTTAATCAAGAAAAATATCACCAACTGTTATCGGTAGACATAGAAAATTTTTTGGACGAATTATCTTTGGTAGAACTAAACCGAGTTTTTTTCCAACAAGGTGGAGCCGCTCCTCATAATGCAAGAAGAAGGTGCCAGTTGTGCGTTGAGCAAGGTGGTGGTCAATTCGAGCAATACTTGTAAATTTTTATAATTTTGTCTGATACGTTTATTGTTTGTTGATTGTTTATTATTATTATTTTAAATCTATTAAATTGTCATCAAAAATCATGCTTATAATAATTTTATTAATTTTTTTTGAATACTTTGTCCGATTTAGAAAAAAATGCTCTACTAGATTAAAGCTAAAAAAATATGGGCAGCCATTTGAAAAAAAAAAGTTGACTATCGATAGATATTGAAGATAACATTAGAAAAAATCGAAATTAGAGCCATTTTAAAATACATCTAAAGCCATTTGTTTTATTTTTTTATTCATTAAAATCGGATCATAAATAACGTCGCTACGGGATGGAACATTTTTCAGGAAACACCCGGTATATTTATACCGTCTCACACAGGCGGAATTTCATAAAATCCTGGCCAAAACCCCAAAAAATAAAGTCGCTTAAAACAGTGCCCGCTATTTTTTTCCTAAATGTCGACATTCAGTTCTAACCAATGACATGATTACTTTTGATCACATGACCATCATGAACCAGTTACAACAGAACAAAGTGTATGTTTAAACGAGGCGAAGCGTTTATTCTTATTTACCGAATATTACTGCTCTTACGAAAACGTAAAGGTTTATTTTGTCGTGTATTCACTATTATTTTCGAAGTGAATTCAAAAACTGAAAGTATGTATCTATTTATTTTTGATATAAGCAGTTTTGTTTCTTTTTAATAGGGTCGTTTTGGAAGCTCATATATTCAAGTCTCAAAATTATATGTTTTTGTTACAAATTATGTTTCGTCATGCTTAAAAGTTCAGGATTCATCCCAATCAGACAGCTTTATGAATTTTTCTATAAAGGTATAAGTGTAAACTAACTATTGGAAAAGATTTGAGTTGCTAATATGTGCTAATGTACAGAGTGAGGCTTTAATAGTAAAACTATATACAGTGACCGGCAGAAAGTTGGCCACATATGGGAAAATTCTTTATTATTTTTTCTCAGAAAAATTTATCCTTTATGAAAGTTCCTGCATCTTCTCAAACTCAAGATGCAAGCATCAAAGGTTGAATACCTCTTATAGTATACCGAGGGAATCAAAATATTTGAAACTGACATAAGAGTAAAGTACCTTTATTTTCCATGGTACGCGCAAATTTTATTTGGAAAAGTTATTCAGAATTATTATGAGATCTCAAATATGAAATCATGGCTGTCTACGATGAAAAAAAAATTATCACATATTTTTCAATTTTTCTCACACCAGCGTGTGTATCGTAGAACTTTGAATGTGTAGAGCTGGACGTTTCTTTAAGTGCGACATGTGTATGCTTTATAAAGGATGGACACCTTTTCTAAGACATCCTGTATATGATTAACATTTATGGAAAAAAGTTCAGAACATAGCAGTTCGAAATTATTCCTATTATTATTTCGCTAGTCAGATGCGGCTTAGGTACTATAGACACTATAAAATTTCTATGCGAAAGTACGTAGAAAAATATCCTTTTCTGGAATTCGTAACAAAAAGTAAGAAGGTTTCCATCTAAAAAATTAAAGAAAATATATTTAAAATTTTAAACAGATACTGTTAAAAATGGTAGGAATGCTCAACGTTTCACTATCGGTTGATAGCTCCCGACGAAGCTATCAACCGATAGTGAAACGTTGAGTGTTCTTTCTAATTTTGAGTGTCCATTTAAAGTTTAGAAGCTATTTTCTTACAATTTTCATCGGACAAGAGTCGACTTCAGTTAAAAAATTAAAATTATTTTTGTACCCCAACAGTACGCCACTGTACAAATAAATGGAAGCACTCCAAAATATGGTAAATTTATACTAAAAATGGACATGCCTGAACGTTTTTACATAAAAGAAAATGTTTTAGAAAATATTTAAATTACTGCAGACTTTTTATCCACACTGTATAATAAATATGTAAGTTTGTTAAAAATTAAATTAAACTTAAAATCTCCATAATAAGGTTTCTTTTTACTTCCTGAAGTGTTGTCAATCGTTTTACACAATTATTAAGTTTTGGCCAGGATTTTATGAAATTCCGCCTGTGTGCGTCTGTTTGTTTATAAAGGCCCCAAGCTATAAGTCATTTATTTTTGCTTAAACACCCAGTCTTTACTGGGTATATATTCTTAAATGGGACGTTGTTTTCTAGAGAATGAAGTAAAATAATATTTTTTTGGCTACACTGTATAGGAGTCATGACGTCATCGACATTTTTTTTAAATGGCACGATGAAATTTTTTTTGCGAAATACAATAGAACATCCTTTTCTCTTTTCAACCACATAAAATTTTTATATCCTTACATAAGAAAATGTTCGAGAAAACTGAAAAAAACTACCTACATAACTTACCATTTAACATTTAAGGCACGCTAATATTTCTAGCATGCTATGAGTAATTTGACTGAAATTTGTCATACTTTATCTAATTTGGTAAACAATTTCTAAAATACCGACACTGTCAATCTGACTTATAATTATTTTGAAATGTTATTCATTTCTCACCGTTTCAAAATAATTATAAGTCAGATTGACAGTGCCGGTATTTTAGAAATTGTTTACCAAATTAGATAAAGTATGACAAATTTCAGTAAAATTACTCATAGCATGCCAGAAATATTAGCGTGCCTTAAATGTTAAATGGTAAGTTATGTAGGTAGTTTTTTCAGTTTTCTCGAACATTTTCTTATGTAAGGATATAAAAATTTTATGTGGTTGAAAAGAGAAAAGGATGTTCTATTGTATTTCGCAAAAAAAATTTCATCGTGCCATTTAAAAAAAATGTCGATGACGTCATGACTCCTATACAGTGTAGCCAAAAAAATATTGTTTTACTTCATTCTCTAGAAAACAACGTCCCATTTAAGAATATATACCCAGTAAAGACTGGGTGTTTAAGCAAAAATAAATGAGTTATAGCTTGGGGCCTTTATAATCAAACAGACGGTATATATACACTGTGTCCACAGAATATGGAATATATTATATACTGCAAAAAATACGCGTTACATCAAAAAACCCTGAAACAGGTAAATTTTTGATTTTTCTTGCGGATCCTATGACATGATTAAAATTTTAATTTAGCTTGTCATTTGTCATTAGTGACGTCATTGACAATTTTTTTAAATGGCATGACTAGGTTTCACTTATTTCAAAGAAAGCACACTACTTTACTCTTTACAATGGTATCCTACTTTTGAAGTTTTTCACAAAAGTATTCTAGTTATCCATGTTAAGGCACTACTGAACCTTCTTATTTATCAAAACATTTGCATTCTTCTAAATGTCAGAGTGGTACTTGAACTTAAAGTTACGCTTGTGATTTGGAAGATTTAAAGAAGCACGAAAGTAATAAAACTTATGGCGCATTTATCTGAAAAGCATCGAATTGAAATATTGATGATGTTGGGATATGGAGACAGAAGAAGACGATAGGAAGAAGTTTGCAATTTATTTAATATCGTATACCCCGAGCATCATATTTCCCAGTCTACTGTTAGTAAAATCTTGCAAAAGTTTGAAATGACCGGTACTGTCAAAGACTTGCCGAAAACAGTAAGAAATTTACCTGAAAATAATGAAAATCGTGAAAACGTGATGTTAGCTGTAGTAGAGAATCCTCATATTTCTATTCGACAAATTGCTCGAAATCATAACTTAAAGAAGTCAACTGTACATAAAGTCATAAAAAAAGAAAAGTGGCCTGCGTATCGACCCTGCGTTGTTCAAGAATTATTTGAAGATGACTTTGAACGACGAATTGAATTTTGTGAAAACATAACGCATCGACTTGAAGCAGATAGAAATTTTCACAAAAATATTCTTTTCACAGATGAAGCAACGTTTTGTTTGAATGGAAAATTAAACAAACAAAACACACGTTACTGAGCTTCACAAAATCCTCGCTGGTATGTAGAAGGACATACTTAATACCAGCAAAAAATTAATGTTTGGGCAGGAATTATTCGAAATCGAATCTTGGGACCCTTCTTTTTTGAGAACAATCTAACTGCAGAAACTTAGACTTTTTGAGATATGAATTAGTTCCTGCTTTAGCTATTTTATATCCAAATGAAGCAGATCCGGATATACCTCATAACAGAATTTGGTTGCAGCAGGACGCGGCTCCTCCTCATTTCGGTATTAACGTCCGTCATTTTCTGAATGTTACCTTTGCCAATCGATGGATAGGGAGAGGAGGTGCAATAGAATGGCCAGCTCGTTCACCTGATTTAAACCCGTTAGACTTTTTCCTTTGGAGCTATCTTAAAGACAGAGTATACATAAATAAACCAGAAAACATTGAAATCTTAAAAGATAGCATAAGAACAGAGATGAGAGCTATCACACTAGAAATGACTGTCATTAATGGATTTGAAAATCGAGTTTATCATTGCCTAACAGTAAATGGCATACAATTCGAACATCTTTTGTAGTTTATAAGCGGCAGTTGGATTTTTTCTATTGATTGTGACCCTCGTTTGAAGATTTCATTTATTATTCGAAGAATCATTTAAATTTGTTACATTGTTTACTGTTTTGTCAAAATTGATGAAGGACAAAATAATAGTTTTATATCATCGAAAAATCTCTGTCAAATGAGTATAATATGGGGGTACCTTATCAATTAAAAATATTTACTTGTTACTCGTTGTGCTTTTGTCTGTGAATGTAAACTTCAAAAGTAGGATACCATTGTAAAGAGTAAAGTAGTGTGCTTTCTTTGAAATAAATGAAACCTAGTCATGCCATTTAAAAAAATTGTCAATGACGTCACTAATGACAAATGACAAGCGAAATTAAAATTTTTATTATATCGTAGGATCCGCAAGAAAAATCAAAAATTTACCTGTTTCAGGGTTTTTTGATGTAACGCGTATTTTTTGCAGTATATAACATATTCCATATTCTGTGGACACGGTGTATATATACAGGCTGTCTTACGAAAAACGCCCCAAATCGTAACTCCGTTATTTATAGATTAATTTTAACAAACAAAAAGGCAAATAAAATGAGACTAAAAGTACTACAAGGCGAGTCCAGTTTCAATTTTTTTTTAAATTACCTTCAAGGTCAAACGACTGTCAACTTTTATTTTTCAAATGGCTCTGTATATTTTTTATTATTATATCTGGTAGAAATTTTTTTTTTCTAAATCCAATAATGTGCAACACTTTGACATTTAAAAAATATTTTTCGTAAAAAAAATGAACTACATAGTCTATTACGCAAAACGTGCTTTTAATAAAAATGTTAAAGTTTGTCGTGAAAACAATGTCACTGAGCGTTATTTTTCACAATTGTTTCAAATTGTCAAGTTATTCTCTTTGTATGATTTATTTTTTCCTAAAAAAAGCCGATTATGGATGTTACTCAGTTGATTGACTTACTCCAAGCATATTTTGAATGCAATAAAAGCACAAGCACTGCGTCTCTATAGACAAGGATTTTTTCCCAAAGTAACTTACACAGTTGTAGACTTAATTTTAATTATTTCATTAATGTTTCCTGTACTGTTTGATTTATGTTTTTATTGCATTCAAAATATACTTGCAATAAGTCAGTCAGGTGATTGTTATCCATAATTGGCTTTTTTTTATGAAATAAAATTCAGATTAATCAGTCTAATTTCAGAAAGCGTTAAATGAATTTCAGATTGTATCAATTGTAATTCAGAAATCGTCACTTTTAATAGAGAGAATGCTTTCTGAATTACAATTGATGTTTTCTGAAATTAAACTGACTAATCTGAATTACAAATAACGAATTCTGAAATTATATTAATTTATCTGAATTACAATTGATGCAATCTGAAATTGAATTAACAAATTTGAATTACAAATGATACATTCTGAAATTAAATTAACAATTCTGAATTACATTTGACAAGTTCTGAAATAAATTTGATTTTTTCTGAATTACACTTGGAAATGGTGTAGTTCATTTCTTTTTTTTACGAAAAATGTTTTCTAAATATCAAAGTGTTGCACATTATTGGATTTAGAAAAAAAATCTCTACCAAATATAATAATAAAAAATATACAGAGCCATTTGAAATATAAAAGTTGACAGTCGTTTGACCTTGAAGGTAATTTAAAAAAAAATTGAAACTGGACTCACTTTATAGTATTTTTAGTCTCATTTTATTAGCCTTTTTGATTGTTAAGATAAGTCCATAAATAACGAAGTTATGGCTTGGGGCGTTTTTCGTAAGACAGCCTGTATATATGTTTTGGCCTATTAATTGAATGAAAGAAAATTAAATTAAGGCCATCTTCAGACTGGAAAAGTGAGAAAAAAAGCCTTACAAGTAAGGAAAATTTGTACAAAATTGTTGAATCACTTATCAAATTAAAATCAAAAAATTAAATTAAATTACAAACTAGGCGAAGTTACATGTTGGTTGTGTGTCAAGTTAACATTTTGATGGATTGAAGTTAAACAATAAAATTGATTAATGAGCGCACGTGGAACGTGAAAATTTGCTGAATGACAGGAAGTCAAATTGAGCCGGTAAAGTAGAAATGTTATTATGGATTTGAAGTTATATAACTTCAAGTCCACCTTCGCCGAACATGTCACCCTTTCTGGCCATACGTTCAACTTAGACAACACTTCTGTGTCTCTCTTACACGGTACTAACACTTTCAAAGACGACTTTTTTCTTGAACAATTTAAAATTTATAAGTGCTTTCAAAACCCTCATTTAAAACCCTTTTGTCTTAACGACCAATCCGAATCTTTAAAATTGATTTTTATGAATCGCGTTAATTGCAATTAGTTTAACCAACTTAGTCATGTGCCAGCTTTTCTGAACGCGATCCCTCAACTAATAACATTTCTACTTTACCGGCTCAATTTGACTTCCTGTCATTCAGCAAATTTTCACGTTCCACGTGCGCTCATTAATCAATTTTATTGTTTAACTACCATGGCCTTCTAAATGAAAAGCGAGTTCTATCTGGCCTGCGCAAAAGTGCAGTTCAGGCGTGCTCCGCCAAGCACTGCTTACAGGGCGCTTTCTTAACCTAAAATCTTGACAGTTCTGTCACATGTGAATGGTGGATGAGTTTGTGTAAGAACAATTAACGTTATTGTTGTAAAAATTTGAGCATACTGGATATTATTTACGTTGGAATAAGGTGGAGTATTTATGTCCAATTTCGACAACTTAATTTAGCATTAAACTATTACGATTTTAGATGAAAATCTTACCTGCATATAAAGCTGCATATACTCAGAATTTCTGTGGTAAGTTACAACATGTATAATAAAGTTTTTTTTTCTCATTGTGCGTAATTATCAACGCCTTTTTTAACACGTTTTACATTATCAAAAGTCGAAACTCTTTTATGTAACTTGTAATTACCTATTCATAACACAAAAGCTTTTTAAAGTGCCAGTCTTTCCTTATTGCGCAAGCGTACTTCACTCCGATGAGATCAAATGATTTGTGCATGAATCTATAAAATTTATACTACATAAATTATCTTGTACTACAGTAATTACAATATTAATTAATTTTGCGTGAACTCACTTTGATTGACACTAATGACAGTGCACTTCACTCATTGCTGTCAGTGCCCCATAACCAGCGCCAAAGTGTCGACTTTTGGCGTTTTCTCGAGCACAAAAATTCAATGTAAATTTTTCAAAACGCCCAGGCCAGTTAGAACTCGCTTTTGATTTAGAAGGCCATGTTAACTACAATTAATCTTCAATCCATCAAAATGTTAACTTGACACACAACCAACATGCAACTTCGCCTAGTTTGTAATTTAATTTTATTTTTTGATTTTAATTTGGTAAGTGATTCAACAATTTTGTACAAATTTTTTGTTTTAAATCAAGTAAGCGGGTTGCCTTTACTTATTACTAATAAGTGAAGGCAACCCGCTTACTTGATTAGTAATAAGTAAATGCAACCCGCTTACTTGATTTAAAATAAAAAAATTTAATTTAAAAAAAAAATTTTTTTTAGATATGGGTTGTGATACATGGTTGAAACGAGAAAAAAAAATGCTATTTAATCGTACAAAAATCCAATATGGCGTCCATTTAAAATAAGAAAGTTGCTATCAATATCTTGTCAGCCGCCATCTTGAATTTTATTTTGACTGTATTTTCAGCTGTATTTTATCAAACATAGTAACTTTTATATGAAACATTTTTTCATATTTTTTATAATTGCGAAGTTATTGGACATTAAAGAAAATAGCGATTTTCAGTTTTTCTGCGATAATATCTGAACTATTCGGAATTTTCAAATTTTCTCAACGGAATCTGAATCGGCACATAAAACTGCAAAATATTGCCCATTTAACCAAATCTCTATCTTCACTAATAAGAAAGTTATCCATGGTAGCCTACTCAATCTGGGACACACTGTATAGAGTGAATCAAAACAGTGGTGACGAACACAACTTTTTTATTTCAAATAGCATGCCCTATACAGGCTGTTACAAATTCGAGGCTCTCCATTGGGATCTCGGAAACGGTAAGAGATACGAAGTCGGTTAAATTGGGGCAAAGTTGCGTATTTTGTTGCTGAATAATAATCCGTTCTGAAAAATCTTCTGCGATTTGTAGTTTCTGAAATATTTCCAAGAAACAAGAAAACGTAAGTTTCTTTTTTATTTTTTTCTGAAGTTATTATTGCAGGGATCTTAACAAAATTAATACATACCAAAAACAATACACAGATAATTACTTTGTTAATATCACATTTATTTGTCACACAGTGACTGCAGTTTCAACATTACAATGTCATTTTCAAACTGTTTGAAAATGACATTGTAATGTTGAAACTGCAGTCACTGTGTGACAAATAAATGTGATATTAACAAAGTAATTATCTGTGTATTGTTTTTGTTATAATGGAATATCACAAAGTAACGGCGGAACGTCTTAATTATTTGTAAATTAATACATTCTACAGGCACTTTTTTAAGCTCTTTACGATGATATCATTAGATTTTACTTAAAACGTTTCGTCTCGTTCTGACCATCATCGACTTCATTTTTTCTTATGGGCGCTACATTGGGTTTTAATACCAATGAATAGATCTATTTTTTCTGATGCTTTTCCACATATCACACATCCCTATTTAATAATTTGAAACACCTGGAAATGCAAGAAATTGTTGAAAATGACACTGCAAAGAAAGACTAGGTATGCAGTGAAAACAAAAACAAAAAAAGTTTGATATACCTTCGAAGTTTTATTTCGTTTATCACAAAAGCAGATTTTTGAAAAATTTTTAGATATAAAAATGAATGGATGTGAATCCAAGAAAGACGTAAATTTTTAAAACGTATTGTGCTAACAACAATTTAGTAATCGCAAGAGAAATTTACTTCCAATGATGACGATGACGCAGTATTTAATTAGTTTCGTAATTAAATTGTATATTTTTATGGTTAAAGCAAGAAAGTATCACAAGAAATTATGTCTTTAAAAATCTCTCTTCCTTGTAAATTTAAAAATGTATTGTGCTAATAACAATTTAGTAATAGCAAGAGAAATTTACTTCCAATAATACCTAGAAAGATGCCATCCATACAGAACAACGTTATTAAGTTAGATAGAAACATTGCACATTATGGATATTTTCATAAAACTCGAAGGACGTATCGAGATCGCCTTAATGATGATGAGAATGAAGAATTATTAGAAGAGGTAATTAATAATTATTTATAAAATGTATAAAATTATAAGACTACGAGAAAGAATGTTTCCTCGAACAGTAATATCTTTTAAGCTACAAGTTTTCTAAAGACATACATAATTTAATTTGATATTTTCTTACTTTAATAATAATAATGTATAATTTAATTACAAGTCTAATCAACTATTGTTTTGTAGTAGTCTTTCTGGACATTGTTAGAATGGAATTTCGCTCGTTTTTACTGAATTGTTGTTAACAGCACAATAAATTTTTAAATTTACGTCATTCTTGGATTCATAACGTCCATTTTTAGATCTAAAAATTTTACTAAAATCAGCTTTTGTGATATACGAAATAAAACTCCGAAGGTATATCAAACTTTTTTTGTTTTTGTTTTCATTGCATACCATGTTTTTCTTTGCAGTGTTATTTTCAACAATTTCTTGCATTTCCAGCTGTTTCAAATTATTAAATAGGGATGTTTGATATATGGGAAAGCATCAGAAAAACTAGATCTATTCAACGGTATTAAAATCCAATGTAGCGCCCACAAGAAAAAATGAAGTTGATGATGGTCAGAACGAGACGAAACGTTTTACGTAAAATCTAATGATATCATCGTAAAGAGCTTAAAAAAGTGCCTGTAGAATGTATTAATTTTGTTATGATCCCTGCAATAATAACTTCAGAAAAAAAATAAAAAAGAAAATTACGTTTTCTTGATTTTTGGAAATATTTCAAAAGCTACAAGTCGTAGAAGACTTTTCAGAACAGATTATTATTCTGCACCAAAATACGTAACTTTGCCCCAATTTAACCGACTTCGTATCTCTTACCGTTTCCGAGATCCCAATGGTGAGCCTCTAATTTGTAACAGCCTGTATATGAAATCAAATTTGGATTGTCCATAAAATTCTACACATTTTCTGTATACCATTGCCTATACCTAAACCTAACTATTCTTGAGATATGTAACATTTTGTCTAAAAACTGCCATTTGCAGCCACTATTTTATTTATTCATATTGTAACGATTTTAAGGGTTCGATTAATTTTTATTTTAAGAACAAAACACGAAATAGTTAATAAAGTAATTTATTTAAAAGCAAACTGATTAACACTAACGTTTATTTACAAGCTTATATCTAATTTATTTTAACAGCCGAGCGAAAAATCTTACGCGAAACTGTCTAATGCCGAATTCTTCCCGGCCGCATGCATTTTATATACCGAAGCTTCGTTCTCGTATTTTCTAGTTTGCGACAGGCTGTCTGATCTAGTTCATTCTGCCACCAGCACTTTCTCGGCTGTCGCCTAAGATGCGTCGATTAGACGGCTGTGACGCAAGAGACACTCTGACGCCGGCTGGTGTCGACGAATCATTACACTGCCCCCTTCTTAAAAACGTTTCGTCTCGGAACGTTCCTTGTGGCAGCCTTGAAGGAGGATGTCGAAAGCGGCATCCTGAACCCTTTTTACAACTTCCGGTCTTGAAGAAATAGCAGTCCACGGTTTTCTTACTGCCGACAGCTGCCTGTGGGTGGTGACTGCAGACTAGGACTTCAATTCCCGTTCCGTTGAAGATGACTTCTATCATGCTTCGAATGACCCTCCAGTCCAGTCCGTCTAGTCCGCAGCCCAACTTAGGAATGGCTAATTTCGTTTGCTTGCTTTCTACCAGCTGTCTCCTCAGGCTCCATAAAGCTTTCCAAATGTTGCGATAGTCGGGCTTACCGCTTGATGTCCTCTTGGTGACTAAGTAGTACACGTGTCGTCTTTGATCTGCTTCCGTGTCAATGATCTGCAAGCACTTGCCCACCATGGGATGCTATCTTCGTAGTTGCTCGACCTGACCAAATTTCTTCCGGAAGACCTGGGCTATCCCCTTGGACATTCTTAGGTCTTCTGCCACACAGTGGGCCAGACTGTACTCCGGTGATACTTGAAAAAGGTCTTGCTGCCTCTCTGTGGTTACTCCGAATCGTGCCTTACCTCCGGTAGCGTGATGAGACATAAAGGTTTCGAAATTCACTTCGGAAACTTGCGCCCTTTGTACGGTCCCTTCGTTTTCATTTCCGTTGTAAGGATCTATTCGGTTGAAGTGGATAACTTTGGGTTTGCCATGCGGAATCTTTCTGATGCGAAAAATGACATCGTTGATTCGTTTCATCACCCTATAAGGACCTTCCCAAGATGTCTGCAATTTTGGGGACAGACCTCGACGTCTTTGAGGATTGTAAAGCCAGACCAGTGCTCCAGGTTGGTATCCCCATTCTGAATATTGATGTCATAATGCTCCTTCATTCGGTCGCTGGCCGTCTGTATATTGTGACACACTTGATTGTGAATGTCGTCAATTTTCCTGCGTAGACCGCTCACGTAGTCTTCGTCAGCAGGGACCTCACCAGGCTTCACGCCGAACTTCAGGTCGCAGGGCAGTCTTGGCTCTCGCCCAAATACCACTTTTGCTGGAGTCTCTCCTGTGGTCTCATGAACCCACTTGCTAAAGTAATCCATCACCACGATGATGTACTTATTTCCACTATTCGTTTGTGGAAAAAGGCCGGCTACATCTGTGGCAACTCTCTCAAAAGGACTTCCCATGTTATACTGTTTCATGGGAGCCTTACCTCGTTTGTGGGGGCCGTTACTGGCTGCGCAGACTACGCATTTCCTGCACCAGTCCTTTACGTCTTCCTTGCAGTTCACCCAGTAAAATCGCTCGCGCACCTTTTCCATAGTCTTCTTGATTCGCAGATGCCCTCCCGAAGTTCTATCGTGAAGCTCCCTCAGAATTTCCGGCACCCTATTCTTGGGGATCAGTAACTGTGTCTTCTGTTCCGTGCCTTCCTGGTTCTCGATGGTTCGTTTCAGAAGACCATGATCCAGCACTATGGAGTCCCACTGCGCCCAGTACGATTTTACGGATGGTGCATACGGTGCTATCTCTTCCCAAGTAGGCCTTGCCTCCCTACTTTTCCATTCCAGCACCAATTTCAAATCCTGATCGTTCTTCTGGTCTCGTCGCAATAGGGTCGTTTTCGAATATCCTTTTTTCACTAATTTTTATTAACAATATATTCTTTATTGTTTAGTAATCATAAATTATACGTTTAAATTCAATAAAAAAATATGCGTGAGTAACATTTAATTTTTAAAATGTCACTGCGTTTGAAACGCGACAGCTTACGCGCCATCTTCGTGTGACGTCATAGCATCCGTTTAGCAATTTTCGCATGGGCGGCGGCCGGTGGCAGGCCACAGATACATACAGTTCAGGAAACTATTTAGTTTCTAAAAGGTGTTATCATTACAATCATTAGCAATTATCATAATTCCATATTTAGCTTATGCTTAAAAGTGCACAATTAACACAATGTGCTCCTAAAGCGTCGATTACACGAAGCTAGTTTACTCGCTACTAGCTTGCTAGTGAAAAAGCCGGATAGTGAGCGAGAAGCTAGTAAACAATTACACGTAGCTAGTGGCGAGTTAGCGAGTTTACCGTCTTTTAATCATATGTTCATGACAGCAAACATGGCTATTAAATGGAGCGCTACAGAAATTATAACATTTTTTGAAATATATAAGCTATTTTGATAAATTTCGTTTATTTTCTGCTTCTACGTTTCTTATTTCTTCTTATAGCAATGCACTAATAAATGCGACATATGCACGAATTACCTCAGTCGGCATTTTTCATGACCGACCTACACCGAACTAGCTTCTTGTGGCTAGCTTTTGTCTTTACACGTGGCGAGTTCACTAGCCAGCGTGTAAATTCGCTAGCTAGTAGCTAAGTTGACGGGTGTTCAACTTTTCACGCTCCGTTTTCAGCGAGTAAATTTTTCAGATAGTTTACTAGCTACTACAATTACATGTAGCTTTTTTACTATCCGCTAGTAAACTATCTAACTAGCAGCCAGTAGACTAGCTTCTTGTAATCGACGCTTTAGAAGAGAATTATGTAAAAGCGGATTCAAGTAATCTTCCGCAGTTCGACATAATAATGAAAATTGATTATTTTAACACAAATAAAGATTACATTAGCGTAGAAATGAGAGGAGTTAAACTACAAAGGCACAAGTACCCTGTTCAATTTATATTTTATTCTAAACATTATGTATATATTTATTAAAGATCTGGCAGGCAAGAATATTTTGTCAGGAGAGGACACAGTTGTATTCTTACATTCCGGAACAATACACTATTTATAATTAGATTTTTTACTTGCCATTATTGCGAAATAAAACAACGTACTATTTATTTCACTTTATCAGGTATCCCACTTTAAGTGGATTGTGAGAAGTTCGTTGGTTGTCATGGAAATACTTGTAATGTAAAGAACGTAAACATAAGACTTTTGACTAGATGAGCGAGATGCAAAATATGTTAAAATAGTGAATGAGAAACGAACGCACCCCTGGACGGATGTTATGACGTCACAACATGGACGGATAGCGTTTACGGATAGGTTATTTTTATTAATTTTTTAAATGGTCTAAAACACGAACAAAAATTTTTTTTCTAGGAAATATCAGTTAAACACATGATAAAGTTTCCAAATTTGATATAAAAAAAAGTCAAATGAGCCCATTCTTCACCTTGCCGTTTGTCCTCTACAACGGCCGTCCTCGCAGTCGTGGTTACTTTCTCCTCCAGACGACTACAGTGCTTACAGTCCTCAGCACAAGGTCTTCTCGACAAAGCATCGGCATTTCTATGACTAGTCGTTCAATCCATCGTGCGACTTGTCCTTCAGGATTCTTGAATCGGAGGAG
Source organism: Dorcus hopei (assembly GCA_033060865.1). Taxonomy (NCBI): domain Eukaryota; kingdom Metazoa; phylum Arthropoda; class Insecta; order Coleoptera; family Lucanidae; genus Dorcus; species Dorcus hopei. The sequence goes on along the minus strand of CM065426.1, from coordinate 55,475,667 downwards.
CCATTTTAAAGCGGCATGGTCCGTTCTCAGGAGGAAGTGTCTGCCATATAAGTACTTGTAGAAATGTTCTATCGTTTTTACCACGGCTAGCAATTCCCTTCTAGTGACGCAACAATTTCGCTCCGGCTTTGACAGGACTTTACTGAACTAGCCGATCACCTTCTCTTGCCCATCTTGTATCTGGAAGAGTACGCCACCGATATCAAAGTTGCTAGCATCTGTGTCCACGACGAACTTGCCTTCTGGGAGAGGGTAGCTCAGAATTGGAGCACTTATCAAGTACTGTTTTAGTTGCTCAAAACTAATTTGGCAGTGTTGGTCCCATTCAAACGGGCGTCCTTCTTCGGTGAGTTTTGTCAGCGGTTTCGCGATGTCTGCAAATCCGGGAACATAGCACAGTCCTAGAAAACTCCTTATCTGGTGTTTATTCTTGGGCGTTGGCCAGTCTTTCACTACCTGAATCTTCACTGGGTCCACGGCGATTCCACTCCCATTTACAATATGGCCTAGATAATTCACTTCCTTCTGGAACAGGTGGCATTTCTTGAGACTGAGCTTTAGTCCAGCTCCGCGAAGCTGCTGAAACACTCCTTCCAGATTCTTCAGGTGGTCGTCGAATGTTTTTCCCACCACGATTATGTCGTCCAGGTATATCATGCATGTTGTCCAGGACAGACCCTTCAGAACCGTCTCCATTAGCCTCTCGAATGTCGCTGGGGCATTACATAACCCGAACGGCATCACCGTGAATTGCCGTAGACCCATACCAAGGGAAAACGCCGTCCTTTCTCGATCTTCGAGCGTTAGTTCCACTTGCCAATAACCACTCTTTAAATCCAAGGTCGAGAAGATCTTTGAGCCGGCCAGAGTGTCCAGGGTATCATCAATCCGTGGCAGAGGATAACTGTCCTTCTTGATGACGTTGTTGAGCAATCGATAGTCTACGCAGAATCGTGTGGATCCATCCTTCTTCTTCACAAGCACTACCGGTGACGCCCATGGGCTGCTCGATGGCTCAATTACATTGTCTTTTTCCATCTCACGAATAATGCGTTCTGCTTCCTTCCGCCGCTAATGGTAACCTCCTTGGAGCTTGACGGATGAGTCTTTCTTCCCCGGTCTCTATCTTGTGTTTGACGACGTCGGTTCTTCCCTTAGGTCCATTTTCCACCTCGAACACATCTTGATAGCGACAGATCAGTTTCTTTGCTTCTGACTTTTGCTCTGGAGTCAATTCCTGGGCCGTCGACATGACCATTTCCAACAACTTCTTCGGGACCTTCGGACCTTCTTGTACGATTGCTTCTATTTGTCGGGTAATGTAGGACACCATGGCGCAGCTTCCCAAGATCGCACCTCTCTTGATGTTGACGGGGAAACAGTTCACATTCATTAGGCGGACTGATATTTCCTTCTTTGCTGTCAACAACGTTTTCCCAACGAGAACTCCTCTTCCAATCTTCTGATCGTCAGTATTAGGTTCGACCATAATGACTTGCCCATCTTGGAAAGCGCCTTTCAGGTTTGCGTCGACTATAACCTCGATTCTGCTGGGCAATACGACATCTTCGGCGAGAACAACTCGAGCGGCCACGTCCTCTCGTTGATGTAGAATCAACTCCTCGTTGTTAACCGCCATCACGCCACGCTTCAGATCCAATTGGAACCCTTGGGCACACATGACGTCCATGTCCAAAATCGCCTCGTCCTCTATTTCCGCTACCAGCACACAGTGCTTGATGGAGGTCGATCCAATTGTAATATTCACTTCTACTTCACCATGGATTGATGTTCCGGTTGCTGTCCTCAGTCTTCACTTAAGTAGTCGGCTCGGTGAGTCTTGATGACTTGATAACGTCAGGCCTTAAGATAGTCTTCGTCGCACCCGTATTCAGTAGCATGGTGTGAAGGATGTCATCAATGGTGGCATCCACGAAGACACTGCTGGTTAATCGCCGCAGGGCTATCACTTTCGTGGCTTTTGTCTTTGGGGACCTTTGGATACGGGTCGACGTTTGCCCCTCTGCACCGACCCGGCTTACTTTCCCTGTGGCTTCCTTCGTGGAGGCTCCTGCCTGGTCTTATGACACCGCCTGCTAACATGTCCCTCTTCCTGGCAATTCCAACACACCCGCGGATTCTTCTGCCTCAAGAATTGTTCCATAATGCGGCGAACATCATCCGCGGTGGTATACTCCTTGGGCCGCTCCTCTGCACAAGATCGCGCCTTGACGCTGGCGAGTTCCTACTCTTGAAAGTTCATGGCAGCTCGTACCTTGACATGCCCTCTTGGGACTCGCTTCGCCGCTTCGTATTCCAAGGCGTAAGCCAGTGCGTTCTTGGATGTCTTGGGGTGGGCCATGCCTGCTAGTTCTCCGGGTCACGGATTCCATCTACGAAGGTCTGCATCGTCACACATTGCAGGAATTCATCAGGCGCTGCAGGATTTGCCAACCGGGCTAGGCGCGTTACATCAGCCTCGAATTCCTGAAGACTCTCCGGATTTCTGGCAACGGTTTCTCAGCTGCGCATGGTACACCTCGGTCAGATGCGCCTGGCCATAACGCATCTCCAGCCTGTTCACCAGCTTGTGGAAGTATTCTTGTTCCTCTGCCGGCATCAGTTGTAGCACATCGCTAGCGTCCTCCTTCAAGGCCACAATTAACGAAGTGGCTTTTTCACTGGCCGTCCATCCGTTCGCCTTTGCTGCCGCTTCGAACTGTTTGAAATAGTTAGGCCAAGATGACTTCCCATCGAACGTCGGTGGTTTTATTTTCAATTTAGAAATTTCCGCTGGTCCTACCACAGTTTGGGCCTCATTATTTTCTGTTATTTCTGCTGGTAACGGATCCCCAAACATTCGCAACCCTGCCATGATTTGCTCGAGATTCTTAATTTTGTTATCCTGCTGGAATAGTATTTCTTCAACATTTTCCTGCAGATTCCTTGTCTCTTCTGATATTTTTACCACTAGTTTATTTTCGAGCCCTTTTGATTGTTCTAGAAATTCATCCTTCAAATTTCCAGACTGTTCTCAAAGTTTCTCGTCTAAATTTCTAGATTGTTCCAGCAATTTAGTTTGCAGTTCATCTTTGAAATTTCCAGATTGTTCTCAAAGCTTCTCGTCTAAGTTTCTAGATTGTTCCAGCAATTTAATTTGCAGTTCGTCTTTGAAATTTCCAGATTGTTCTCGAAGCTTCTGGTCTAAATTTCTAGATTGTTCCAGCAATTTAGTTTGCAGTTCGTCTTTGAAATTTCCAGATTGTTCTCGAAATTTCTCCTCTAAACTTTTGGATTGTTCCAGCAAATCATCTTTGAAATTTCGAGATTGTTCCCGAAATTTCTCGTCTAATATTTTACTTAAATCTGCAGGTCCGCTCGAGATTTCAATAAGAAACACTGCTTCTAGTAGCGCTTGGTGTAGTCTCTCTTGCAAAATCGATTTCTTTCCGGAGATTTCCAATTCGCGCTCTTCTAATTCGGCTTTTAAGTCGTTCACTTTTAAGTCTTTTAACAGCACTTTCTTTGAAGCCATTGTTTCTTATTGACACTGCACTTTGTTTAATAATTTGTTTAAATTCAATTTAATTTTAATTGTTTATTTATTTTCACGAACCTCACGCCTGACACCAATGTAACGATTTTAAGGGTTCGATTAATTTTTATTTTAAGAACAAAACACGAAATAGTTAATAAAGTAATTTATTTAAAAGCAAACTGATTAACACTAACGTTTATTTACAAGATTATATCTAATTTATTTTAACAACCGAGCGAAAAATCTTACGCGAAACTTTAATGCGAAACTGTCTAATGCCGAATTCTTCCCGAACTGTGTTCCACTTCCGGCCGCGTGCATTTTATATACCGAAGCTGTCGTTCTCGTATTTTCTAGATTGCGACAGGCTGTCTGTTCTAGTTTATTCTGCCGCCAGCACTTTCTCGGCTGTCGCCTAAGGTGCGTCGACTAGACGGCTGTGACGCAAGAGACAGTCTGACGCCGGCTAGTGTCGACGAATCATTACAATATTTTATTTACTTTTAACTCTAAGAAAAAGATTTTTGGTACAGATGTAGTTGATACATAAACTTATTATTAGCCACTATTGAATGTACTTTTATCGCTACAGGGTAGTCATGGTAATAAACAAAATATCAGAAACTTCAAAATAACAAAACTCAATTTTCGTAAATAGGGTGCCCTATATTTTTCTATCCTTTAGGAAGAATTTATTCTTCGTTTTATAAAGTACTTAATTTTTGTTTTACAGAAAATGGTATACAGAAAATGTGTAGAATTTTATGGGCTATCCAAATTTGGTTTCATATACAGGGCATGCCATTTGAAACAAAAAAGTTGTGTCCGGCACCACTGTTTTGATTCATTCTGTATAGATGAAAATAATTTTGTGTTGTGGACCTCTTAAACTAAAAAAGAAATTGTGTTGAAAATGTTTTGTATCTTCTGTAGTTATCGAGATATGGCCCGAGAACACACTGTTGGGTCACCTGCTGGCGTCGTCTAAGATACAAAGTACGTAGCGAGATTTTTCTATACTAGTAGCAACTAATGGTCTCATTAATTCGAGGTGTACCAGTTCTAAAACTTCAGTTTCTCGTGATGAGTGGCTTGTAAACGGTTGACGAGTAGATTTTCCTATCAAACAATTTTCACAAGGCGTCGGTAACGTAATCTTACAATCTAAACCATTTATCGTTCCTTTTGTTACCATCTTTAATATTTCATGTTTGTTAACATGCGTCATTCGCTGATGCCAAAAATCCAAAAGATGTAATTTTCCTTTCTTGTTTGTTGAAGAAAAGGCAGTTGCACTTTTGGTTCTAGTTTCTATCTGAAATAATCGTCCATTTCTTTTAGCTTTAATAAGAACATTGTTTAATTCATCGTAAACATAACAACCATTTTTATCAAAAATAACTTTCCTATCATTTTCAATTAACTGTGTGACTGATAAAATTCCGTGTTTAAGTTCTGGCACTAAATATTCATCTAACAATCCTTTATTTTGTTTTGTGTTTGTGCGCCATTTAGTGTCCATTTAAAAGAGTTTGTGATACAGTTTTCATCGGACAAGAACCAGCTTTATTTATTTTGAACAATTTCTGCATTTACTGTACCAATACCAACTGTCGGTATCTTTGAACCATTGGCCGTTGTTACTTTATCAACATGACAATTTTCATTAATACAAGAAAAATAATCTTTATTAGGTGACATGTGATGCGTTGCACCCGAATCAATTATCCATACATTGTTATCAATAACTGCAGAACCACAAATTACATTTATATTCTTTGCATTTTGTTTTCTTTTGTTTGAGAATTGAATTTCTAAATTTTCTTCGATAATTTCTCGCAATGTGACCTTTACCATTACATTTAAAACAGAAGAAATTCGTTTCCTTATGTTGCATGTCTGGAAGATTGTCTCTGTTAACTTGTTTGTTACTCTTGTATGTAGCTGCAGTTGTTCTCGCCTTTGTAAGCATAGCCGTTTGTCTGTCGTCATAGTTCTCTCGTCGCCTGGCATCTTCTGCAAGAAGTCTTCTCTTTACAGTAACACATGTGAATTCAGTTTCAGGCAAATTGCACAATGCTGATACAACATTATCCCATCCGTCGGAGAGTCCACATAACATTGTCATAGCCAAATCACCATCTTCAATTTTGTCACCAATCTCTGACAATTCTGCTACAGTTTCATTTATTCAACCCAAATATGTTTCCATTGAATTAAAATCATTTAATCTTAAAGAATTTAATTTTCTACAAAGTTGAACCATTCGAAATTTGCTTTCTCGAGGTGCATACAGACGTTTCAATTCTTACCACACTTCCTTCGGTGTCTTCAAATGTCGTATATGCATCTGCTGTTCGTCGCAAATTGCAAGCGCGATCTTCGCAAGAGCTTTTCCCTGTCTTGTGATGTACTGTCGTTTTGCATTTTCATTTGAATCTTCATCTGGTTCAGCTTCACCTGGTTCTGTGATTGTCCATAATTCACATTCAGTTAATACAAGCTTCATTTGGTAATTCCATGTAGAATAGTTTGAGGCATCCAGCTTTGTAATTACCGTTTTGTTTTCAGCCATGTTTTTATATCGTTCAATTTGCGTAACTTCCAATTCTAACTTTCCACTTACAGCATTATACCGGCTGTTTCAAATTGGGTGTGCACTGAAGGGATCTCCTAAACCATGAGAGTTACAGATTCGGTTAAATGGAAGAAAAGTTGCACCAGTCATTGCTTAATTCGTATCCATTAACAGAATCAATTTTCTCTTAATTGTTCTTGAAGTATTGGTGAAAATGTAAAAATATCGATTTTCTTTTTTCCTCTGTAACTCCCTTATTAAAAATAATTTAGAAATTCTGTCTTAACTTTCTACAGGTACTTTTGGATTCTACTTTAAATAGGGGCAGTAGAATTGTGGTCACACGTTTCGTCTCTCCGCGACCATCCTCAGTTTACATTTTTAAATATAACGTATACCTTTTTATTATCGTATTTGTTGCCATTTTTTCTCCTGATTGTAATGGTATATCACACTTAATTGTTGATATTAATTTGAAGCTTAAATAATACAGATTTTTATATGAAAATTTTATTTAATACATAATTTCAAATATTTAGTTCATTTTCTTAGGTATAGTGTAAATTTCAATGAATTATTTAATATCTGTCTCTTTAGTTATTGTATAATAAATTCTTTTAACGGACACTGATAGTGCACATTTGTAGTATCCGTTAAAAGAATTTGTTATACGAGATAGTTGTTGACGAGGCTAATTTTACAAACAAGGGAATATTTAATAGAAATGTACATAGATATTGGTCCAGGGAGAATCAAAAAAGATTTCAACAAGTGTGACCACAGATACAATTCAGCTTAAATGTTTGGTGTGGTATTTGGCATAATAGAATTAATGGTCCGATCATTTACGAAAATCATGTAACAGCCGAACGTTACATCGATTTTTTAAGGACAGCATTGGAAAACATTTTAGATTACATTTCTCTAAATCATATTATGGAATTGTAATTTCAAAATGATGGAGCACCAGCACATAATGCTGAAATAACAACAAATTATTTGAATCAAACTTTTCCTGATAGGTACAACTGGACCTGTCGCGTGGCCTCTAAGATCACCAAATATTAGCCCTTTGATTTTTTGTTGATTGATTGATTGATTTTATTGATTTTTCCTCTTCCGACATTTGAATGTTAGTTATTAATATTTAGTAAAAGAAGTACTAAGGAATAAATTTACTTATTAAATAAATCATGACGAAACTGTATCAAGCTTTTTTTATCATATTTTAACTTTACTTGAAAAAAGTATTAATTGTTATACATCACTGCAATCAGCAGAAAAAATGCTATCGAATAGAATAATTAAAAGATATACGTTGTATTTAAAAAATCGAAACTGAAGATGGTCGTGGAGAGACGAAACGTTTGACTTCAATTCTGTCACCTCTATTCGAAGCAGAATAAGAAAGTGCCTGTAGAAAGTTAAATCAGAATTTCAAAATTATTTATAATACGAGAGATCCAGAGGAAAAAATAAAATCGACATTTTTACATTTTGATCAATATCTCAAGAAGAAATAAGAAAAAATTTATTCTGTGAATGAATACGAATTAGGCATTGATTTGTGCAACTTTTCTTCCATTTAACCAAATTTTTATCTCTTAGGGTTTAGAAGATCCCTTCAGTGCACACTCAATTTGAAACAGCCGGTATATTTGCAGTCTGCTGGACCCATAACCATTGTTGAGTTATTTGAAAAGTAGTAATGTTAGCGCAACTTGGACAAACATCTTTTATTTGCAAAAAGAACACGTTACAAATTATATGGTTTGACGTACACCAATTTCTTTTTTTTTATATGTATAGTTCCATAGTAACTACTGCACTAATATTAATTCAAGGGTAACTAACTAATGTTAAGTTAACTAATGTTTAATTAAACATTATAACAATTCCCCCCTCCCTCCTTTACGTCATAATATTACGATTTAGCCGAACTTACTTATACCAAAAGTTGAAAGAAAAATGAAAAAGATACAGACTATTAAACTAAGAATTTTAATTTCAATTTTCCGTAATAATTCTTCAAATTTTTGACATATCGTCTTAAAAATTTAGATACGGGTGTTTCTTGGGACGAGATATAATATTATGCAATTAATTTTGATATAGTGGATAGAGGGCGCTACGTATGCTGTTATTCTGCTCTTTAATGTGCTCTAACTCTTTTGTGAGTAGATTTATGAGACTTTTAATAAGAAACTGTTTTTCCTTTATCAAAAACTTATATGTTCCTTTACCAAAAAGTTATATGTTTGATAACGCTAAAGTTAACCATTTTCGAGATATTTGCTATTTTATCTTGAGTGGAACATGGTTTTTACGATAGTTTTTGTTCGATTTCGTTCTGTTCGAGAAGTAATAGATGTGTATTGGTCATAAAAAGTGTGTTCAAGTATTTCGTAAACAATATAACGTCATTATAAATCACACCGAAGAATGTAGATTTATTTTTATTTTTCTTTTAAGAAAAACGCGTATACTATCGTAGAAACCACGTTGCATTCAAAGCTAAAATAGCAAATATCTCGAAAATGGTTAACTTTAGCGCTATCAAACGTTACCTTTTTGGTGGAATAATATTTTCTTATTAGAAGTCTCAGAAACCTACTCACAAGAAAGTTAGAACATATTAAAGAGCAGAATAACAGCATACGTAGCGCCCTCTATCCACTATATCAAAATTAATTGCATAATATTATTTCTCGTCCCAAGAAACACCAGTGTCTAAATTTTTAAGACGATATGTCAAAAATTTGAAGAATTATTACGGAAAATTGAAATTAAAATTCTTACTTTAATAGTCTGTATTAAAGTCCCTAGATTACTAAAGTACGGCAATACACAGTTTAGGACCAAATTTTAAAAACTAGCCAGAACATGGCGTCTGTGTCACGTGACACAAACGGACTTGTGTATTTGAGTTGAATAAACGAATATTTGTCATGGAGACGAAGAAGTTTTAGATTTTTTGGCAGTTGATAAATGTCAGCTCCCAAAAGGAATAAGAAACACAAAATAAATCATATTAAAAACACCATAATATATTTATTATGGTGTTTTTAATATGATTTATTTTGTGTTTCTTATTCCTTTTGGGTTATTAGCCATATTAATTTAAAGACGTTGAAGACATGATTATTAAAACCCTTTTGCTTAAAATTTTGAATTTTGATAGAAAAGAAATGGAGTAGTTTTTGCAGGTAACGGAAATATTGCAGTTTTGAGTTATGTGTAAAATATTTGTGCTTGCTCGAAACTCGAAGGTGCTCGTCCGTGCTTCGTGGTGCTCCTGGTTTGTTCATTTGTGGTTTGTGACGGTTATTGGATTCTGTTTATTTTTATCGATTTCCAATGGTTAATCGTGATAAAGGGTTGTAAGGACGTTATTACAGTTTATTATGGGAGAATTTTACTAGTCGACAAACAGTACAGTTTCAGATGCTCAGATTTGCGCAGTAAGGCTCTAAAAAATTGACATTTACGTTTATTTTCCCGCGCATGATGAGCCAGAAAATGGCTTCCCTATTGCCGTACTTTATACTATCTAGGGACTTTAGTCTGTATCTTTTTCATTATCAACTTTTGGTATAAGTAAGTTCGGCTAAATCGTAATATTTTGAAGTGAGGAATCTACCATTGCTCTGTGTTCCATTACTTTTGGTCCTCCCTGTATACAGGGTGATTCTTAATATATGCGAAAAACTTTAGGGGCTTATTCTTCGAGTAAGGCTTATTCTTCGAGTAATTTGCGTCAAAAATGTTCATATGAACAAATGTACAGGGTGTAATATTTAACCGGGTCTATTCAATAACGCTGTTCCTATTGAATATATGGAAAAATGTTTTATTCAAAAGTATCATATTTTCCAGGTTCGCATAATTGAAATATACAGGGTGTCTCAATTTGACTGTACGATGTGTAACTTCGTTATTTTAAAGGAAACACCCTAGTCCTATGGTTTTTAAATTTTATTTATGGTTTTCGGAAAATTCAATAATTTTTATAATTAATATTCCATTAATGAAGAAAGGTAGAAAGCGGATATTGTGGTAGTGTTACAAGCTAAGTTGAAGGTATCTATAGCAGTTACAAAATTTACTTTTCATTAAACAGGGATCCAGTAAAACTATTTCCCTTTTGACACCAATTGAAGAGCAACAACTTTTGTTTTTTAGAACGGTATTATTTTATGTCGTCGTTAGATGCCTCATAAAGTTATCTTTCAATTAGCTGTACACTTCCCTATACCAATTACTGACAGTTGAGCAGATATTTAATATAATTTCAAAGATTCCTGCATTTTAACGTGTCAATTAAAATTACATCTTAGAATCATTTTGTTGTTCCTACAGTTTTCAAAGGTTTTGTAATATTCAAATATGATTAATAAATAACGAGTGGTTTTTTAAATCCGACGTCAAGTTGGCTGTGAAACATTCGTTGTTCTATTCACAATGAATAGAACAACGAATGTTTCACAGCCAATTCACAATGAATAGAACAACGAATGTTTCACAGCCAACTTGACGTCGGATTTAAAAAACCACTCTATACTTCGCCGTAATGTGTAGAACGCACTTTCTTATTTGACATAAAACAAAAGTTAAACTTTAGTACAAGAAGTCTTAGGACCAATTTTATGAAACGTAATTAACCACACAAATTAATCGTGTGATTAAGCAATATCACTTGAGAAAACTTAACAATCCGTAAAAATATCAATCAAAATTATTTCCCTCGTTACTGTTTAACCTACCATAAGCCTTAACAATGGAATTAAATAATCATGTATTTAACAATACTACAACAACCAGGACTTAAAAACTTAGTAAATTGACATTTTACTCAAAACAAGTACATATTTGAGTAAATACTCACTCCTGATTTTAATTAATATGTTAAAATGCAGAAATTATGACACAATAATAAACATCTCCTCAACTGTCAGTAATTCGTATAGGGAAGTGTATAACTAATTGAAAGATAATTTTACGGAGTATATAACGACGATATAAAAATAACACCGTTCCATTCAAAAAACAAAAATTATTGCCCTTCATTTGTTGTGGAAATGGAAATATTTTTACTGGATCCCTATTTAAAGAAAAGTAAATTTACTGCGGTAGATACCTTCCACTTAGCTTGTAACAGTATCACAATATCTGCACTCTAACTTTCTTCGTTAATGAGATATTAATTATAAAATTTACATCTGTATTTTCTGAAAACCGTAAACAAAGCCTAATATCTCAAAAACCATAGGACTTAAGTGCAGGGAACCTTTATTAAACTTACACTAAAACAACCTGATAAACTCAAACTCGTTATAAAATATAGGATGTTCGCTTTAAAATAACGAAGTTACACATCGTACAGTCAAATTGAGACACCCTGTATATTTCAAAATAATTTTAAATTATGGGAACCTTGAAGAAATGATAGTTTGTACAAAACATTTTTCCATACATTCAATAGGAACCGCATTATTGAATAGATCCGGTTAAATATTACACCCTGTACATATGTTCATATGAACTTTTTTGACGCAAATTACTCTAACAATAAGCCCTTAAAGTTTTTCGCACATATTATGAATCACCCTGTATACACTGTCTTTCAAAAAGTGTGCTACAAATGGGATTTTTTTATTATCGATTTTTATAAAAATTTATTGACGCAGAACGCTTCTGCATCCCTTAAAGTCAAATTGAGAAATGTCAGATAAAATTTATCTTGAATGGTATGTATACAGCGTGGACACCGAGAAACGAAGATGCTTTAAGAGTAAAGTGCCCTTATTTTACAAGATACAAGAAAATATCCTAAGAATTAGTTGTTCAGAATTAAAAGTTATAGCTAAATATGAAAATGCAGCCTTAAAAATAAAAAAATCATATTTTATTGTGAATCACTCTTTATACACATTACATTAGGAAATACTGGTGGGATTAAAGTGTCCGCCAAAATAATATGAATAGGAAAACACGAAATTTGTTCTCATTTCTCAATTATTTAATTTGGTTATGAGTTATTATTTCAATGCGTTCCAAAACTTTGTGCTTTCTTGTAGCACACTTTTTGAAAGACACTGTATATACATATATGGTAGGGAAGTAATGCCGTACTTGTTAGGTAAAACCCCGTTAATAAAAAAAAAATAAGAATTGGTATACATACAATCCGTCAGTTCTTGTAAACTTCCAGCCAACTTTCGTCATTAATGACGTTAAACCAATACCAACTGAACTCAAGATGTAACGTACGATGTATTCGTTGAGATTTAGTAATATTTTGTTACCACAAGTTTTTGAAAATGACAATGTTGCCACCGCTTTAATTATCACTAACGTCAGATGTGTACGTATGAATCAGTTATGAATATACAACACGTTCATAACCTATACGGGGTGCATTCGACATCACACTCGGAGCGCTCGGGGTCCTCCTTTGTCTCACTCTTACATACACTGAAACTCATTCGCTTTCCCTCACACTTCTGCTCAGAGCGTGCCCCGAGCGTAATGTCGAACACACCCACGCCGTCAACCACCGATCATATCAATACTTGGCAACATTATTATAGCATTACGTCATAAATAATATATGATTGACGAAAGTTGGCTAGAAGTTTACAAAAACTGTATATGTATAGTTCCATAGTAACTACCGCGCTAATGTTAGGTTTGTTCGTTTGTACTGCACGAAGTTACACTGAAAACAGTTAGGTGTAGTTTTGCACAACTTCATGTGATGTGCAGTGTAGATTCGTGCAGAAAAAACTTTAGAGACAAACGAACGCAATTTAAACATGCATGACAGATGATCAGTGCAGTTAACCTTGCTTTCATCCAGGTAAGAGCATAAAATAATAGATCCTACAAAAACGTATAGGTCTGTTCCATTTGACAGAATTTCAAGCTCTGAACCATTCAGATCATGCGCAGTATGAAATTTATATCCAATTTTGTGCACTGCTCATGCTCAGTAAGATTTTGAACGGTTCAGAACTCGAAATCCTGACGAATGGAACGGACCTTATAATTATAACTGTACGGTGACAGACGTTGATCCTGTGAATCAGTGCTATATTTTAAAATCACGCGAAAGTGAGCACTTATAATATTTTTAGTGTGAACTATTTTTATATTAATAATTATTTGTATACCAAGACCTAAATTTAATTTATCTGTCAGTTAGAATGTGTACATTCAACTAGCGTCACATTCCAACTGACAGATAAATTAACTTTAGGATAAACATCGACCATTAGAAGTGAGATTTTTCAGGTTAGGATATACTGCACTTTCTTGTTCGCACTTTAAACACCGAGCAAGAAAGTACAGTCTAGAGTAACTTGGAACAGATTGCACTGGACAAACGAACGCGATCAGTGCACTTGCACTGTGACAAACGAACGCATTTTTCTGCACTAGGGCACATGGTGTGCACTGGTGTAGACAAACGAACAAACCTATTAATTCAAGGGTAACTAAATTAAATACTATAACAGTTCCATTATCTGATTGTAAAATTCTGATCTTTTTCCCATGTTAGTTTCTACAAGCTTCCTGTAATTTTCAAATTTTCGAACCACCTCGTTCTTGTGACGAATAAATCGGACTTCACACCAACCAGTAGTATCATCGACAAAAGTCACGAAATAGTGTGCCCCTCCGTTTGATAAAATTCTCATCGCTTCTGTCAGCCTTTCTGATTTTTTTGGAAATTGCGGGCGTGACATTTTCCCCTCAAACAAATTTTGCATTCGATTGTAGATCCAGGGCCAGTGATATCCAATCCAAGTATGGTTTTATTCTTGAATGCTTCATGTAAATCTTTCATATTGAGATGACCAAGTTTTTTGTGCCACTCCATTAGTGTGACTTTTCGCCTTTTGGCTAGTCCTCCACCGTCAAGACCACCGTTTTTTCTTTTTGCGTCTCTGCGCCGTTTGACATCGATTTCTTCGTCCCAAGTGGTGGTAGCGTCAGATCATCGCACGACTCAATCGCGCATCTGAAGTTTTCAAAACTTGCCGGAGGACTATAGAGAAGCATAATCGACAGGAGTTCGTGATTTACTTTCACTCCCATCTCCTCGAGCTTGTCGACGGCATCGAAGAATTTACGCAAATGTGCTTGCACATCTTCGGCATCCTTCATTTTTTGAAGTGTAAGTTGTTTTAGCAGCGTAACCTTTCGCGCTGGCCCTTTAAATCGAAAAATTGTCTCCAACCTTAGCCAAACATCATGTAACGTGGAGCATCCCTTAATCTGTTTCAGTTCATACGGGTGAATTGATAATATTATATCTGACTTTGCTTTATTAGGTACCTTTACACTTACGCTCAACCACGTGCGATTGGAGCGCCCCTTCTAATCACGCGTGTTTTCCCTCGGTCAACAGTGTCGCGTCTTACAATTTGTTCCCGGTTTTAGAATGCAACGTTAAACATCAGGTGATAAAACTGCTAATGTAAATAGAAAAGCGTCAAATTCCCCGCGTGATATGCGTGGTGTGTATATGGGTGTGTGGAGTGTTGAAATTTTCGACAGTTTTACGGACGGTTTTTACTAAAATGGATAAAATAATTAAAAACCGAAAATTAAAAGTAGCCTTGTGCTTGGCTGTGTATCTGAATATTTTCAAATAAGAGACAAAAGAGGAGGTGTTGGGTTGGATGGAAGATCGCAACAGATTTGGGCATATGCACAAAAATAACCGCGCGAAAATATAAATGACAAAACTTTTATCTGCACGAAATTACTGCGAGAAATGCATGCGAGTTTTAACACGTCTAAGCAATGCGCGATTATGTGCATTTAAACTGGCGCGCTTTCGCCTATGATTCCAGCGCTCCAATCGCACGTGGTTGAGCGTAAGTGTAAGTCGGCTTTCACATCAAAGTAGCAAGCTGCAAGCTTCTTGCATCTTTTGAGAAGTAGCGTGCCGCGCAGGGCATCTTAGAAGGCAGGTCGCATGAATGCTACGCTACACCGGTGTGAATATTATCAATTGTTTACATAGGTTCTAAAATTAGTGGGATGCAAGCAGCATGCAGCTTGCTACTTTGGTGTGAAAGCCGACTAAAGGTTAGTGATGGGTCGTGATTTTGATACGTTATTTCTCAGTCACGTTCCGGAACGTTCCGCGAGCCGACGAACGACGTTACAACGTTACTTGAAATGTGAAGCAACACGTTGCGCACAGCGCGACAGCCGACGTACCGAAATGGCACTCGTGATCGCAACGGAAATTCATTGCACAATACTCAATACACCATGCGATTTATTGAAAACAGGCCAGAGTGGGCCATGAAATGTGCAAAATGCAAACTTACGTCTTCGATAAGATTACTTTTAAAACAAACGTCAAAATAATTCAACCTGTTCTGATGTCAAAACATCACAATAAATGTTAGAAATGTTGTCTTTTACTTGCAAAATATAATTGCATCCTTCTTTTTAAATTTAAACTTTCTAATTAAAGCAATTTTTGTTCATTAGAAAGCATTTCAGTCACAATTTTAAGAATATTTTAATATTTT
Organism: Dorcus hopei; assembly: GCA_033060865.1. Classification (NCBI taxonomy): domain Eukaryota; kingdom Metazoa; phylum Arthropoda; class Insecta; order Coleoptera; family Lucanidae; genus Dorcus; species Dorcus hopei. The sequence goes on along the minus strand of CM065426.1, from coordinate 55,459,997 downwards.
TTCCTTGACAAATTTTGAATCTGGAATTTATTTAAGACAAACGTTTGGAGATTCCAAAGCCAACTCTGGTTTATTTTTAAAAATCGCGCATCGAATTCCGTTCGGCTCCTACGGTCATTCTATTCAATTCTATTCAAGTTTGTATCAGAACTCCGAAGCTCTGATCCGGAACCGTTTGTTCCAGAGAGAAGGATTCGGTACGACTCGTTCCACGTTCGAATTCGTTCCGTCGGTCGGAACGGGTCCGAGTGGACTGACATCGAATCACAGTACTCGGAGACGTTCCAATTTCACGTGATTTTGGTACGTGATTTTTAAAGAACGACAACGTGCGGAACGTTCCAACAGCGGAACCGTTTTTGTAAAGGTACCTATTGCTGTAATTGTTTCCGCGTTACCATCCATAACTTCTGGCTTGACTTTCGTCCCGTTAATGAACACTCAGGCATCAGTATTCACCAAAAGTGCCTGCATCTGGATTTTCCAGGTGTTGTAATTATGTTTCGTTAATGCTTCGATTCTTATTGTGCCTGCGATTATAACGTCTATGAGTACGTTTACACGAACGTCTAAAGTAGGTTCTATTACAACCAACATTACTATAACCGACATAAATGGTAGTCTACATGAGACATAACACCCATTTTACTAAACCGTTTTACTAAAACGGGTGTTATGACTCATCTACACGACCATTTACGTCGGTTATAGTAACGTTGGTTGTAATAAAACCTACTTTAGACGTCGTGTAAACGTACTCTATGTCGCTTACTTTTACTCCTTCGCACGAAAAATTACTTCCAATCACTTCTTGAACGCTATCTGGGCCCATAACTTATTAGTGCAGCGGATATGATTGAAAGCCCAGTTAAGTTGAACAAACTTTTAATGAGAACATAATTTTGTATAATTGACAAACTTTTATATACAGGCTCGCTGAAATGCTTGGAAAGTAAGATAGCTAGCGAAAAATGTTAAATACAAAAGTTTTAGGGTTTTTTAAAATTTACTACAGTAAAGAAAAATTAAGTATACACGATCAGTCAAAAAGTCATAGGAAAACAAAGTTACTTTTTTTTTAATGGAACACCCTGTATATTACGCGATATTTCAGTTCTTCTCAAAGTTATAATGTAACGGTACGACATTTTTCGGGTCGGTTGGTCTGTAGTTGCTGCCGATCGTTGCTCTGCTTGACGTCGGTCCGGCGGTTCGGGTGTGCTCGTCGATGTCCGGGTTCAGCGGAAACAGAAGCGTCGATCACTCAGCAACAGCTTTATTTACAAACATAGTCTATATTTACAGGTCTTTTTACAAGCTGTGTCTTACGGGCACTAATCGCAGGACGGTAGTTTTGGAAACGGTGTGTCTTACGGACACCAATCGCAAGACGGTAGTTCCGAAAACGGTGTGTCTTACGGACACTAATCGCAGAACGGTAGTTCCGGAAACGGTGTCATATGGACACTAATCGCAGGACGGTAGTTCCGGAAACGGTGTGTCTTACGGACACTAATCGCAGGACGGTAGTTTCAGAAACGGAGTGTCTTACGGACACTAATCGCAGGACGGTAGTTCCGAAAACGGTGTGTCTTACGGACACTAATCGCAGGACGGTAACGCATTGTGCATACGTTCTGGTACGGGCTCTAGGGATCGGATCGGTGGTATGGTTGTGAGTGAGACGCCCACTCAGGGTCATGATGTGCGAGACACCCGCACTGGATAAAGGAAAAGTGAGACACCCACTCTAGGATATGCGAGACGCCCGCACTAGGTAAGAGAGAGTGAGACTCCCACTCTAGGATCAGGACGTGTGAGACGCCCACACTCGGTAAGAGAGAGCGAGACTCCCGCTCTGGGATCAGGACGTGCGAGACACCCGCACTCGGTAAGAGAGAGTGAGACTCTCACTCTAGGATCAGGATGTGTGAGACGCCCACACTCGGTAAGAGAGAGCGAGACACCCGCACTCGGTAAGAGAGAGTGAGACTCCCACTCTAGGATCAGGATGTGTGAGACGCCCACACTCGGTAAGAGAAAGGTCAGGATAAAACAGGAGGAGCGGTTGCAGATAACGCGGACGTAGCACAGATGGTTAAACACGTTTGAGTCAAAACATCGACGGATGAATGACTCCGCGAGTAAAACTGCATTCCAGCCACGTCCGGTGGCTCGGAATACCCGGCGGGTCACTAACTTCAAGCCACGTACGGTGGCTTGATAGTACGGCGGAGCCACGACCGTCGGCTCTATGAGCCGGCGGAGGACTGATTAAAACGTGCGCCGAGCGCGCTTATAAAGGCTTGCGCGTGGTGGGGCGCCCCACTCTCTTGGAGTTCCCACCTAAATTAAACTGCGCAAGCACATCCTAAAAATACAGGCTAATTAATATACAGGGATGGGCAAAAGTCTGGAACCAAGCTAATATCGTCTGTACCGTTAGTTCAATTTTTGTGAAAATTTGCATTAATATACAAGACTTCCTGGCGGATATGATTAGCAAATACTCGTTCGACTGAGACTTCCGGTTTAACCGGAAATGATATCAACTTTTATTTTTTAAATGGAACACTCTGTATATTTTTTAAGGTTTCGAAAGAGCTCTCTCTCAGAAATTCAATGATATAAAGATTTAATTCCTGCGATGTTAAACTACCACAAAAGGAATTTTTTAAATTTTTCTGTAAAAATTTTTTCATCATGTGAACCTTGAAACAAAACTACAAAATAGAAACTAAAATTGAAAAATATTGTCAGAGTCAATGTTAATTAACTCAAGATGACTCAATTAACAGAAAAAGTGTGAGTAAAAATACTCATTGATGATTGGTTTTGGTGACCGCATAAGAACACATCACAAAGTTTACAATCTGTTTAATAACTTGCATCCAGATCGCAACCCTATATCTTGAAGTGTTGTAAGTAAGACTCAGAGAAGATATAATTTAACAGGAAGTGTTAGAAATTTAAGTAAAAGCGGACGATCGAATACTGCAACAACGAATAACACTGTTGCTGAGGATATTGCTCTCGAATTGGAAGAATTACCTCAAACATCAACCACAGTTATGGCGTTAAATCATAATGTAAGTCGCAGATCGGTTTCGAGAGTATATTCTCAGAGTCTTGCTTACAACTCTTCGAGATATAGGGTTGCGATCGGGATGCAAGTTATTAAACAGATTGTAAACTTCTTGCTGTGTTCTTATGCGGTCACCAAAACCAATCATCATCATCAGTATTTGTATTCGCTCTTTTTCTATTAATTGAGCCATATTGAGTTAATTAACATTGACTCTGTCAATATTATTCAATTTTAGTTTCTATTTTCCAGTTATGTTTCATGGCTCACATGATAAAAAAATACCTAGAGATAAAATTTTAAAATTGCCTATTGTGGTAGTTTAACATCGCAGGAATTAATTTTTTATATCATTGGATTCCTGAGAGAGAGCTCTTTGGAAACCTTAAAAAATATATAGGGTGTTCTATTTAAAAAACAAAAGTTGATATCATTTCCGGTTAAACCGGAAGTCTCAGTCGAACGAGTATTTGCTAATCATATCCGCCAGGAAGTCTTGTATGTTAATGCAAATTTTCACAAAAATTTAACCAACGGTACAGACGATATTAGCATGGTTCCAGACTTTTGCCCATCCCTGTATACAAAACTTAACTAAATATGTACAAAAATAGTAACGGAGTGGTCACTTCGTTACAATAAAGAAAATTGTATAACACAACAACGTATAACATAACAACACAATTGTGCAACAGTCCGCCTGGGTTGCCGCTTATACTGTGCATGTTTATGTACGATCATTGCGCTGGCTCATTTCTCCATAAGCGTCGGACGAAATTTTAATTTCATCGCGTAAGAAATTGTTAAATTTAAACAAAAGTTTCGTATTTTCGAATTAAAAATTAAATACAATATTTGGATTGGACGCAGGGGTGCAATTGAATTGCCAGCTAGGTCTCCCAATATGACACCACTTGACTTTTTTCTATGGGGTCAACTTATAAAATAGAATTCCACAGAAAATAGTTGTTTATTAAAACATGTGGGGCGCTGTTATGGAGTTAGAAAATTTTTAAGGTAACTCGGTATCTCGAAAACGGTTAAGTTTAGGTGAATACTGACTTAACAAAACACTTTTGGATATACAGATAAGTTGATTTAAATCGTTTTATTTTGTGCCCAAGAATCTATGGTTAATCCATATCCACGGAATACCTTGTCCAGGATACTCAATGGAGTCTGTATCATTATCGAAATGCAATGATTCCATATACCGTCTGTTTGATTATAAAGGCCCCAAGCTATAACTCATTTATTTTTGCTTAAACACCCAGTAAAGTGTATATATTCTTAAATGGGACGTTGTTTTCTAGAGAATGAAGTAAAACAATATTTTTTTGGCTACACTGTATAGGAGTCATGACGTCATCGACATTTTTTTTAAATGGCACGATGAAATTTTTTTTGCGAAATACAATAGAACATCCTTTTCTCTTTTCAACCACATAAAATTTTTATATCCTTACATAAGAAAATGTTCGAGAAAACTGAAAAAAACTACCTACATAACTTACCATTTAACATTTAAGGCACGCTAATATTTCTAGCATGCTTTGAGTAATTTTACTGAAATTTGTCATACTTTATCTAATTTGGTAAACAATTTCTAAAATACCGGCACTGTCAATCTGACTTATAATTAGTTTGAATTTTGAAACGGTGAGAAATGAATTACATTAATGAAGAAGCCGATATGCTAGAGGTTTACTACGAATGTAGAAAAAACAGTGTCAGTTTGACAGTGCCGGTATTTTAGAAATTGTTTACCAAATTAGATAAAGTATGACAAATTTCAGTAAAATTACTCATAGCATGCTAGAAATATTAGCGTGCCTTAAATGTTAAATGGTAAGTTATGTAGGTAGTTTTTTTCAGTTTTCTCGAACATTTTCTTATGTAAGGATATAAAAATTTTATGTGGTTGAAAAGAGAAAAGGATGTTCTATTGTATTTCGCAAAAAAAATTTCATAGTACCATTTAAAAAAAATGTCGATGACGTCATGACTCCTATACAGTGTAGCCAAAAAAATATTGTTTTACTTCATTCTCTAGAAAACAACGTCCCATTTAAGAATATATACACTTTACTGGGTGTTTAAGCAAAAATAAATGAGTTATAGCTTGGGGCCTTTATAATCAAACAGACGGTATATACATAAGACGTTGTTTTTTGTTGCATTGGTCTCAAATTAAATTTTTACATTGATCTCAATTTAAATGTTATTAATGAATTTTGTTGCAAGAATGTTAGGTCAGAAAGTGATCACATCACAGGATGTCGTGATCTAAATATTTCATTAAATGTTATTATTCATCAAAATTCGTTCTTTTAGGTTGGGAGTTCAAAAATTTGCTTTACACTAATTTGATAAAAAATGGAATTTCGAAAGAGACAGTATTGAAATTCAGGAAGCATTTCAATTGCTGGGAATTTACGGGCAACGAGTACGTAAAACAGCTACACAAAATTTAATATCCCTTGAAAAATATTAACTTCCAGAGAAATCAAAGACATCGATGCAGAGGAAATTTTCAATACGCTAGAGTCTGAGAAATTCACTGAAGATATGCTGAGAAGCTGCTCCGATTTAATCGAATTTCACCAGTCGATCCTATCAATATGTGCAGATTTGAAGGAATCTCTTTCTCCGCTGATGCTATCGTATTATGCGGTTCTTATGCTTATAACACTGTTTTTGAATTTTGCAGTTATATCGGTGAGTACATAATTTTGATGTTTTTCATTCACCAGGTGATGATATAATTTTGCAAATATGTTGAGGTAATTACCACTTACGAAGGCAAATACGTATTCTCGAAAATTGAATACATGATAGTCAATAAGAAACTACAGCAACCAGATGACTTATTTGTTTTTGTAACAAATGAAATTAATTCACCGTGATTAAATTTGTTTGAAGTCCAAAAAATGTCATTCGAATACTACTATTTTCATTCGAATACTATTTCATTCGAATACTATTTTCATTCGAATACTATTTCATTCGAATACTACTATTTTCATTCGAATACTATTTCATTCGAATACTATTTTTATTCGAATACTATTTTCATTCGAATACAATTCGAATACTACTTTCGCACATCTCATACCTCATTTCTTTTTTTAGAAAATCACATTTATCGAAAGTAATTTTGACACCGTTTTCTCTAAGTCTATTAAAAACTTTACGCAAATTATTTTGATGTTCCTGAAGGGAAGTTGAAAATATTACGATATCGTCCAAATAAACATGACAAATTTTATCAGTTAATTCACGCAAGATACTATTCATTGCTCTTTGAAATGTAGCAGGTGCATTGCACAAACCAAAAGGCATACGATTATATTCGTAGAGACTTTGATTGGTTATGAAAGCTGTCTTAAATTTATCTTTTTCGTCAACTTCGATTTGGTGATAGCCAGAAGCCAAATCTAGTGTAGTGAAATAGTTCGCGCGTCCGAGTTTGTCTAAAATTTCATTAATATTGGGAAGTAGATACCTACCTTTAACAGTTTTGTCATTGAGTCGTCTGTAATCTATAACCAAACGCCATTTTTGTTCACCTGAATTATTAATTTTCTTTGGAACCAATGAAATCGGGAACGACCATGGACTATTTGATTCTCGAATTATTCCTTGTTCTAGCATTTTCTTAATCTGCGTCTCTATTTCTATCTTTTGTGCATACGGTTTTCGGTATGGTTTTTGGTATACAGGTACGTTATCTTTAAGATTAATTTCATGTTTTACATTTGAGTTTTCACTCAATTTAGACATAGTTCATTCAGATGACGTACCTTAACTTTTCAGTTAAAGGTATGTCCTCTGAATGAACTATGTCTAAATTCTAATAAGAGGTTTTCGATCATTTTTCGTTCTTCAAAATTTAAGTGATTTAAATTTAGTTTTTGTTTAACTGTCCTATATTGAATTTGTTCTATTAGCTTGTAATTTAATTTTTGTGTCTGTATATTGTTAAATTCGATATTTTCTTGAAAATATTCTTCAACTTGAATAGGCTTTAATCGTACTTTAACTGAGAACAAGAGAACTAGGAATTTCTACTCCTTTTGTTATTATCTGATGATTTATTATGACGTCACCGTTGTTTAAAGTTACGGGCAAATAAACTATCTATCTAGTTCGCGGGGGTAATCCTATTAGTTGGTCGTTAGTATAAAAAGGAATTATACTATGATTTGTTTCTAATTGTGAATTTTTATAATTTATTTTTGCCTGAAGGGGTATTAGGATGTCATTACCCTGTCTATTCCTTGAAATTTTGTGGAAAAGTCAACTACTGCGAAATTAAATAAATGGCTTGTGTCTCCAAAAGATTGTAAAGCGGGAATTTCTATCTTACACTCGTGTAATGTTCTACCGTGCATAGTATTAACAAATGGGGAATAAAATACATAAATACATAATCAGAAAAATAATCCCTGACTAAATTTGAGGATATTGTGAGGATATTGATGATGCACTTGCACCAGAGTCAATTAGAAATTTAGCGTTATTTAGTTTAGGTAAGAGGATATAAGTTAGGTGGATAGCATTTTGGGTATTGAAGGAAATTTCGGCTAATTCCGACTCTCTTCCGAGGCTTGTTCTTGAAAATTTGTCGCTTCCTCTAACTGCTGGTCTTCGTCCGGTTTTTCTTTGCACTCTTCTTCACTTTCTTGATAATCTACTTGGTACCATTGCTGTGTTTCTTCGTCGAAATACAAGTTTTCGTCGTACTCGGCATTATGTAAACTTTCCCTCAGTCTTTTTGGAGGTGACCCAGCGAAAACACGTACGTGTAAAAAACGTTTTAGAATAACACGTAACCAAACGTTGAATTCATATGTTATTGTTACGTTGAAACAACGAAAAAATGTCGCGGCAATCAATTTCTTTTAAACGTCTCTGTCCACGTGTAAAAACGTTGTAGAATAACAATTAATCAACGTTGAATTCGTGTGATATTGATATGTTTTAACAATGCTCGAATCAAATTCTTTTAAACGTCTTTGTTCACGGTATTTCAACGTTAAATCCCATTGCACACGTACGTATAAAAAACGTTGTAGAATAACATGTAACAAACGTTGAATTCGTGTGTTATGGTTACGTTGAAACAACGAAAAAATGTCGCGGCAATGTCCACGTGTAACGTTGAATCAGACAATTACGACGTGTATTAAAGCTGGGGTCTAAATCATTAGACTGAACAAACATACATGGCTAATGGTGGAATTCGAACCCACGCCGCCGAGTGACACGACTTTCCAAGTCGGCTAGACTAGACCGCTAAGCCATTTGGAGATCCCAGTTCCGTATCGCTTCCGTGACTGATTCGTAAAGCGGATGGAGGCAGTGGTAATAAAGCCGAACCGGGGACTTTAACTTACAATAGCTACGCGCCGCTCTCGCTCGTTCAATTTCCGAACTCCTTACTACCTACAGTTTCCTTCTAACATCCATATTATCATAGCATCATTAAATCAATTTTTCTAATTATTACAATCCTAAGCTTATTTTCTTTGTATATACATTTCATAAATTCTAAATAATTTATTTATAATAAACATGTAATTCTAAATCGCCTATTTCTAAAAATATTTACACTAACTTAAAATATTCGACAAAACACATTTAATACAGTACTCTCAATTTACTTTATTATTTACAAAATTATTTCTTTATGAAAATTCAAAAAAAATTACATGCTGCTCATAAACACCGCAATATTGTCACGCTCTCTTCGCGCTTGCAATAAATTCAGCGGTTGGGGTAAACGTAGCTCTCGGTAAACGGTTCCGTCCAGGTATGGGCTAAAGGCACTTGGGGGGAGTTTACCCGAATAACAAAGACTTGCTTACTCTGTCCCGGTTCTCGGCTTTAAAAAAGAAGGTCCTCTTCAGAAAAACCACCGCACCACTTTTAGGCTTTATTGAGCACCCTTCGCTATTGGGCCACCTTCCCGCTCGGTCCCCAATCGACTATCCCGCGCAATTAATCCATTATCCGTAGTTCAGCAAAGTGATCCCGTTAACAATTATACAGAGTGGAAAGTTTAACTGGAATAAATTCTGTAACTTAGAAAATTGCCATTTGTAGCAAAATTCTTGGAACGGGTCAATTTTTATTTTTATGGCTCATATTATAAATGGATTTTTTTAACTTTTTTAACAATTATTTGGAGGGATGAAACAACCCCTAACTATTTTTTTTTTAAATAGAAGGGTATGTTGAGTAATTTTTTTTTCTTAAAGCTTGTTCAATTGGGAATACAGCTACGTTTTTATTTTTTAATTTTTCTTAAACAGTAAAAGGCGAAAAAATAAAAAATAAATTTTTGACTAGAACGATTTTAACGCATCAGATGTTCAAAATGCTCGCCACCTCTCACTTGGCAGTATCCTAATCGATTATAAATTCCATCCCTAACAGTTCGTAACATTTCCGGCGTTACTCTCCTAATTTCATGCAGAATTTGAAATTCTGAAGTTCTGCTATGTCGTTTGGTTTAGTCACATAAACTTTACTTTTTAAATACCCCCATAGAAAAATCTAAAGGGGTGAGATCTGGAGATCTTGTTGGCCACTCAATCGGTCATCGGTCCTCTTCTTCCTATCCACCTATTGGGAAAAACTTCAGTGAGGTAATTACGTACTTACAGTTGGTTCTTGTCCGATGAAATTTGTATCACAAAATCTTTTAAGCGGACACTAAATCGCGCACTATACACTTAACGTTTCGCAGTCGTTCGACAGCTTCGTCAGAAGTGAAAACATGTTTATATTACAAAGGGACTTTTTTAACTTTTCAATTATTTGGAACAGGTCAATTTTTATTTAAAAATTGACCTGTTCCAAGAATTTTTTTACAAATCGCAATCTTCTAAGTTACAGAATTTATTCCAGTTAAACTTTCCACTCTGTATACAGCTGTCCCCAATGAGTATTCGTGACAATATGTATGTATAATTGATTGACTATTGCGTTCTTTAGTACTTTTAATCACAGATTTTGGGCATCAAATTCAAACTAACTTAAAAAAAATTCACAGATTACGTCAACTTAAAAAGAGGTTATGGTTGACTCGTATGTGCAAATGAGCAGTACTTTTCATACCCATATCAAAGCTGCCAAGCATGGAGAAGAACCTCATATTTCATAGATTTTTAGTAAAATTAGAATTCAAAGGTGTGAAACACGATAGGCAATCACTGTAAAATTAAGTGTTTTCTAACGTCAACATCACGTTTTGTAACGCATATTTATTCGGTATACGTTAAAAGAACGTTATAAAACGTGGGTTAAAAATTTAGTTGTAAATTATGATTTATCTAACGTATTAGTTTCGTTAATTTTTTTCTCATTTATTACGTAGAATAGTAGATGTTGAATTAACGTTGAAAAGATATGGTAATCAACGTACGGTAGATACATCGCATTTACTCATATATAAATCACGTCGTAAAAAGACATTATTACATATTTATTTCACGTTATAATTACGTTCATATTAAACTGATCATTAAAAAACACGTTATACAAACGTGGTATAATTATGGTTGCTAATTCAACCAAAAAACAACGTTGCATTTTTCAACGAATAACGTTATTTCCACCGTAACAACGTGAAATTAACGTTGAATAAACGTACATGTTTTCGCTGGGGATAATCTAACTCTTGAGCTCGAAGCATCTACTTCCATCGGTGTTGCTTTTGGTACATCATTTTGACAATTAAATGGTAAATTTAAATTATTTTGTCGCTGATACTTTTATCGCATATTGCATGTTGCCAGGATTTCTTAGAAATTGTTTATCTAAAGATGGTTGAAATGGATTTTGTCTGAACAAAGGTCTATTTATTTGTTGAAATTGATGACTAGGTGTATTTTGCAATTTTGGTGGTTGAAGGAAATTATTTTGTCGTGGAGTGGTATTTACTGGATAGAACAGAGGTTTGTATATTACTTTTGGTGGAAATTTTGAAGGATTGGTTTTCGACAGGTCAGTGCCCGGTGGTTTCGGTACTACCCTTGGAGAATTGTTCACATTTAAATGGAAATCTTTTTCGCACAAATATAATCAATTCTGTCGTTCCAAAACAAGTGCCATTGCAGCTTCTAAACTGTAAACTTTTATTGTAAATTACTTGCCAAAAGTGGGATTTTTCATAAGGCATCTTAAGTACGTTTGTAGCGCCGTTTTCTTGTAAAGGTTTGTCTTCAATGTTCTTTCTGCGACTTCGGTTGTTAATTTTATTTTAGTTAATAAGAGGTTTAGAGATGTTTTAATTGGATCGCCAACTGAATATGGATTCTCGCCGAATTGAGAGGTAATCTGCATGAAATCGGTTTTTTAACCGATTTAATGCATTCCGATCAAAGAACCGAAGATTGCCTTTTGGCAATCTTCGGTTCTTTGATCGGAAAAATTTAGTTCTAAGCAATCTTTAATATCTTTCCATGTTTGAAGTTCTCTCGAAGCTATTAAATACTGGGCTTCTCCAATGAATCTTGATTTGATAATTTTAATTAAAAATGGATTAATTGGGTTTTCGAGATTATTTTTGTAGGCATAGTGCAATAAAAGGTCTTCACATGCTTCTATAAAGAGCGGAAGTGTGATTGTGTTACCATCGAAATTTGGAATAGCGTTGATTTCGACTTGAGTAATACTAGCTTTTGTATGTGGATAAGGCATATTGAACGGATTTTCGTGAAAATTTTGTGTAGGGGAATCAATAGATAATCCCTCAATTAGATCGATTAGGTTCTAAATTTTGTTAAGGATTTTACACTTTATAAACTTAAAACTACTTACATTAAAATCTGCATTTGAACGTATCTCGTAATTCTTATCCTATCCACGAGTACGAGTACGAGTATGTGCGTGTATGAAAGTGTGCTCCGCTCGTTTAGTTATTTTAAACCGGTACATTGTGACGAAAAAATTCCCATTTTTTGACAGTATTTACCTTAACATAATTTTGAACTGTTACACTAAATTACAAACGAATTCTTGATTTGTGAGTGATAAAAAGTGACTTTGAATTATGTCAAACGTGTTGGAGATTTCCAGACTAAAAGTAACCGAGATAAAAAATGAACTAAAAAAGAGGAGTTTATCTTGCTCAGGCATTAAAAATGTATTAATTGATCGTTTAAAATTAGCTGTTAATTCCGAAGTGATTGAAACAAACGCTGACAACTCGATTCAAGACGACGACGACGACGTATTCATAAAAAAACGATTACACAAACGGAAAACTACTTTGAATCTTTTAAATAAAATCGAAGAACTGGAAAAAAAAAACTAAATTTTGTAATAATGCAAAATCTGAAACTAAACAAATTTATTAAAGAAAATGAAAAACAAAACAGGATAATTCCACTAGAAGCAAATAATAAGTTAGATAAGCGCACTACGAACAAAAAAAGATCAACAAAAACGAATTCTAAAATCCAGGAACTGAAGGCAATTCCTGTCAATAACGATTATTCATCAAAAATCCTAATACCAACTGACTTGCCTATTGAAACACAAAGCCAGAAAATAATTATTTTAGGGGATAGCCATATTCGGGGTTTATCTGATTTAATTAAAATAAAAATAAATAAAGGGTGTAAAGTTGAAGGTATATGTAAACCGAACGCGACGATAGAAAATGTATTGGACAACAATGGTAATTTATTTGACGGTATGGGGACAAACGATTTTGTAATAATAATGGCTGGTATAAACAACGCATTAAGAGGTAAAAAACTAGAAACTGAATACGTAAACATGATAAAAACTATCTCCAAAGAAACAAATGTAATTTTTCCATATGTCCCGTATTGGACAGGCAGAAAGGTTTTAAACAAACTCATTTACGAAATCAACCAATCCATATACAACCATCTGGGCGATTCATCTGTAATATTACTCGACACCTTCGATCTTCTACAAAAACAAATGTTCACACAGCGGGGACTTCATCTGAACCTCGAAGGCAAAAAGAAACTTTCATCGGCGATAGCAGATATCATTTTTGAAATAACTGCATACAAAAACTGGGTTCCAGAAACACAAGAAAAAAATGAAGACACGTACAATTACATTAACTCTAAAAATCTGGTGCAAGTGGTACCTCAAGCACTTAGTGATTGTGCAGGCGTAACTCAAGTGGTTCCTCAAGTACTTAGTAATTGTGCAGGCGTAACTCAAGTGGTTCCTCAAGTACTTAGTGATTGTGCAGGCGTAACTCAGAAAAACAGTAACATAAACAATCTTCCACTACTGGTAAATAACATTATAATTAAGGATTTTTAAACGATTCATCGCCTCATATGCTTCTCCTTAATATACAAGGATTTAATGAAGAAGAACTTTTTTCCTGTGTTCAGGACTTAAAATTTCCGTTATTAATCTGCTTAACAGAACATTGGCTTACTCCACTAGAACCGTGCATTCTCGAACAATACAAAACCGATACCTATTCATGACAACTTACTAGACGAGTTCGAATTTGAATTTTCATGCGCGTATTTTCCATACTATAAATTTTATGTAATTTGTATATACCGTTCACAACGCGGTCAAATTGAAAATTTCCTATTAAAACTGGAAATACTCCTAAATAGATTTAAACCCAACGATTGTATTATTTTAACATGGGATTTTAATATCGACTACTTAGGGAACTCATCCAAGCTACAATTGCAATATCTTAAACATTTGTTGGCATCTTATAATATGAAAATGTGTGTCGAAAATCCCACTAGAATAGGAAAAACTTCTACAACAATTTTAGACTACGTGTGTACAAATGATCATAATTTAATACAACGTACTGTCCCCTTGTCAATAGATTTTTCAGATCATGAAGCTATTGCATGTACGTTAAAATTAAAACAGTTGAACCCCAAAAACGGTGCTGTCTTATGCCGACCTTTTACTCAAAAAAAATTTTAAAACGTTCATAAACTATTGTAACACGGTGGATTGGGATATAGATAAGCAATTGAATGTAGATGACTCGTTTTCTCAATATATCAATCAAGTTACTGACATTTTTAACAAATCTTTTCCTCTAAAACGAACAAATATTAAACCTCTTAAACATTGGCTTACCCAGGGCCTTAAAACAAGTATAAACAACAAAAAAGTACTTTCGTATATAAAGAAATTTACTACAAACATGGGGTTTCTTCAGTACTTCACCAATTATAAAAGACTTCTTAAGAAACTCATAAAATTGTCAAAAAAAATGAATACTACAAGAAGACTAAAAACAGCTTCTAATATCAACAAAGAAACATGGAAAATTGTGAGGGAATTAAGCTCTAAAAGCAAAAACGTAAAAGAAATATTCGTAGAGGGCGGTGACCATATAATTAAGGAATCTACTGTAGTTGCAAATAAGTTAAATGATTACTTCGTTTCAGTTGCAAATGATCTGTCAAAAAAAATTGATAATACAAACAGTCCACTTGATTATCTTAAAATAAATTCTCCCAGAACCTTTTTTATAAAACCAACGGATGAACGCGAGATATTAAAAACTCTTGAAAATATGAAAAATGCAAATTCAAGTGGTGCTGATGAAATCCCACTGAAAGTTATTAAGCTATTACCGCATGATGCTATCAAATCCTTGACTGAACTTATAAATTATTCTTTTCAAGTTGGCATTTTCCCATCCTGTTTAAAAATGGCAAAGATCGTTCCTATTCACAAAGGAGGTGAATATTTCAGATCAAACTTTAGACCTATCGCGTTATTATCAACCTTTTCCAAAATAATTGAAAACCTATTTAAATCACGGCTGATTACCTTCCTGGATAAGAATAATATTTTGTCAAGGTGACAATACGGTTACAGAATAGGATTAACAACCTCAGACGCTATTTACAATTTTCTCACACAGATATACGAAAATATTAATAATAAAGAAAAGGTAGTTACTGTGTTTTGCGACCTCACGAAGGCGTTTGATTGCGTTGTTCCGGAAATACTCCTCAGAAAGCTTGAATGTTATGGCTTACGTGGAATCTCAGAAAACTGGATTCAATCATACCTAACGAATCGCAAGCAATTTGTACAAATAAAAAACAACAAAGGAGATCAAATTCTTTCAGAAATAAAATTTAATTATTTTGGAATCCCTCAAGGTTCTATTTTGGGTCCTCTCCTGTTTAGTATATACAGGGTGCCCGTTTTTCGAGCCTAACCATGGAGATCTCAGTTATTTGAAGAAATACGAAGTCGGTTAAATTAGGGCAAAGTTGCGTATTTTTATGCTGATTAATGAGCTGAAAAGAAAATTCACACATCTTTTACGGTTTTCAAGATATTTGAAGAAAACGAAAAATCGTGATTTTCGTTTTCAATTTTTTTAACAAAAACCGTTAAAAATATGTATTTCTAAGTTCGACATTATTAAGGCACTTTTTTACAAGGAGTTTAATTCTGTCATCGTCTTTGGTGTTTTATCCAAATTGCAACTATAAATCATCAAGTGTGTTACATCATTGTAATCAGAAAGAAAAACATTATTTAAAAATATAAAAATCCAAGATGGCGCCCATAAGAAAAAAAAAGTTGAATGTCGTTTTCCTGCAAATTTTGTTGCAATGATAAAGGCGATGACAGAATTAAATTTCTTGTAAAAAAGTGCCTTAATAATGTCGAACTTAGAAATACATATCTTTAACGGTTTTTGTTAAAAAAATTGAAAACGAAAATCACGATTTTTCGTTTTCTTCAAATATCTTGAAAACCGTAAAAGATGTGTGAATTTTCTTTTCAGCTCATTAATCAGCATAAAAATACGCAACTTTGCCCTAATTTAACCGACTTCGTATTTCTTCAAATAACTGAGATCTCCATGGTTAGGCTCGAAAAACGGGCACCCTGTATATAAATGATTTGCCACAATTAGTTACAAATGCACATATAACGCTTTTCGCCGATGATACCACAATAACTTGGCATGAGAAAACCTGGGATGAGTTAAAAAACATAATAAACAAAGACTTATGTTCAATAAAAAATTGGTTTGATGCAAACGGCTTAACATTAAATATAAATAAAACTAAATATCTCCTATTCAAAAATTCCAATGAAACTATAGACATTAAAATCGACGACACAAAACTAAGTAGAGCTACTACAGACATCCAATTTTTAGGTTTACATTTGGATGAAAATCTGACATAGACAAAACAAATTCAAAACATTACAACGTCTCTTTCCACTGCTTGTTTTGCCGTACGGACTACGATCCCCGTCAACTATAGGTTCGGACACTACGGTTTTAGTTACTTCTTGGGTAAAATGTATTATATCTATTGAAAGCATTTATTATTAAATAAGAAATGTCATCGTATATCTTTATCTTTACATAATTTTATTCTTCTCTGGACTGTTTGCAAAACATTCTTTAGTATCCTTTTTATCCTGGCTATCCTTTGCTTAACATCGTCCATGTCATACATAGTTGGTACTACGGCATAATAGTTATTAAAAACCAAAAATTATTACTCCAACGAGCTCCGTCAACTGTAGGTTCGGACATTACGGTTTTACTTATTTCTTGAGTAAAATATATTATAGCTACTGAAACCAACTTTAGATTCCTTTTCGATAATTTTTCTGTTGTAACGTACTTATATGATGTATACTTTCAATAGCATGTATAACATATTTTTATTTTATTAAAAACTTGGTCAGTTACGTGGCAAAAAGACAAAAAGTTAAAATGTCCGAACCTATAGTTGACGGGGCTCGTATGCGATTTAAAATAGGGCCTGTAGCCGCTAGAGCAGTATATTTTGCACTATTAGAATCCCGAATGAGATACTGCATTGTTTTTTGGGGTTTTACCACAGTAGAAAATCTTGAGCAAATTTTCAAAATACAAAAGCGAGCAATTAGGTACTTGTCAGGACAAAGTCCAAGAGCTCACTGTCGTTCGCTTTTCATCCAACACAAAATTTTAACAGTTTACTCATTATTTCTTATAGAAGTATTAACATTCACTTTTAAAAATAAGTACGACCATAAGGAACGGGGAGATTTTCATACATATAACACACGTAATAAAAAAGATCTCCACTTACCCAAGCCAGCGACGGCATTAATTAAGAATTCATTGTATTATAACGGAAAATTTCTATTCAATCAACTCCCCATATTATATAAAAATTGAAAAGACGCAAAACTTTTCAAAAGAAAACTAAAGACATTGTTTTTATCTAAGGCATTTTATAGCGTGGATGAGTTCCTAACATGTGATTTTAATGTTTAGTATTTTGTAAGCTTTATGTTTTTACTGTAGGTCTTTCTAGATTTTAGCTCTATGTATTAAACAACTGTCAAAAGATGGGTAAATAAACTATTATTATTATTATTATAACCAAGAGTCCGGAAATGTAATCCTATCCTGCCGCCGCAATTCCTTGGAAATGTTTATCCGTGGGAATCCGTTACTCCTAGTTATGCGGGTGCGTTATCCCGAATGCTCTCTCGCGCTGTCCTCTGGAAATTTGATCCAACAGAACACGAGCCTCCATTTCACTTGTTCACTTGTTTGCACGATAAGTTTTCAAAGTCCGAAAATCACATGAAGTAGGTACTTGAAAGCACACTCGAAAATCAGTAATCTATAATCGATCGCGATAATCCGACTGACTGCGCCAAATTTGATAGTTGATAAGACCAATCAATTAAAAAAATGTTTTATTGAAAACTAATGTGTTACATATATGCAGTGTAAAGACTAAAGATAAAACGTGTTGCGCGCACGTTATACGATCTTGTTATCTCCTTGGATTCCTGGAATGGCCACACCTAACAGAACCATCTTACAGATGTTCCAGGGTCATAACTCGAAAGATGACGAAATCGAAAAAAATAACCTTAGAAACAAATAAAATCTATCAATAAGTGCGATATCGCGACTAACGAGAGAATATTGCGAAAACACTCTCCACCCCCGCCACGCTGAAGCATAGTGGGACAATTTATTACGCTATTTGTGCGTTGAACTTGTATGAAGAATAAAAGTTACTTTAAAATTATTGTTACAAATACGAGCTTTCCATGGCATATTATATGACCTTTTTTGTAAAATTTCAAAAATTCAAACGTAAGGCTCACCCTCTAAATATAGAGGGTGATTCTTAATATGTGCGAAAAACTTTAAGGGCTTATTCTCCGAGTAATTTGCGTCAAAAAAGATCATAGGAACATATTGCAGTGTTATGGAATATTTTTCAAAGTTTTAGATATGCTCCACGTTTTGGGAGTCAATTTTATGCTGTGGTATCTGGAGTCTTGCAGATTTTAGCATAAATTCATTTGTTGCAAAATTTTCTGTCTTTGGCCCCACATTGGGCACCAATTTTATGCTGTGTTATGGCCCCTAGTTGACTGAAGCCAATTTAATGCAGTGTTTTGAGACTCTTTCAGATTTTTGCATAACTTGTTTTGTTCAGGGTAATTTTCGTCAATATTCTAAATCTTATTTTTGTTTATATCTTAAATCTTATTAGTTTATTGCTGTTCTTAAACTTGTTGATTGTAACATTTAAATTTTCCCTCTGATTTTTATAATTATTATTGGTCAAATTAACGCCTATTGTTTAGGTGACTTTCTGTGCATTTAAATTTGTTTTCAATATTGTGGCTTTAGCAAAAACTTGAAAAATAGGTACGTTTAGGTGGGGCTCTTTGTTTGTCGCACTGCGACAATTTTTCTCGATCTTCTTCCCGTATCGGCCGCTTTTGAACGCGGTTTATTAAAATTTTCTCGTTGAATTAGTGACAAAACTCCTGAAAAACACAGGGTAAGAATTTTCTCTTTGATTACATTTTACTTGATTTTATCTTTTTTTTCTTCTTCAATGTAGTTTTATGTTGGACTAGAAAAATTACTTAACGGACGCACCATTACTCAGCACCACTTGATGCTCCATTTCGTTTCGGGTCAAGGAATTTTACTGACAATTTCTTTCTGAAGTTTAAAAAAAAGTTAAAAATCCTCCTGCATTCCTGTGGTGAATTCTGAAGGATCACACAGTCCCGGAAGTTATATTCCTGAACAGACTTCGGATGATAGCGTGGTGAGCTGTATTTGGCCAGTCCAGTTTTTCATGCGCCGTTAAATTTTTCTGCTTTACTTTTGCCGATCTAATTTGAACGAGTATTTTTCGACACCGCAAATTATACTGCTAGTTGCTGCAAAATATTTAACATTTCTTTAAGCGCTATTATTAATTTTCACTCATTAAATTTAATATATTTTTAATCTATCGTAATAATTTTTTTTACGTTGCCTTTTGGCACTCACTTAACATTCATAGAAAAAAACCTTTTGTAAAATATTGTTAGCTGGGGTAAAGCTTTACAACGGTAATTTTTTTAACAGAGTGTACTTGTTTCAATTCAATTATATTTTTTTGTTCATTTTTTTTATACACATTTATTCACTTTAATGTGTATCCAATCTTTTGAAATGAATAAAATTTGTTTTTTTATTGAATGAGTTATATTTGTCTTTTCAAACGCTGAGGCCTGTCTCCCATAATTTTTACAAATTTAATTTTTTTTTCAACCGTTTCCAATTTTGGGTTGAAAACATATTTTTTAAATATAAAATTGGTGGCGCCCTCTCATTTTTTGTCTTTCATGATCCACGACCTATTGCTTCCGTTAAGGACATTTGCACTAGCCATAGGCATTGGTAACCGAAATCTAATTTTGGTGGCACCAATTTTTGGCGCCCATGATCGTGGGGCTCGAAAAGATTTAGATGTCTAAAATGTTAAATTGTAGGCCATTATGCGTTTCAAAAGAAAATAACTAAATGTTAGACGTGGTTAATGAATTTTCGCTTATGCTTCTTATTATTGCTAAAATCAAATTTTCATTTATTTGAGTTTATTTATCTTACAAAATTATTATTTATGACAATGCAGCCAACGCACCTTTTAATTGATGAATTAAATTATGAACTCCGTATCAGAGGTATAGTTAGTCAACGTAAGGATCAAACTCAAAAAAGGAAGCTCCTTTCCAAGTTATTGCAACAAGATAAAAACCGCGAGAATATTGATTACGAAGACCCTGATTACAATTTCAATGAGGAAAAAATAATCATTGATCACACAATAGAATCAATTAAAACGTTAATAAACGATTTCGAAGGTTCTGAAAGTGATTCTGTTCATAAACGCGCTTGTTCGCGAATCAAGCATATCACCGATAGAGCCAAACGTATTAAGATTCCGCAAAGATAATGCCGAAGAGGTTATAGAATTTCGTCAAGAATCTTTAGCTAGTTGTTTAGAACTGGAGGTTTTACTTACGGAAAAAGTTGTTCCTGATATACCTGCAATTTTGGATAGAAGTTTACCATCCACTTCAACATCTATTCCTGTACAACAAAATATCATACAAACAAATAAAAATCTGTACCTGTTTACAAGTGGAACATTCATTTCTCTGGAAATAAAAATGAAAGTTTAGTTGCTTTTCTAGAACGCGTAAACGAACTTAGTGTATCAAGACATGTTGATAAAAAAGAATTATTTGAATCTGCAGTTGATTTGTTTACAGGAGATGCGTTAATATGGTTTCGTACAATCAAATCTAAAGTTAGTGCTTGGGATAATTTAGTAAATTTATTAAAACAAGAATTTTTACCAACTGATTTCACTGAACATATATGGGAGCAGATTAGAAATCGGCGTCAAATGCGCGATGAATCGGTTCATATTTATGTAGCAATCATGGAAAGTCTTTTCACTCAGTTAGATCATTTTGTTGCCGAATCGACTAAAGTAAAATATATTCGGAAAAATCTTTTGCCTTTTTATGTAAATCAATTAGCTTTAACAACAATTAATAATATTACAGAACTTTTAGAACACTGCAAAAAAATTGATTATGCTCGTAACATAAATAAAAATTCTTCTACTAACTTTCAAAGGGTGTCGACCTTAAGTAATTTTGTACAAGGCTCTCCAAATAAAACTTCAAATTCTACAACACAATTTAACAGACAGTACACAAATAGGAAAGAAAATAAAAATTTATCTCAGACTTCCTTTACGTGTTGGAATTGCGGGAAATCTAACCATAAATATAGTAGTTGTACAGCTGAAAGGAAAAGATTCTGTTTTAAATGTGGAAAACCCAATGAAACTGTAAAAACATGTGGTTGCACAAAAAACGATTAGGAGGGATGCTTAAATTTGGCCAGCGGGTATCCCATTTTAATTCTGATTTTATGGCCAAACTTGACAATCGAAATGACGATGCGTGGAAAAATTGGATTAAAATTGTTTCAAAATTTTATCACAATAAAACAAATACTTCTGATGTTGCTCCTTTGTTAATTAATAAATCTAAGGACAACAGACCTTATATTTTAGTGACTATTTTTGGACAAGAAATAATTGCTTTACTTGACTCAGGCGCTAATAATTCTGTTGTAGGCGGCCCGTGTATTAATTTTTTGGATAGGTTTCAATTAAGAATAGATGATAAAAGTCTTACAAAAATCACTACTGCTGATGGCGTAGAACAAAGTGTTTTAGGTTGTGTTGATATTCCTTTGCGTGTTGATGACAATTTGGATTTGATAAAATTTGTTGTAGTTCCTAGCATAAAGTACTTTATGATCTTAGGCAGTGACTTTTGTAAGAAGTTTGCAATGAATATTAATTTTAAAAACAATAGTTGGGTAACTCAAATGAGAAAAGGAGGTATAAATACCATTGACGTGACTAGTGACTATTTACAAAGCTGTGATAATGTTGACGAAAATCAAAAACGAGAAATAGATAGGGTTGTGAATTTGTTTAAAGGAATAGCTGGCGATGAGAGTAAGCTAGGTCGTACTAGTAAATTAAGTCATTTCATCGATACAGGGGATGCAAAACCATTTAAACAGCGTCAGTACCTCATGTCACCCTTTATGTTGAATCATTTGAATGCGGAATTAGACAAGATGCTTAAGTTGGGTGTTATACAGCCTTCACATGGAGCCTGGAGTTCTCCGGTTCTTCTTGTTAAAAAGTCAAACGGCGAATTTCGCTTTTGCTTCGATGGCCGAACCCTGAATTCAGTTACAAAACCAGATCGTTATCCTTTACCTCGCGTAGATCGAATTTTAAATATGCTTAGGGATGCACGTTATATTTCTTCAGTAGATTTACGTAGTGCATTTTGGCAAATACCCCTCGATGAGAAATCTAGAGAGAAAACAGGTTTTTCAGTTC
Organism: Dorcus hopei; assembly: GCA_033060865.1. Classification (NCBI taxonomy): domain Eukaryota; kingdom Metazoa; phylum Arthropoda; class Insecta; order Coleoptera; family Lucanidae; genus Dorcus; species Dorcus hopei. The sequence continues at coordinate 55,437,635 of CM065426.1, read as the reverse complement.
CAGGCAGAGGCATGTTCGAGTTCTCTGTGATGCCGTTTGGTTTGAGTAATTCCGCGCAAACACAACAACGTCTTATGGACGCAGTTTTGGTCCAAAATATGAACCTAATCTTTTTTGTTATCTTGATGACATAATTATTACTTCAAAATCAATTAACGAACATCTTGATTTATTAAAGGAAGTTTTTGATCGTTTAAAAGACGCAAATCTCACAGTCAATTTAGATAAATGTGAATTTTTCAAAACCTCTCTAAGATACTTAGGGTACATAATTGACAAGGATGGTCTTCGAACTGATCCTGAAAAAATTTCTGCCATGGTTAACTATCCCCCGGCCAAAAACGTCTACTGAGATAAAAGGTTTATGGGCATGTGTAGTTGGTATCGTCGGTTTATATCGCATTTTTCCACTTTAGTCTCACCTCTCAGTGATTTGATAAAGGGAAGGAAGAAGAACAAGTCATCAAATGGAATCCTGAAGCAGAAGAAGCTTTTTCTGAGTATTAAGCGAGCTTTAGTTTCGGCTCCTGTTCTTAATAGTCCAGATTTTCTGAACCTTTTATAATTCAATGCGATGCATCAAACACTGGTTTAGGTGGCGTCTTAACACAAACTATTGATGATAAGGAAATGGTGGTTGCCTTTGCTCAAGGACTCTTTCAAAGGCCGAGCGTAACTATACTGTTACTGAACGAGAACTTCTCGCCCTTTTATTTTCAATAGAAAAATTTCGACCATACATTGAGGGAACTAAGTTTTCTGTAATCTGACCATTATTCGTTATTATGGTTAAACAGATTGAAAGAACCTACAGGTAGATTAGCTAGATGGGCAGTGAAATTACAACAATACTCATTTGAATTAATTCATCGTAAGGGAAAACTAAATGTTTTACCTGATGCTCTGTCCAGAATCACAACCTCTGAAGTTAACGCGATTGAAATTAGTTTAAACGATGTTGAACCATGGTATACTAAATTAAGAACTTCTATTGAAAACTCTCCGTCTAAATTTCCCCAATGGAAAGTAGAAGAAGGTCGTATTTATAAGCATTTTCCATCAAAACTTTCTTTTACTACGAATATTCCTGAATGGAAAATTTTAGTTCCTTTTAAACAAAGAAATTCAATCATTAGTTCTTGTCATGATCCACCAAATTGTGCTCATTTTGGTTTTTACAAAACTTTATCTAGAGTTCAAGAACTTTATTTTTGGCCCAAAATGAGAAATGACGTTTTGAAATATGTAAGGAAGTGCGAAATTTGTGGTTCTCAAAAAATTTCTAATACAGCTCGGATGGGTTTGATGGGGTCTGAAAAAAATGTTAGATATCCTTGGCAGATTTTGGCTGTTGATATAATGGGTCCATTACCACGATCTTCGAAAGGGAATGCGTATTTATTGGTTGTTGCCGATTGGTTTTCTAAATATACCTTGCTATTTCCAATGCGGAAGGCTGATGCTTCTGTTATCGTGAAATTTATTGAGAAGGAAGTGTTTCTGACTTTTGGAGTACCTCAGTTTATCATTTGTGATAACGGGTCTCAATTTGCCGGTTCTACCTTTCGCAATTTAGTAAAAACTTATAAAGTACAAAAGATATGGTTCAATGCACGTTACCACCCGCAGTGCAATTATGTCGAACGAATTAACAAAACAATTGGCACCGCAATTAGGAGTTATATTCAAGGTAACCACAGAGAATGGGATAAAAATGTAAGTCTTATTCAAAACGCAATCAATACAGCTACTCATGACGTAACTGGCTTTTCCCCTTCTTTTATAAATTTTGGGCGTGTGGTTCCTTTAAGTGGTGAATACTATGGAAAAGTTCAGTTCACTCAAAATATTCAATTACTTCCGATGATCGTAAAGAATACGCTACAGTTAACTCATCTTCCCGAGTTATATGATCAGATACGTATTAAACTCAATGTTGCTTATCAAAAAATTCAAAACGTATAACCTTCGTAAGAGACGTTTCTTTCAAAGTAGGAGATAAAGTTTGAGACGAAACAAAGTTTTATCGAATTCAGCCAATTACTTTTCTTCTAAGTTAGCTCCAAAGTTTGTCTTGTGTACTATACGGAAAAAGATATCACTTTTGATTTACGCCCTTACCAATAAGGATGGTTCAGAAGCAGGTGAGTGGCACATTAAGGACTTAAAGTTTATTTAGGCTCTAACTCAGATGTTTCTGTTGGTTAAGCCCTATTATTGCTTATGTTAATATTTAGTAGGTACTTAGATTTAAGTGTATTAAGTTAGATACGGTAATTCATTTTCTTGTTACATGGGAATGAATCTTGAGGATATGATTTTTTATTTATCTGTTTATTTTACAGTTCTTACAGTCTCACGAAAGGTCTTTGTGGAAAAGAATTTACTGATGGTGAAATTTCCCCAACTTTGACATTTTCTGAAATTGAGTTTTCCCGATTTATCCCCTTCTTATAGGCGTTTGGTACATAGATACTGTTCCTTCAAAGACACGAGTCTGTATTGTCTGTAAACTTTAATGTGACCTCTTCTGTAGTTTTCGGTTAAAAAAAAAAAAATGTCGAATTTCTTTTCATTTTTTTTTCTTTTGTTGGAAAGGGGTGGTGTAACATTTAAATTTTCCCTCTGATTTTTATAATTATTATTGGTCAAATTAACGCCTATTGTTTAGGTGACTTTCTGTGCATTTAAATTTGTTTTCAATATTGTGGCTTTAGCAAAAACTTGAAAAATAGGTACGTTTAGGTGGGGCTCTTTGTTTGTCGCACTGCGACAATTTTTCTCGATCTTCTTCCCGTATCGGCCGCTTTTGAACGCGGTTTATTAAAATTTTCTCGTTGAATTAGTGACAAAACTCCTGAAAAACACAGGGTAAGAATTTTCTTTTTGATTACATTTACTTGATTTTTATCTTTTTTTTCTTCTTCAATGTAGAGTTTTATGTTGGGCTAGAAAAATTACTTAACGGACGCACCATTACTCAGCACCACTTGATGCTCCATTTCGTTTCGAGTCAAGGAATTTTTACTGACAATTTCTTTCTGAAGTTTAAAAAAAGTTAAAAAATCCTCCTGCATTCTGTGGTGAATTCTGAAGGATCACACAGTCCCGGAAGTTATATTCCTGAACAGACTTCGGATGATAGCGTGGTGAGCTGTATTTGGCCAGTCCAGTTTTCATGCGCCGTTAAATTTTTCTGCTTTACTTTTGCCGATCTAATTTGAACGAGTATTTTTCGACACCGCAAATTATACTGCTAGTTGCTGCAAAATATTTAACATTTCTTTAAGCGCTATTATTAATTTTCACTCATTAAATTTAATATATTTTTAATCTATCGTAATAATTTTTTTACGTTGCCTTTTGGCACTCACTTAACATTCATAGAAAAAAACCTTTTGTAAAATATTGTTAGCTGGGGTAAAGCTTTACAACGGTAATTTTTTTAACAGAGTGTACTTGTTTCAATTCAATTATATTTTTTTGTTCATTTTTTTTATACACATTTATTCACTTTAATGTGTATCCAATCTTTTGAAATGAATAAAATTTGTTTTTTTATTGAATGAGTTATATTTGTCTTTTCAAACGCTGAGGCCTGTCTCCCATAATTTTTACAAATTTAATTTTTTTTTCAACCGTTTCCAATTTTGGGTTGAAAACATATTTTTTAAATATAAAATTGGTGGCGCCCTCTCATTTTTTGTCTTTCATGATCCACGACCTATTGCTTCCGTTAAGGACATTTGCACTAGCCATAGGCATTGGTAACCGAAATCTAATTTTGGTGGCATGATGTCGGTGACGGCTCCTGCTCCTCTCCTGATGCCGTGTATCTCGTAGGCTGGCTTTTTCCTCGTGGAGTGTATTCGTTATGTGATAAGTTTTGAATGTAAATGGCACTCACGAACCCTTGCATTCAAAATTACCGCGTCAGTGTACGTGTCGTGTATGCGTGTGTGGGTGTAAATAAAGAAAAATGCTCGTTGGAAGAAGTTAGAAACAATGGTTTATTAAGTCGATTATTCAAGCAGTCGTACAAGCAAATACTGATCGTTCAAAAAGTCGAAGTTTTATTTGGTCAGTCGGTCATTATTACAATTCTGGCTTTAAATCCTACGTATTTACATTACAAAAATTCTAAATAATTTACTTATAATATACATGTATTTTAAAATTGCTTATTTCTATAAATATTTACATAAACTTAATATATTTGAAAACACTCTTGAACTTAATAATTATACAAACAAATCCTGTAAAATATAACTTATACATTACTCTAAATTTCTCTTTACTATTTACAAATTATTTTATTGAAAAAAACCTTTCGTCCAGCTTATAAACACAGCAATATGTACAGGGTGTAATATTTATCCGGGTCTATTCAATAACGCTGTTCCTATCGAATATATCGAAAAATGTTTTATACGAAACTATCATTTTTTCAAGGTTCCCATAATTTAAAATCATTTTGAAAAATACAGGGTGTCTCAATTTGACTGTACGATGTGTAACTTCGTTATTTTAAAGGGAACACTCTATATTTTATAACGAATTTGAGTTTATCAGATTATTTTAAGGTAAGTTTAATAAGGGTTCCCAGCACCTAAGTTCTATGGTTTTTAAGACATTAGGCTTTATTTATGGTTTTCGGAAAATTCAAATGTAATTTTTATAATTAATTTTCCATTAACGAAGAAAGTTAGAAAGCTGATATTGTGGTATTGCTACAAGCTAAGTTGAAGGTATCTACAGCAGTTACAAAATTTACTTTTCATTAAACAGTGATCCAGTAAAACTATTTCCATTTTGATAGCAACTGAAGAGCAACAACTTTTGTTTTTTAAATGAAACGATATTATTTTTATGTGGTCGTTAGATGCCTCATAAAGTTATCTTTCGATTAGATATACACTTCCCTATACCAATTACTGACGGTTGAGCAAATATTTAATATTATTTCATAATTCCTGCATTTTAATGCATCAATTAAAATTACAAGACATCTTAGAATTATTTTGTTGTTCCTACAGTTTTTAAAGGTTTTGTAATATTCAAATATGATTAATAAATACTTCGTCGTAATGCGTAGAGTGCATTTTCTTATTTGACATAAAAGAAAAGTTAAACTTTAGTACAAGAAGTCTTAGGGCCAATCGTATGAAACGTAGTTAACCACACGATCAAGTTAATCGTGTGAATATTACTTGAGAAAACTCAACAATTAGTAAAAATACCAATCAAAATTATTTCCCTCATTGAGGTTTAATCTACCACAAGCCTTAACAATGGAATTAAATAATCATGAATTTAACAATACAACAACAACCAGGACTTAAAAACTTAGTAAATTGACATTTTACTCAAAACAATTACATGTTTGAGTACATACTCACTCCTGATTTTAATTAATATGTTAAAATGTAGAAATTATGAAATGATATTAAACATCTCCTCAACCGTCAGTAATTGGTATAGGGAAGTGTGCAACTAATTGAAAGAGAATTTTAAACATAAAATAAAATAAATAAATTTCTCTTTCAGTTAGTTGTACACTTCCCATTCATAATTTCATAATTTCTATATTTTAACATATTAATTAAAATCAGGAGCAAGTATGTACTCAAACATGTACTTGTTTTGAGTAAAATGTCAATTTACTAAGTTTTTAAATCCTGGTTGTTGTTGTATTGTTAAATTCATGATTCCAAATTCCATTGTTAAGGCTTGTGGTAGATTAAACCTCAACGAGGGAAATAATTTTGATTGGTATTTTTACTAATTGTTGAGTTTTCTCAAGTAATATTCACGCGATTAACTTGATCGTGTGGTTAACTACGTTTCATACAATTGGCCCTAAGACTTCTTGTACTAAAGTTTAACTTTTGTTTTATGTCAAATTACACATTACGACGAAGTATTTATTAATCATATTTGAATATTACATAAACTTTGAAAACTGTAGGAACAACAAAATAATTCAATAAGGACCAGTTGTACAAAGGAGGTTTAAACTGACGCTCAACTGAACCAGGTTCAAAGTGAACAAAATCACATCAAATTTTATTTATGAATGCATTAATTGCCATATGTCATTAAGATCCTATGCGAATTTGTTTACTTTGAAACTGGTTCAGTTAAGCGTCGGTTTAAACCTACTTTGTACAACTGGTCCTAACAATTTTATCTAACGACAATATTAAAATAACACCGTTCCATTTAAAAAACTAAAATTATTGCACTTCATTTGTTGTCGAAATGAAAATATTTTTACTGGGTCCCTGTTTAAAGAAAAGTAAATTTTGTTACTGCGGTAGATACCTTCCACTTAGCTTGTAACAGTACCACAATATCTGCATTCTAACTTTCTTCGTTAATGAGATATTAATTATAAAATGTACATCTGTATTTTCCGAAAACCGTAAACAAAGCCTAATATCTTAAAAACCATAGGACTTAGGTGCAGGGAACTCTTATTAAACTTACCCTAAAATAACCTGATAAACTCAAATTGGTTAAAAAATATGGGGTGTTCCCTTTAAAATAACGAAGTTACACATCGTACAGTCAAATTGAGACACTCTATATATTTCAAAATGATTTTAAGTTATGGGAACCTTGAAAAGTTGATAGTTTTGTATAAAACATATTTCCATATATTCAATAGGAACAGCGTTATTGAATAGACTCGGTTAAATATTACACCCTGTACATATTGCTATGTTATTTTGATATTTTAAAATTTTCACCCTGTATATAATTAGTTTAGGTTTATTATTTTTGAAGTTGTAATTTATGTGAAATGTTAAATAACTGTACAGGGTGTCCCAACAGTGTGTTCTCGGGCCATATCTCCATAAGTACTGAAGATAGGAAAAAATTTTCAATACAATTTCTTTTTTAATTTAAGAAATCTACAACACGAAATTATTTTCATCTATACAGAGTGAATCAAAACAGTAATGCCGGAGACAACTTTCTTATTTCAAATGACATGCCCCATATATGAAACCAAATTTGGATTGCCCATAAAATTCTAAACATTTTCTGTATACCATTGCCTATATCTAAACCTAACTGTTCTTGAGATATTTAACACTTTGTCTACAAACTGCCATTTGCAGCTACTATTTTATTTATTGATATTTCATTTAATTTTAACTCTAAGAAAAAGATTTTTGATACAGATGTAGTTGATACATAAGCATATCATAAGCCGTTATTAAATGTACTTTTATCGCTACAGGGTGGTCATGGTAATAAACGAAATCTCAGAAATTTCAAAATGGCAAAACACAATTTTCTTAAATAGCATGCCCTATATTTTTCTATTCTAAATTCTTCGTTTAATAAAGTACTTTCATTTTTCTTAAGTATGTCTTATACCTATCTGCGATATTTTTTGAGATTTTCAGATCTATTTGAATTATATCTTTTAAAACGAACACTTGTCTAAGGTGGCTGTGGAAAACCGGCAAACAATGAACCGGTTGACATTAATAATTATTTTTCAAAGTGTTAGACTGTTGGATACTTGTTAAGACATGAATTATTAGATTTATTGAATTATTTCTTTACTAAATGGTTGCATAGCGAAAGTTGGTTGGATCCGCTGGCAACGGGCTTGACGCTTGGTCGGGCAATTATAGGTGTGTGTTCGAATCCCCTCCTGGTACATATGGGTCCTATGTGACAAATGGAACACTTATGTGTCGGATTGTGTTCAGGATTCATTTCGTTGTCTGCGATTTCCCGGTTTGTAAGACGAATGCCGATGGAAAACACCTAGTAGGTCGGTCGCAGCCGCAGCGGGTAATATTACAATAACCAGCTTAACGCATTCCTGACAAGCTCATAGAGAGCTTGGGGCATGTATGACGTAAGTACAAAAAAAATGTATAACTGTTTAAAGGAGTCACGTACTAGAACTAACTAATGCCTGTACATTATTGTCGCTTGAAAATTAATTATTAAAGTCAACAGGTTCATTTGTTTGCCGTTTTCCACGGCCACCTTAGACAATAACTCGTTTTAAAAGAAATTATTCAAATAAATCTCAAAATCTCAGAAAATATCGCAGATAGGTATAAGACATACTTAACAAAAATGAAAGTACTTTATTAAACGAAGAATTTAGGATAGAAAAATATAGGGCATGCTATTTAAGAAAATTGAGTTCTGTCATTTTGAAATTTCTGAGATTTTGTTTATTACCATGACCACCCTGTAGCGATAAAAGTATATTTAATAATGGCTTATGAAAAGCTTATTTATCAACTACATCTGTACCTTAATTCTTTTTCTTGGCGTTAAAAATAAATAAAATATCAATAAATAAAATAGTGGCTGCAAATGGCAGTTTTTTGACAAAATGTTAAATATCTCAAGAACGGTTAGATTTAAGTATAGGCAATAGTATACAGAAAATATGTAGAATTTTATGGGAAATCCAAATTTGATTTCATATATAGGGCATGCCATTTGAAATAAAAAAGTTGTGTCCGGTACCACTGTTTTGATTCACTCTGTATAGATGAAAATAATTTTGTGTTGTAGATCTCTTAAATTCAAGAAGAAATTGTGTTGAAAATTTTTATGTATCTTCAATAGTTATGGAGATATGGCCCGAGAACACACTGTTGGGACACCCTGTACTTTACCTTAGTGTGTTCCAGAACACTTGTGAAATTTTTATTTTACACTAATAACTAAAACACTTTTCTGTCCGATTTAGAAAATGTTAATTGACATTCTTGACGTTACGCTTTCGCCAACAACGAAAAGCTGGTTCAACCAGAGATTCCACGAAGTACTCCAGGATAGCAGGAACATTGGGACGATGACAATCGCACACAACATGAGTCGAGTTCCAAGACATCCAAGGATAGAGTGCTCTCATCCAAAGTTGAAACTCCAGGAAGAGCCGATCATGTCATCGTGGAAGACGTTTCAAGATCATCTAAAACGTTTCAAATTTATCCAGGCGTGGCAAGTTCATCCAACACGCTAGAAGAGAAAATCCGAAGTAAACCTCGAGCCTACTTCTACAAGAGGAACGGAGGAAGACGTCGTATTCTTGTAAAACTCAAGAACCAAGACAGAATCCGTCTTTCAAAGTTAGATGCAGTTCGACTGGGCCTCTTCAAGATGTAACTTAATATTTATAACTAGAGCACGGATTATAAGCACGACATTTATCTGAAAAAAAGTGCTTAAATTAACAAGAAAAAAGCAAAAATAATCCATTAAAAAGCAGGAAACAACTAAAATAAGCATAACTTCCAAGAGGCGAAATCTTATTACTTGTTTTATTATAATGAATATAAAGACGTAACTTTATTACTAAGTAATTACAAAATACATATTTACAGATACATAAAGTTAATTATTTAGCTATTTACATGTTTTACTTAAAATAATTGTTATAATAATTAATAATTACATATTTTTCTAAGTTTTCTACTTCAAAACTTCTCCTTCTATCGCTTAAGATATTTTTAAATAAAGAAAAACTTCTTTCGACATCAACTGAAACTATTGGTGCATATTTGAAATTTGAAATTTCTATTAAACTTAATTTTATGTTGCACTTCTCGATATTATCAGAGTTTGCATTTATGAAATTTGAAATAGTTTGAAGTGACTTAAAACCTACATTTTTGCTTAATACATTTCTAAATTTTTCTAAAATATTACGGCCTAACTGATTCCTAACAGTCATTAATTCCTTTTCAAAATCCATAACTAATTTAACAGCGTCACCTAAAGTAATATCTGTTTTTCTAAATTTTTCAGTATGTTGGGAATATTCTTATAATTACTATATATAAAACACAAATCTGCTTGAAGTTTCTTATTCTGTAGCAAATCTTTACATGTAACTATACTATTGGCTGAATTATCAACCTGTTCTTATTTTTTCAAAATTTTCTGCATAAAAAGATGCAGCTTCTAACCACCTTGTAATAACAGGTTCTGGTGGCAAACATAAATCTGGAAATGTTTGACGATACAACTGCACTCTCAGAGGTGCCTTTAAAAAAATCTTTTTACAGTTAATTAATTTATTAACATCTTCAAATTGATCACGAATAAATTCTGCCACGCGATTAATCCCGTGTGCCAAGCATGTACAGGGTGGATCAATTTCGATGTCTCTTATGGGCATCTCTGTAACTATAAGAGATAGAAAAAAACTAGTGGCCAAGTCTCGATCTCTTTTTTAGAGATAAAGTCAATAGACTAAACAAAAATTGGCTAACTTCTTTTGTTTTCGAGTTATAAGCCAAAATTCAGATTTTCGTCTTTTCGTCAATCAGTCATATCTCGTTTATTTTTGCAGATATTAAAAAACTGTTTTGACATTATTAGGACACTTTTTGGAATACAATTCAGTGGTGTAGTTGGTTTTTTGATATTTAATTAAATTTTCGAGTTATAGCATAAAGTTATATTTTTTTAAATAGAAATCATAGTAAGCAATGTCATCATTAAATAGAGATTTTTTTTCTGTTTTCAAAAATATATACTTTGTTGGGTTTATTTCTTACAGTTAATAGAATAAAACGCCTTTTTTATTATTTTTGGTGCATTTTTTTTTGATAGGCTAGTTTCAACAAAAGCCGACAATCTTCTTTTGTTTTTATTAAATATTAACAAAGATTTGATGATTGGGTAGCACAAGAGTGAGAGGTATTGCGATGAACATAAGAGATAGAAAGCTAGCGCCGATAGAACTGGGTTGGGTTACAACATGAGTTGGCTGCGTATTTTAGTGCGGCAATGTTTAAATTGTGATTTTATTTTAATATTATTTTCTGGGTTTTAAGTTATTCATTGTGTTATATCAAGAGTTGTGTTTATTATCTACTTACATTTCAATATTCTTTAACTTTTTCTGCAATCATTTCTTATTTTTAAGATGTTTTTAATTGATACATATAATTTAGTTCATTATCCCCTGAAATGCATATTTAATCGAAAAAAATGCGTTTTAAACTTAAATATTAAATGAAGTTACATAATTTCGAATTTGACCCAAACCACATGGTATCAGTATTGTTGTAATCTTTGTGACTCTTAGAGGATGCTCGTTCTATCTTCCTTTCTCTTTATGCGGTTGCAACTGTCAAAATATTTGAACAAGAGTTGATATTTAATAAAAACAAACAAAAAAATTGTCGGCCTTTGTTCAAACCAGTCTACTAAGAATAGAATGCACTCAAGAATAATAAAAAAGGCGTTTTATTCTATTAATTGTAACAAATAAACCCAACAAAGTATATATTTTTGAAAACAGAAAAAAAATCTCTATTTAAAGGTGGCATTGCCTACTATGACTTCCATTTAAAAAAATATAACTTTATGTTATAACTCGAAAATTTTATTAAATATCAAGAAACCAACTACACCACTGAATTGTATTCCAAAAAGTGTCCTAATAATGTCAAAACAGTTTTTTAATATCTGTAAAAATAAACGAGATATGCGCGATTGACGAAAAGTCGAAAATGCCAATTTTTGCCTATAACTCGAAAACAAAAGAAGATAGCCACTTTTTGTTTAGTCTATTGACTTTATCTCTAAAAAAGAGATCGAGACTTGGCCATTAGTTTTTTTCTATCTCTTATAGTTACAGAGATGCCCATAAGAGACATCGAAATTGATCCACCCTGTACAATGAATTGCATTGCTAAAAAATATTATTAAATTTTGACATGCTTTTAACATATAAGGCGCTCCATCCGTTAATATTAAAAGTAGTTTTTTGTAAGGGATAGTTTGAGGTAAGAAAAAATTTGCTAAACTTTCATTTACAAACTGCGTAATTGTAATATTATTAGTTTTTTCTAGCTCCTTGCTAGCGATTAAAACTGGCTTTGAGTGTGTATGAGATTTTAACGGTCCAATTAATAAATTTGCAATATATCGACCACATGCGTCGGTAGTTTCATCAAAGCATATGTAGAAATAATTTTCTCCTACATAATTTTGTACATTTAAAAGTATTTGTTTATATTCGTCGTGCAAATAATTTTTGCGTAAAGTAGACTCTTCCGGTATATTTTCCTTACAATATTTTTTTAAGAAGTTTGTTAAGTTCACATTATTAAGTTTATATAAAGGTATATTTGACGCAATTAACGCAGTGCACAGGTCATGGTTAAATTCTTTCTTGCGTTGTTGGTTCGACTTCTCACTACAAAAGCTATTCTTAATGGTTTGTTGTTTACAAGATGATTCTGATTTCGATCTGTTTTTCTGATGTAAAGCAGTTTTAACGTGTTGGTCAACATCATACTTCTTAGTTACTGTTATCTGAGAAATAAATAATGTAAATTAATGTACTTATATTAGGTACCAGCAATTTGAACATTTTGGTTTGTATTCATATTCAATATTGCAAATTTTTCTAGAAACACTATTTTTCAACAATACCATAAAATTTAGGAACCCACATAACTTGAAGGAAAGCTTAACCCTCCGTCGGGCGCGCGCCTTTTGAAACATAAGAGATCGCGCTGTATCCCTCAGATACATGCGGTTAATAGTATATAATTTTAACTATTTACATGAATTTATTCGTTTATTATATTTATTTATTTAGATTTGTCTATTTAAAACAAAATATTACTGTATAAATAAATATAAATATAAATATAAATAAATATTGATGTAAGTCAACCTGTTTCATCCTACTTAGGCTTAACTCGCATGTACCACTTTTGCTACGATTTTTGAATGGTTTTGTGTGGTGATGGTGTAATTATTTTAGGTCTGACCATTTTGATAACGAAAAGATATGACAAATGAACATACTTATGACTTACGATGAACAAATATGACCGGTCGCGCTGTATCCACCACACACAAAGCGCATCTTCTGCGTCATTTGCTACACTAAAACTAAAAATTTATAAACCGCAGTAGTTGTCCTTTGTTGTCAAATGATCAGAGATAGCATACCTAGAAGGGCAATGGTATTGCACACTAAACACAAAACTGGCAGTAAAAATATAAAGCTGTGTATCTGTGAGATACATGCGCGCCCGACGAAGGGTTAAAATAAATTCTCTTGTCCAAGTATAATTCGTAAATACTTACCAAAAGGTATAAGCTTATTTCAAACATAGGACGCTCTTGATAAAGGAGACCATAATCGCATTTTTAATTAAAAATTTTGATTAAAATTTCCATCTACCCACTATGCAGTTAGATGACAACTCAATTTACGTAAAATATAAATTGGAGACAATTTTACTTGTGTAATTGTAATTTAAAAATGTTAATAAACAGCAAATTTATTATTAATAAATAATTTCTATGTCAATCTTTAAAATCGATTTTTACTTGCCTACATACACTTCACGTAGCGTGACAAAAATAGCCGACGTTTTAAAATCACCACCACCAGAACAAATACATTTCAGAACACAATTCAACAAATTTGTTTTGCAATACAATTTGGTACCCTGGGATATAATATCAATAAACAATTTAATAACGAAAAGAGTCTAATGTTAAATTTTTTATGCGTGACTTTGTCATTTGAGTTAAAAATTCTAATCTAAAAATTTAACAAACGCATTTCATTTAACTCGCAAAAACATCGCAATATGTTCATATGAACTTTTTTGACGCAAATTACTCGGAGAATAAGCCCTTAAAGTTTTTCGCACACATTAAGAATCACCCTGTATATTAATTAAATTCAAAAATATTTTGTAGGTGTCATAATATCACTAAAAGACAACATAATTTTGCTATTAGGTAATATTATCTTAAAGTTCGGTTTTTCGACCCACCCTACTACATAATTAACATTTTTATTTGTTACAGTCTCAAGACACTCCACAAGGTACGTCGGAGAGTATGTCATTTTTATTTATTCCTCTTTGCATAACCGGATATTTGGAAATGTGGTTTCCGTGTTACATTGCAAACATTTTGACAACACAGGTGAGTAAGATGAAATCTTCCGAAATTTAACTGTTTTACTTTTTTAAATTTAAAACTTAAAATTTTTAAGATATAGATATTCAGAAATTTTTGAAATTACACCTTTCTTTCTTGGTATTGGTGCGAACTGAAGTTTTGACCCTAATCACCGTTGTTATTCATTCATATTTTGTAACTCTTTCTACTTTGGTATAGGGTGCTATACGTACTGTGAAACGCTAAATCAATGTCTCTTCAATAAAATGTTAAATTGCCATCTAAACTTTCTGTCCGCTTTTAGAACTAAGCGGACAAGCTGTCAAGCAAGCATGTATACAGCGTGAGCCAATGATATGTTGCAGCAGAGTTCTGTGTGTACTTACGGCTATAAGTACAAGTACCAAGGACTTATGGTAGTACTTAAGTACATGCAACAAATACAGTACTTGTACTACATTAAAATGCTTCATTACTTGTACTTGTACTTATAAAATAAGTACATCTATGAGTACTTGTTAAATTTACAGAATAATGCAAAAGTAAGTGAAAATGAGATTGTTTTTCTACATTTCGATACTTGCAATTAGTTTTAGAACCAACATGTTCACATAATAGATCATCGAGTTTGTTTGTTTTGCGCATATCCTATTTCCAGAATATCTTATAATTCCGAATTCCAATTGACGCGGTCAGAAGCAAAAGGCTGTTAGTGCGACTTTTGTGATTTTGAGAAAAAGAGGTTCAAAGTTAAAGTTCTATAAAAAAAATCTCGATCTAATGAAAATTAATAAGATAAAAAATACTTTACTTTCTAATATCTTTTGATTGTTTCTAAAAATTTGATAAATTTGTGTTTATGTTCGATAAATTTTTGTTTACGCACATGACTCGATTTGTGTGAAAAGATTACTTACACCCCTTTGCTTTTAACCGCCTCAATTGAGAAAATTCGAACAAACCGTCTGTCGAAGCTTTACTACTTACTTCTGACTTCATTTACTTTCTTGTTGTACGTTAAAGTTAATTTTTTATTAGGCCAGATGCAGACTGATCAAGCAAAAAGTCTTCAGACAAAACGTCTAGTGGTACTGAAAAACAGCTTGTTTTATCTTGCAACAATGCTCCACCAAAACGTTTTGTAGCAAAGCTGTTTCATTTTGTTCCATATGTAAAGATTTTATCACAAACTCTTTTAAACGGACACTAAATGGCGCACGAACACTTAACGTTTCGCAGTCGTTCGACAGCTTCGTCAGAAGTGAAAAATATAAACATATTGTCAAAATAAACAAGGTTGTCAACGGAAACTGAAAAAGTAACTTGATTTTTTTTTATCTAAAAATAATTTGAACATTATAAATGTTAAAAAATTGACAGATCTATATTCTATTTAAGGAATCGAGAAAACTACAAAATGTATCGTTTAAATTTGCAAAATCAGTACGTTTGTTAATAGAATTCGACGACATTTTTATTTTACACATTTCTATAAAACGTCTTTTGAAAATATTAGACTCGTAATATAAAATATTAATATTTTCAAAATCAAAATTATAGTCATTTTCTAATGAATGTTCTACAAGCATTGAGTAAAGATTTTACTTGTTTAGTCCTTTACTTATTTTATTCGGGTCTGGGGTGAATGAAAGACTGCCTTTCTTAAACCCTAAGTACATCTATATTTTACCCATCAACACATAGGTAATGTTTACAATCTAAAGTCCTAATTTCTACTGTTCGCAACCGCGCGTATATTTCTTAATTACCAGTCAGCAGTATCGGAATCAATGTCCAGTTGCTGCCCGATTTGCAATACTCGCGTGGTTACAAAACTACTTACACATAATAACCCAATTTGTTACATTCCACTATACATAACGCTTTGCTTGGGTTTAATGTACATTGATGATGTAAAACGACTTTAGTCAAAACACACATATCGTTTTGTTGAACAACGTTTTGAAGGGATGCACACTGATTAAGCAAATTTGTCTTCCACGCAATAATTTGTTTAACAGCATTATATTTTGTTGGCAAGTATTGTTTCATCACTGTGCAATGGTTCCTCTTTAATGCATGTAAAAACAGGTTTTGACAAATTCAAACAAAAACGTTTGATCTGAAGACATTTTTGCTTAATCAGTCTGCGTCCAGCCTTACGTACTCTATTTACTTTCTTTTGAAATGTGCATAATTAATGGAGGGAATTTATAAAAAATAAATGTATTATCAGTGTTGGGTAATATACTTTATTTTTGGACCTGAGATACATATACATATACTTTTAAAAAAATGTGTATCTTAAACATACACTCTATAATTAAAGCTGGTTCTTGTCCGATGAAAATTGTATCACAAACTCTTTTAAACTCTATACTTGATTTAAAATGTATATGCATAGGTACATGTACAATATACGACATTTTATTTGTGCCTCTATACATATACAATATATTTGATATGTATATAATATACACATACTCTTGAGTTTTTTCCATCTGTGCAGTGTCCATATACCATGAGTCTTTTTTTTTAACTTTGATTATACAAGATAAATATTTCTATGTTCAATTTTAAAAATAACAAGTCAATACATTGCAATGTATACCAACTATTTATGATGAAATAAAACGAGTTTCAATCAAGGAATATTAAAGCTTATTTAAAAAAAATTATAATAAATGTCTGAAATGTCCTTCTTAAATCCATAAAATATACAATATATTTGTCACTTGATCAGCTGTTACATAGCTTTGTCATTTTTAATTCAAACAAGGACGGTGTTCGGTAATTTAGCTTCAATTCTAGATAACATGACATGATCATGCAGTGCGCGTTATATTTATATCAACTAGCAACAGAGTTTGTTGAAACCAAGTTTAAATGAAAGTGTATTTGTAAGTAATATACAGTATGTATATAATGTACAAATTCTACATTATATACGGTTTGTATATAATATACTGAATATTATATTTCCCAAGTGCGGAAAAGGATATTTACTCATAATATCCTAGAATTTGTATAAATATTCAATATACAATATACTTTTTTATCCTAGTATATTATGTACAGATACAATATACCTACAAAGTAGATTATGTACAGTATATAATGTACATTGTATACTATATACCCCCAACACTGTGTATTATTAGTTACTAACATAAATTAGACAGACGTATTATTTAAGTATATAATTTCGAAAACTATAATGTATTGAAAGGATGTCATTGGAAAACGTTACGCGAATAGATGAAAAGCGATCGTAAACTCCACGACGCGACGGCGTGCAAATTTTAAAGTTTATGGTCGCGTTTAATCTATTCGCGTAACGTTCTCCAATGACATCCTTTATAGTTTTCAAAATTATAGCTTAAATAATTCGTCTAATTTATGTTAATAACTAATAAAACATTTATTTTTTATAAATTTCCTTTCAACGGCGTGCAAAAAGACAATTTTAAATTTTATCCTATTCGCGCAAGTTACCTCAGATTAGTTCTGATAAATACGGTGATATTTATTTTTTTTTTTAATTTAATTTTAATTTGACTTCAAAAATTAATAATTATTGTTTATTTTATGAACATATATTTTCAAGTCCTGGTGAAATTATTAGTGACATACTTGTACTTGTTGTATTTATAAGTAGTACTTGGCACAGCTCAGGTTTGTACAGTCACGCGCACCTAAAATGTACCTCCTGCACTAATACCTCACCCTTAACTTTCGGATGACCAGCTGAAAATATAAAGACCAGGTGGGGTCACTTAGTGACTTTTCACTTTTCAGTGATTATTTCGAGTAAAACTTATCGGAAATATTAAAAAAAAAAAGTTTATTATAATAATTAATATTTAAACTATTAATAGAACATAAAAGAATTATCCATTGCCATATAAATATATTTTTTTTAGGAACAAATCTAAAACAACTCTCATACCCTTCTTTTATTTGATATATTATTTATCATTGTTGGTGTTCGAACATCAACATGTTTGAACATGCGAAACGCAAGTTTTGACAAATATCCAGCATGTATAAAAGAATAGTTACATTCTGAACTCAGAAAACCTTGTTATGGCATTGACGACTACTACTACTACTAAGTGACCTCAATCCGAAATTATTTTTTTTTCAAATGTGTATTCATTTTAAAAATAAATAAATTAGCCATAATTTAAGAAATGTCGAAAATCTCGGCTAGAAAAATTATGAAACTCCGAAATTAAACACTTAAAAAAATATAACAAAAATATAAACGCTGGGAACACAAAAGGACTCATGTTACCCAGATATCAGCGTACTCAGAAAAAAAAAATTCTGTTGAACTAGGCCAAGAAGCACATGGGGTTCCATTTAAAAAAAAAATGAGTTACGACCTACTGCAAATTTGAAATGCTGTAAAAATGTTAAAGATCAAAATACAATCAATGCAGTTGTTTTCTAGAATTACTTGATCGCATTAGAACGAAAATACACGATTCATAGATTAAAAAACAAAAAAGTTTTTTTTTTTTGTCAAAATTACCTAATCATACTCGCAATGATCTGCATATTCGACACATGTACAAGTATATAGAGTGTTCTATTTAAATTATGAAAATTGTATCACAAACTCTTTTAAACGGACACTAAATGGCGCACAAACACTTAACGTTTCGCAGTCGTTCGACAGCTTCGTCAGAAGTGAAAAATATATATATATATATTTTTCAATATACCGGCTGTTTCAAATTGGGTGTGCACTGAAGGGATCTCCTAAACCATGAGAGTTACAGATTCGGTTAAATGGAAGAAAAGTTGCACCACTCATTGCTTAATTCGTATCCATTAACAGAATCAATTTTCTCTTAATTGTTCTTGAAGTATTGGTGAAAATGTAAAAATATCGATTTTCTTTTTTCCTCTGTAACTCCCTTATTAAAAATAATTTAGAAATTCTGTCTTAACTTTCTACAGGTACTTTTGGATTCTACTTTAAATATGGGCAGTAGAATTGTGGTCACACGTTTCGTCTCTCCGCGACCATCCTCAGTTTACATTTTTTAAATATAACGTATACTTTTTTGTTATCGTATTTGTTGCCATTTTTTCTCCTGATTGTAGTGGTATATCACACTTAATTGTTGATATTAATTTGAAGCTTAAATAATACAGATTTTTATATGAAAATTTTATTTAATACATAATTTCAAAATATTTAGTTCATTTTCTTAGGTATAGTGTAAATTGCAATGAATTATTTAATATCTGTCTCTTTAGTTATTGTATAATAAATTCTTTTAACGGACACTGATAGTGCACATTTGTAGTATCCGTTAAAAAAATTTGTTATACGAGATAGTTGTTGACGAGGCTAATTTTACAAACAAGGGAATATTTAATAGAAATGTACATAGATATTGGTCCAGGGAGAATCAAAAAAGATTTCAACAAGTGTGACCACAGATACAATTCAGCTTAAATGTTTGGTGTGGTATTTGGCATAATAGAATTAATGGTCCGATCATTTACGAAAATCATGTAACAGCTGAACGTTACATCGATTTTTTAAGGACAGCATTGGAAAACATTTTAGATAACATTCCTCTAAATCATATTATGGAATTGTAATTTCAAAATGTTGGAGCACCAGCACATAATGCTGAAATAACAACAAATTATTTGAATCAAACTTTTCCTGATAGGTACAAATGGACCTGTCGCGTGGCCTCTAAGATCACCAAATATTAGCCCTTTGATTTTTTGTTGATTGATTGATTGATTTTATTGATTTTTCCTCTTCCGACATTTGAATGTTAGTTATTAATATTTAGTAAGTAAAAAAAGTACTAAGGAATAAATTTACTTATTAAATAAATCATGACGAAACTGTATCAAGCTTTTTTTTATCATATTTTAACTTTACTTGAAAATGTATTAATTGTTATACATCACTGCAATCAGCAGAAAAAATGCTATCGAATAGAATAATTAAAAGATATACGTTGTATTTAAAAAATCGAAACTGAAGATGGTCGTGGAGAGACGAAACGTTTGACTTCAATTCTGCCACCTCTATTCGAAGCAGAATAAGAAAGTGCCTGTAGAAAGTTAAACCAGAATTTCAAAATTATTTATAATACGAGAGATACAGAGGAAAAAAGAAAATCGACATTTTTACATTTTGATCAATATCTCAAGAAGAAATAAGAAAAAATTTATTCTGTGATTGAATACGAATTGGCATTGATTTGTGCAACTTTTCTTCCATTTAACCAAATTTGTATCTCTTACGGTTTAGAAGATCCCTTCAGTGCACACTCAATTTGAAACAGCCGGTATATATATATATTTTCACTGTGCGAAACGTTAAGTGTTTGTGCGCCATTTAGTGTCCGTTTAAAAGAGTTTGTGATACAATTTTCATCGTACAAGAACCAGCTTTAATTAAAATATGAAAGTTGAGATCAGTTCCGGTGAAACCGGAAATTCTACCGTGCTCGATAGTATGTTAGAATATTCATTTTTTGTTTGTTATTTTTTCCAAATTTCATGTAAATCGATTAAAAAATATAAATTCTAGAAGGGTGAGCACATGGCGTGGGACAGTAATTGCGTTCTTTTCTTCACTTTGTGAAGCACATTTGTCTTTTGTGATACCTCTAAAAGGTAATACGCATAAAACCCTACAATTTGAAGTTTTTCTTTAACTCCTAAAATAAAGTCTGTAAGTGGGGTGCAAAATATAAAAGAAAACCCTGTACCTAGACCTAAACGTTTATGAAATATAACGTATCTAAAAAAGAAATGCTCGAACGAAAATGGTAGAAAGCATAAGAGATTTTGCCGATAAAAACCTGTTGTCAGGGTCAGAAAGGCTTAGTTTTTTTTTTAATGGGCATTGGAGATGCGCGACTTCGACTAAATAGTGGACAATAGTTAAAATTAAACAAACTTTAATTATATATAAATTATTTTTACACCGTGGAGCGCCTCAAAAAATATGTGAACAATCAGAAGTGCATATGTTTTGATCTTAAATAAAACATATTTTTGACTAAACAATCTTTTACTATGCACCTATTTACGATAGTATAGAATCACAATAATTTCATTTTACTTTATATAGGTATTTGATTGTGTAATTTATTTTAACCAAAAACACATCCAAATGGGTTACAAATTTTATATTAAAGAATCAATCGACTAAATAGTCGACTATTTGTTCGACTTTCACTGCTGATTTATTAATCGTAGATAATCGACTTTAAACTGATAGACTCGACCTGCAAGTCGACTTGCATAAAATCGCTTAGTCTAATGGGCATTTGAATTTTATTCCCAAAGAAAATGTTCATTCAAAATTACATAGTTCATAAACTATTCGGTCAATTTAAATCAACAAAACAGTTTTGCAAAGCTAATTAACATCTTTTTGATTTAACAAATTATTCTGATACAAGAAAAAAGTTTGTCAAAAAATTAACGAAAATGAACCTTTTTTCGTTCGTTTTCGTTCATATCTTGGAAAAAACCCTAAAGGTATGTGAAGAAGAGGTGTATCTATCGACACTAAAGGAAGGTCGTTCGTAATTTTGTCTAGAATAAAAAATGTAAGTTTTACTAGATAATTATTTATTATATTTGGATTGTATAGTCGTCTCTACGCCTGATGTTGCATGAATTGCTTTGTTGCTTATGCCTGCAATTGGCAAATGCATTTCTCGAAATTGTAGTCTTAATGAATTTGCTAATTTAGTAGTCATAAAGTTTATCTGCGAACCTGAATCAAGTAAGGTTCATGCTTCTTGCGCATTACCCCAAATGTTATAAAACTTCGCGATGCAAGTAGATAACAAAATGGCTGAAGGAATGTTACAATTAGAAACTCCGCTTACCACTGTGCTATTATCATCTTTTACATTAGAATTTTGAAATGCTGATGTCTTATTTAAATGTAATAGTATGAGATGATTTTTGTTGCATTCTACAGTACAATGATTACATGATTTGTTATTGTGACCTGTTATCTAAGGCAATTTAGACAGAAGTTTAGACAGAAATTTGAAATTTACGAAGAAGAAATACTTCGAAACGATCTTTCCAAATAAAATAAAATTAACTTCCAGTCACTTCCGGTTAAACCAGAAGTTGCTACTAACTCGCTTATTTTAAAAGTGGTGCTATATTTTTGGTTACGTTTTTGAATACTACATATAAAAATATGTAAATTTGCAATATTTCCCAATCTCTAAATTGCATGTTTTTTGAGATATTTTAAGTTTGCAATCTGATTTTCAAAAAATCATATCACAGCTATTATTGAAGCAATTTAATTTGTAACAGCTAATATTGTAGTTGAGACTTTTTAAGGTTCTTAAAAATTTCATAAATATTGATGTAGATTCTTAATTTAGACTTTAAATTAAGGTGAAAAAGGATTTTATTCTCATCAAAAATCAAACATTATATATTTTATTTTTTTATTTCAACAACAAAAACGCCTACTACTATGTCGGACAGTGCAATCGCTAAAATCACGACGGCCGATGTACATCAATATAATCTATTAAGCTGCAGGATGTCTAAAATATACCACTCCACTAGAAGATAATATTCAAGCACAGAAAAACACTTTTTTTCAAAGAGAACAACCAATATTTTGATACACCATCGTATGTAGAATTAAATGTTGCGTCAAGCTGTATTAGCATTCCCTACACTTAACTTTAACAGTTTTTGAGTTATGAAACATTTTTGATTTAGGTAATTCATAAAAATTTACAATTTTAATAGGTCAAATATTTTTAGTTTTGTTAATATAGCATAGAAATCATAACCTGCATTTTGGTAGGTATTTACTGTTACTACAAATTTTGTAGTAAAGCAAAGAGAATAGAGTTTCGCAAATGTAAATTCAGAAATTTTAATTGTTCTTTGATCATCCTTTTTTTGAAATGCTTGAAATCTTATAAAAGGTTAAAGGATGAATTTCATTACTTTGAATTGAAGAAAATAGCCGCTAGATTGCAACTCTCCGGGTTAGCGTGAAAGTATTTAAAACCTTTGCCTAATTATCTTCGTTATTTGTTACTGAACTTCGTTTCGTTTTCTTACATATTTTCAGGTTCCAAAAAGTTAGGTCCAAACCTTTCAAATTTTTTTTTCATAAGAGACAAGAGGGGATATATATATTTCCTCGAACACACCATTCTCTTCTCTCAACAATCTTAGATCATTCTTCATGAATTTAGAATAGATTTAAAATAACGTTTGAATAATTTTGATTTTGATTCTCAATTTTCTTTGCTTTCGTTTAAAATTCGCTGTAACGGGAAATGCAGAATGCAACTATCAGCTGTTTTCGAGGCTATATCAACAAATTTAAAAATATTGAAAGTAATAAAATTGTAAATTTTTATGAATTAAATCAAAAATATCTTATAACTGAAAAACTGTTAAAGATAGATATAGGGAATGCTAATACAGATCGATGCAACATTTAATTCCATATATGATGGTGTCTTAAAATATTGCTCGTTCCATTTGAAAAAAAGTAGTTTTCTGTGTTTAAATTTCTTGGAGTGGAGTGGTATATTTTAGAGAGCCTGTAACTTAATAGATTGTGCTTATGGAATTTTTAAGAACCTTAAAGCCTCAACTACAATAGGTTTGTTCTAACAAGAGTACATAACTGTTAGAAATTGTATTGAACATGCGCAGTAATACTTTAGCGTTCTAGCAGTGAAAATTTTAAGTTTCTTGTTACCAGTTTGATGTTCTAGCAGCTGTGGATTGTAGTTTGCTGACAGTCCAAACAATTCACGTATTCTTTACGAATTTCTAATGGTGACATGCGCACATCGAATCATCACCGTGCACGGCCGCGCGGTAAAAATATTTATATTAATCAATCCGTGGACCTACTATTTGTGTTGAATCTGATGTAATGGATATATCTGATTATCTAGTACACAGTGTTTTATTTACTACCAATGAAAGTGATGAGTTATTTGAGGAGAGACAGCGACTAAAAATCAAATTATGTTGAAGTAAATACATTGTATTACTAAGACAGAGCACCAAAACAGCGGAAAATATTTATTACATACCTCTTTCCTAAGCAATTTATCAAACGAGGTTATTACTTGGCTTAATGAACAAGAACAACAATTTAGAGATACGGATTTAACTGACTTGGGACGAAATGTCGTTTTGAATCTACATACAATCAGGGAAACGTTCTGGCAAAGAAAAGTTCGAAACTAATTCGACAACAATTATGGATTACTCATGCGCATAAGAAAAGTACACAAACTATCAGAAATTGTTTGCTAGAACAAACCTAATATTACAAATAAAATTGCTTCAATAATAGCTGTCATATGTTTGTTTTGAAAATCAGATAGCAGAATCCAGATTTTTAAGAAAATTCAAAATATCTCAAAAATTATTCAATTTAGAGATAGGGAAATGTATTGCAATTTTACATACTTTTACATGTAGAATTCAAAAACGTAACCAAAAATATAGCATCCTATTTAAAATAAGCGAGTTGGTAGCAGTTTCCGATATAACCGGAAGTGACTGGAAATTAATTTTGTTCTATTTGAAAAGTTCCCTTTGAAATAACTCTGCCCCGTAAATTTCAAATTTCTATCTAAACGTCTACCTTGAAAACTTTTAATGGGCGGGTTGCGTGAATAACCCTGTATAACACTTCGTGATCGACATTGTTCGTGTGCGATCGGATACGAGTTGACTGTCCTTCGGAATGCTTCGCGTACGGTATACTAACACGCAAAGTGCCAAGTGAGACCTAAGTGAATTCGCAGATTTTTTACATTTTCTGGCCTAGCACTCTAGCAGCACCTCTGTTGTCTCGCAGAACCGAAAAATACAAACACAGATAAAGATTGTGTGGAGTTTAAGGAGTAAGTAGTTAAATGTTTCTTCAGAAAAGTTAAATTTTCACCTAATGAAAACTATTCCTTTATTTCTCCAAAGTAAACTCTTTTCGATGTATATTTAACAATCTGCACGGTAATTAAAAATTTTAAATATATGAAACGGAGAAATATTACACTTTCACGTTGTTAAAAATTAATTTAACATATCTGTGTGTTAAATGTTTCCGAACCGATAAACATGTTACAGATTTGAGGAGGTAAATATTATTTCAACAACAAAACTATGTTAAAAAGATACAAAATATAAAAAACAACACACTTTTAATGTTACTTCAACTCTGCAGAAAAGTGATTGTAACAAACACATGAATTACAATTAACAAGCTTTTATATCTTTTGCAGAGGAAATTTATTTCCTTCTTGGAGTTGCTTTTATCTCTTAAAATTTAACATCGTCGTATTTAACTACTTTGTAAATGGACGAGGGAGCAACCAAAAAGAGTAAAAACGGTGTTAAATCTAACTTCGCATTTTTATCTGCGTAGAGCCAACTAAGACCAGGTGGTACTTCAAATCAATTATACGCTTATGTAAGAAAAAAATAGGTGGCCTGGCGGATTGAAATATGCATTTGGCTTAGTAAAAACCGTCGACGATTAATGAAGGTAGACTGGTAATGCCATTGCAAAATAGGACGGTTTGTTTGAAAGCAACATCAACAGATCTTGCGGTGGGTGGGAAAGGTGGGGTACTGTTTACTCGTCCCTAGTGCACATAGGCGGCGTTCATTAAATGGAGATAAAAATCGAATATTACAAAAAATATACTTGTTAATTGAATGTCAATGAATAATAGATTATTCATTAGAAATAGAATTATTAATTTAATTAATCAATTAATTATATTGAATTAATTCATTAAATACAAATACACGCAATAAAACTAGTATGTACGCCTATGAGTTCTGTTGCGTTACACGACATCCGCCGAAAATTATCGACTGCAATTTGAAAGTAACCAATCACTAAGTTAATCTTAGTAAACACCCCTGTGAACTTGTTAGCTATATTTTAAAGCTCGCTTGCCCAGTCTACCTAGGTTAGTCGTCGGAGTATGATCAGGTAGGTAGGTAGCTAGGTAGACAGCTGTTATATTTCGTATAGTGTTTTTTAAATTTTTTAATAGAATTGTTTTTCTTTCACAAGGACATTCTACCTATTGAGCACTATAACATAAAATTATTTTGATACATACAGAGTGTTACGTAAAATTATGGAAACATGCAGCAAGATTTTTTTAATGAAACACCCTGTGTATTTTCTTATGGAAAGACAAAACACTTGATCCTCTAAACAGTAGCATATAAAACATTTGTAATGTTTTGAGTTACCAGAGATACGGTAAAATGATACTCAGGATGTAAGAACTACACTTATTGTTTATTAATTACTTTGTATTACATCTTATCGATCCGCGATCGGTATTTACCTGTTCGCGATTACATTTACTCTGCTATACATTACCTTACGCTCAGCTTATATTATATGGGTTAGTTGCAATATGCCAGAGGTGCATTTTTACCACTACACATTTATATTTATTTAACCAACTAAGAGTAAATTAATATTTTGTTGAAAACGGTCAACTTTTCAACTTCTCTTGAAATACTTACTGTAAACGTATTGTTTATCGTATAGCAATACAAATCGGTAATGCTATAAACTAAAGTATAAAGGATTACCTAGATATAAACTCTTTTAGTCTTTATTTGTTTTCTCAAATGTTCAAGCCTGTATAATTGTCAGATTTTCAAACTGCCGCTATTCATTTTTTTAAAAGCCACCCCCCATATCTCTTTTCATGAATAGATAGTGTTCATATTCCTCTTCAATTCTGTCATACGTTTTCTGCATTTAATTCTTACATGTTTTTTTTTGCTATAATAAACTTTTTACACTTTTACTCTAAAATCAATATTAAAAAGTTATTTAATGTACCGCATTTTAATTTATTTAACACAGCGCGCTCTATTTCATAAAACAGGTGGATAATATCTAGTTTACAATTGATTACAGACTCTTATTACATTATAATAATCGTATTTTTGTTGCAAGACAGTTCTTTTCTCATTTTATGTCACCTACTTATTGTAGGTACTTTTATTTTACACACATATATATATATATATATTTATTCTGTTACGTATTGTGGCCATCCCGGCTCCAGCCCGTCTCATGCGTCATCCCCGACGCGCCTTAGACCAGAAACTACGGGCGCTTCGAGATCACGTCAGCGGTAGAATCAATCCGAGACTCTTCGTCGCGTTCCAGGCCATTCTCGAAGAGAGAGCCCGATTTATAAATGCACGCGGCCGGGAGTGGGCGACAGTTCGAATTGAATTCAGCATTGGAAAGTTCGGCATGAAAGTTCGGTAGACGTTCGCTCGGTTGTTAAAATAAATCAGACATAAGTTTGTAAATAAATTATTGTAAGTTGTAAATAAATAAGTGTTACTTTTAAATAAATTAGTTTATTTAACTATTTCGTGTTTTGTTTTTAAAAAAAAATTAATAGAACCTTTAAAATCGCTACATTGGTGTCAGGTGTGGGGTTCGTGAAAATAAATAAACAACTAAATTGAATTAAATTTAAATAAATTAATAAACAAAGTGTAGCGCGAAAAAAAACAATGGCTTCAAAGAAAGTGCTGTTAAAAGATTTAAAAGTGACCGACTTAAAAGCTGAATTGGAAATTTCCGGAAAGAAATCGATTTTGCAAGAGAGACTACACCAAGCGTTACTAGAAGCAGGGGAGGATCCGGAAGTCTTTATTTTTGAAATCTCGAGAGGACCTGCAGATTTAAGTAAAATATTAGACGAGAAATTTCGGGAACAATCTGGAAATTTCAAAGATGAATTGCTGGAACAATCCAGAAGTTTGGACGAGAAATTTCGGGAACAATCTGGAAATTTCAAAGATGAATTGCTGGAACAATCTAGAAGTTTGGAACGAATCATGGCAGGATTGAGAATATTCGGGGATCCGTCATCAGCAGAAGTACCAGAAAATAATGAAGCCCAAACTGTGGTAGGACCAGCGGAAATTTCTAAATTGAAAATAAAACCACCGACGTTCGATGGGAAGTCATCTTGGCCTAACTATTTCAAACAGTTCGAAGCGGCAGCAAAGGCGAACAGATGGACGGCCAGTGAAAAAGCCACTTCGTTAATTGTGGCCTTGAGGGGGGACGCTAGCGATGTGCTACAAAAGATGCTGGCAGAGAAACAAGAAGACTTCCACAAGCTGGTGAACAGGCTGGAGATCCGTTATGGCCAGGCACATCTAACCGAGGTATACCATGCGCAGCTGAGAAACCGTTGCCAGCAATCCGGAGAGAGTCTTCAGGAATTCGAGGCTGATGTAGCGCGCCTAGCCCGGTTGGCATATCCTGCAGCGCCTGATGAATTCCTGTAATGTTTGACGATGTAGACCTTCGTAGATGGAATCCGTGACCCGGACAACCAGCAGGCATTGAGAATGGCGCACCCTAAGACATCCAAGAACGCATTGGCCTACGCTTTGGAATACGAGGCGGCGAAGCGAGTTTCAAGAGGACATGACAAGATACAAGCTGCCATGGACTTCCAAGAGGAGGAACCCGCTAGCGTCAAGGTGCAATCTGCTGCAGAGGAGCGGCCCAAGGAGTACGCCACCGCGGAGGATGTTCGCCGCATTGTGGAACAATTATTGAGGCAGAAGAATCCGCGGGTGTGTTGGAATTGCCAGGAAGAGGGACATGTTCGCAGGCGGTGTCCCAAGTCCAGGCAAGAGCCTCCACGAAGGAAGCCGCAGGGAAACTAAGCCGGGTCGGTGCAGAGGGGCAAACGTCGATCCGTATTCAAAGGTCCCCAAAGACAGAAGCCACGAAAGTAATAGCCCTGCGACGATTAACCAGCAGCGTCTTCGTGGATGCCACCATTGATGACATCCCTCACACCATGTTACTGGATACGGGTGCGACGAAGACTATCTTGAGGCCCGACGTTATCAAGTCGTCAAGACGCACCGAACCGACTAAGTGGAGATTGAGGACAGCAACCGGAACATCAGCAACTGACCATGGTAAAGTAGAAGTGAATATTACCATTGGATCGACGCCCATCAAACACTGTGCCCTGGTAGCAGAAATAGAGGACGAGGCGATTCTGGGCATGGATGTCACGTGTGCTCATAGATTCCAATTGGATTTGAAGCGTGGCGTGATGGGTTCCTAAGCTTCAGTTGTCTTAATTAACATTTTATTTAAGAAAATCTGAATATTGGAACAAAAGAAATTCACCGATTTTCATTTATTTGTTAGGTTATTAATTTATTATTTGTACAGGGTCCGGCAGTCAAACCTGACGCTTTTAGTTTGAATGTCATCCAAGGATAGGAGCGAAAAATTGGGAAGAAAACGGTGTAATTCGATTCCACAAGTGTAGAAGTTTTGTATTCATGGAGCACTGGCGCCATAAGCGTCGCGCTTTCGTCACAGAGACGTATTTCAAAAACGGCAATTCCGTTACGATCACGCAACGAAAGTTCCGCCAGCCCGGATTTCAATGTTTCTCCCAGCGGAAGGATTCCCACACGGAATTGTTGTGGGTGTAAAACTTTCGCACTACGTTTTCAGCTACGCCAAGGAGGAGGGGTGGGGTCTGTTCGAACCATCAGAACCCCGGAAAACATTGAAGTTGTGCGTAACGCGATGGAACAAAGTCCCCGTCGATCTGATATAATTTTCCACACGTGATGGTTTTTTAACAATTCTTTTTTACATTAAAAATTTCCGGGCATCTTCTGTCTTCTTAAAAAAAGAAATATTTTCTATGTCGAAAATTGTCTGTGTTATTCCCTCTCAAAAAACGTCAGGTTTGACTACCGGACCCTGTATAATTTTTTTTAAGTAAAACTATTTTGCATTAAGGTAAACACTGCTGATTTATTATTTGTTATGAACTATATCGAATCAATTTTAAAATATTGTTAATAACCACAAAGTAAAAGTAACTGTATTGCAACAAAAATATGATGATTATAACAAGAGTCTGTAATCAATTGTAAACATAGATATTATCCAACTGTTTTATGAAATAAAGGGCGCTGTGTTAAAGAAATTAAAATACGGTGCATTAAGTAACTTTTTAATATTGATTTTCGAGTAAAAATGTAAAAAGTTTATTATAGCAAAAAGAAACTGTAAGGATTATATACACAAAACCTATAACAGAATTGACGAAGAACATGAACAATGTCTATTCCTGAGACTCGCACAAAAGATTCAACAGCGCGTTCTCACCACTCATGGTGAATCAGTGCCGTGTAGATCCTGACGCGAGGTGACATATTATTAATTTCTTCGACAATTTTTTGGAACTTGTTAAATACATAACTTTTTTACATAAATACTCAGAACAGATATTCGTATGAGCTTGAATTCAGAAGCTTTTTGGTTCCGTATCAATAGCTCCTGATATGCAGCCGATGGTTAAGCTTCCTGTTAAATTAATTTTTTATTTATATATCTGACATGATATGATTTGATATATAAAAATTACCATTTAATTTAAACTCGACTTCGTTATAGATGTATTGATGGCAATAATTTTCATTTATCTTCATCTGAAATATTTCCGTTATTGTTGAAACTTATTATTAAATAACTTGACACAAATCAACCAAAGATAACAATTTAGCAATAATTCGCAACCGAAGGAAAAAATGAGTGCTCGACGGGCTCTTGTTCGCAGCTAATCACTAAAGCACGGATTTTTAGGCACTCAAAAAGACTAAATTAGGCAGGCAAATAGGCAGTTAATGTCAAATAGGCACACTTTTAGGCAGCCTCAAAAAATTTAGGCGTTTAATAATATCTCCTCTTTCGTCGTTTTATAATAAAAAAATAATATTAATGCTTATTTCTGTTACTTGGTCATTTATTAAGAAATCGGAGGAATGTATTGTAAAAACACTCTTTAAATAGGGAGCAAAAATCGTCGTTTAAGTTTAAATCCATTCAGTACCTAAGGTGGTTTTCTTCCTGGTAATTCGAGTACTCAGTAATAGAGGACCTCTTTACAGCTTTCCCTTTTAGGGCTTGTCTATTTTTCTATGGGGCTTCTTTTCATACACTATTAAATCACCCACACCAGGAATATTTAAATTGGAATACCTACTTGCAAAAAGGGGTCGACGATAAAGTTAAAGAAAAAAGAAAAACGACAATGTTTAAATTTGAACAAAGATATAAAAACAAAATAATAAGATGGACACTTCTGTTCACAAAATTTTTGATTTTGCGAACATTTTATAAAAATTACATGAAGGTGAATGTGAAAATTGGAAACGCAACCGTTGGCGAAAATGATTCGATGAACATCAATTAATTTTTTGAACCGTCTCTTCCTGCGGAACCGTATTGCGACATCTGTGCGAGTCCCCCTTTTGGTCCCACTAATTTAAGTCACTGGAGTGCCTTAAGTTGCCTATCCTCAAAGAATTGAGAGGTGTTTTTGGACCGAGTTCGCCATCTTGCGTGGGTGAGTTTCTCATTCGCTCAGTGTCTTTATTGCGTAGCTTATTCATGTTAATGTATTATAAAAACTACTTATCGTAAGAAGAGTTAATATTTTGGCTAAAGCTTGTCGCTTGGGCCCCTTATCGCCTAAGATAGTTTGTACTAACAATTAAAGCGTGAAATTCTTTCGTGAATAATCCTTTTGGCAAGCAAATACGTATTTCCACGCACAGAAAAAACAATTCATAAAAATTAATTACACAATAATTACCCATTTTAGGCATAAAATAGGCAACAAAAATTTTTGTAGGCCCCTTAGCTATAAAACTAGGCAAATACTTAAAATAGTGTAAAAATAGGCACATAGGCACGAAAAAATATACATCTCATTCTAATTAAAGTTGTAATCTAAACGTTTAAAACTTAATTGCCTATGTTTTTTGTTAAATAAAATTTTAGGGAATAGCCTAAAAATTCGGGCTTTACTAATCACGATACCCCCTACTAACGTCATGCCAATGAAAACTGAATTCAATCTGCGAGTCTCTGGTGATAAGAGATGGATTGAATAAGGGTAGTTTGAAAATTTGACAATTGCATAGGCTTGAACATATGGAAAACAAATAAAACTAAAAGAATTTATATCTAGGTTATTCCTTATACTTTAGTTTATAACACTACCGATTTTTTTTGCTGTACGATAAACAATAAGTTTACAGTAAGTATTTTCATAGAAGTAAAAAATCAGACAGTTTTCAATAAAATATTAATTTACTCTTAGTTGGTTAGTAAGTAAGTAAGTATTTTATTGTAGTAAACAACAAAAAAGTGTTTTACAAAAGTAAAGTCAATAACGTAAATAACAAAAAAATGTTTTGTGTGTTTCAAAAATTCAAAAAATTCGTCAATCGAATAAAAAGAATTGTCTTTTAAGAGTGACACTAATTTCAATTTAAATGTTTTGAGCGACCACTTTCGTACTATTATTGGTAGTCGATTATAAAGTTTAATATATCTATTATTTGGTCCGTTTTTCGATTTACTTAACGTGAAAAATTGAGTATGTATATTTTTACTACGTCTAGTACTGTAGGAGTCAACATCTTTATGAAGTACAAAAGTATTGAGGTGACAATGGGTAAATACTTCTATTTGTCCATTGTCACCTCAATACTTTTGTACTTCATAAAGATGTTCATGCCTTCGCATTGCAACATAAAAACAGACGGAAAAGTTTGGATCTGAAATTCACAAAATTTCTACCTACAGTCGTCGTCTTTGAAACCCAGATTTCCTATTACTCTAATAGCCTTTATTTGAAGAGCAAAAACTCGGTCAGCTCTAGGACAATGTCCCCAGATCAGTATAGCATACGACGTTAAGGAATGAAAAAGTGCATAATAAGCTGTAAGTAATGTTTGCCTAGAGGCCTTCTTGGCAAGGTTTCGAAGTAGGAAAAGTATTACTGCATAATTTACCAGACAATTCATTAATGTGAATTCCATTGTAACTTTGGACCCAGATGAACACCTATAAATATAAATATTTTATGGCTACTGTTTAGAGGATCAAGTTTTATGTCTTTCTATAAGAAAATACCCAGTCTGTTACATTTTAAAAATCCTGCTGCATGCTGCCATTACATATTTTACGTAATACTTTATATGTATCAAAATAATTTTAGGTTATAGTGCTCTATTGAGCACTATAACTACCTATTGGTAGAATGTCCTTGTGAAAAAGAGAAATTATATCTCGTTCTATAAATGAACTACGTAAGAAGGAACGGTTAAAAAGTCACCCTGTGTATTTAATTGCAGTTTTGGTTAGTCCTTGAAGAGCTGGTGAAAATGGTATAACATTTTATTTACTTATTTTGAGTATTTACCGAGTTATTTTTCATTTTATGGAAAAATTGGGCCATATTCGATCGATTGCTAAATTATCCTTTTTAATGATGCGACGTTTAATTTCGGACAAAAATATTTCTACACATCGGCAGGGAGACGTGGGGCAATGAAAGCCTGCGGACAATAAGAGCTGGTCTGGTTTAGGTTTAACTAATAAACGAAAACACTCGAAATTTGATGGAGTAGTACCCCTTCGCACCCATGCCGCACTAAATATCCGTTTCTTGCAAAAAACAATGCATAGTAATAAGAGTGAGCAGTTGTTTCAAATTATAAACTTGTATTGTTATTTTTCGTAATTTTTAATCGAGAAAGTAAGCAGTCAGATACAATTTTTTGGACAATGTTTTGATTTGACATTACTACTATTATCTATGCTTATTTTCTAATTTTCATACCTAAAATATTACAGTGTTTTAGTTTTGCTTTTCCTCTTTTGTCAATTGCGTTTCCCTGTTGATTTTCCAGATTACGAAACGTCAAAGCCATTTTGCAAATGACATTCCTTATTTGTCAAATCTCTTTTCGTTTTTAGATAATGCTTTTCACACCTTTTTTTATTACATACCTAGCTTCTACATTTAAAAATTAAAATATGTTCTACTATCAATAACAGTACGGTTAAGTTCACGTATTGTAAAATTAATCAGTTTTTCAAATGGAACACCCTATACCGGCTGTTTCAAATTGAGTGTGCACTGAAGGGATCTTTTAAACCGTAAGAGATACAAATTTGGTTAAATGGAAGAAAAGTTGCACGAATCAATGCCTAATTCATATTCATTCACAGAATAATTTTTTTCTTATTTCTTCTTGAGATATTGATCAAAATGTAAAAATGTCGATTTTCTTTTTTCCTCTGTATCTCTCGTATTATAAATAATTTTGAAATTCTGATTTAACTTTCTACAGGCACTTTTTTATTCTGCTTCGAATAGAGGTGGCAGAATTGAAGTCAAACGTTTCGTCTCTCCACAACCATCATCAGTTTCGATTTTTTAAATACAACGTATATCTTTTAATTATTCTATTCAATAGCATTTTTTCTACTGATTGCAGTAACGTATAACAATTAATACTTTTTTTCAAGTAAAGTTAAAATATGATAAAAAAGAACTTGATACAGTTTCGTCATGATTTATTTAATAAGTAAATTTATTCCTTAGTACTTTTTTTACTTACTAAATATTAATACCTAACATTCAAATGTCGGAAGAGGAAGAATCAATAAAATAAATCAATCAATCAATAAAAAATCAAAGGACTAAGATTTGGTGATCTTGGAAGCCACGCGACAGGTCCATTTATACCTATCCATATATTAGGAAAAGTTTGGTTCAAATAATTTGTTGTTATTTCAGCATTATGTGCTGGTGCTCCATCATTTTGAAAACACAATTCCCTAATATGATTTAGAGGAATGTAATCTAAAATGTTTTCCAATGCTGTCCTTAAAAAATCGATGTAACGTTCAGCTGTTACATGATTTTCGTAAATGATCGGATCAATAATTCTATTATGCCAAATACCACACCAAACATTTAAGCTGAATTGTAACTGTGGTCGCACTTGTCGAAATCTTTTTTATCTACGACTAAAATATAATGGAAGTATTATATGTGTGGTTTGTGAACAATAATGCCATGCAATATTCTATTAGGGAATAATGACGAGGGATTAATAGTCATTATTCCCTCTTGCTCACCAATTACAAAATTTCTCTAATCAAATAATACCATGGCAACAAAATACACAAACTCAAAACTGTCATTGTTACACGTGTAGTGTTTGTGAATTTGTACTGAAATGGATGAAAATGAAGAGTCTTTTACTTGTATACCTCTTAGTCGTAGATAAAGTAGAGTATACTACTCGCAATAATGGCTATTATTCCCTCGGAGTGTTACTCCCTCGCGCTGCGCGCTCGGTTCGTAAATACTTTTCCTCGGGAATAATAGCTATCATTATTGACTCGTGGTATAATCTACTATTGATTCTCCCTGGACCAATATCTATGCATATTTCTATTAAATATTCCCTTGTTTATAAAATTAGCCTCGTCAACAACTATCTCGTATAACAAATTCTTTTAACGGATACTACAAATTTGCACTATCAGTGTCCGTTAAAAGAATTTGTTATACAATAGCTAAAGAGACAAATATTAAATAATTCATTGAAATTTACACTATAGCTAAGAAAATGAACTAAATATTTGAAATTATGTATTAAATAAAATTTTCATATAAAAATCTGTATTATTTAAGCTTCAAATTAATATCAACAATTAAGTGTGATATACCATTACAATCAGGAGAAAAAATGCCAACAAATACGATAATAAAAAGGTATACGTTATATTTAAAAAATCTAAACTGAGGATGGTCGCGGAGAGACGAAACGTGTGACCACAATTCTACTGCACCTACTTGAAGCAGAATTCAAAAGTGCCTGTAGAAAGTTAAGACAGAATTTCTAAATTATTTTTAATAAGGGAGTTACAGAGGAAAAAAGAAAATCGATATTTTTACATTTTCACCAATACTTCAAGAACAATTAAGAGAAAATTGATTCTGTTAATGGATATGAATTAAGCAATGACTGGTGCAACTTTTCTTCCATTTAACCAAATCTGTAACTCTCACGGTTTAGGAGATCCCTTCAGTGCACACCCAATTTGAAACAGCCGGTATATTATAGCATGTATGGATAGCCCTTCTGTGGTATTATTGGACAGCTGTCCAATAATACCACATTTTATAGGCTTAAGATTGATAACTTGTGAGTTACAAACATTTCTCGAGAATCAACTTACAGAAATTCGCTGTAAAGTATTTTCATTCGTTTCAGGAAGGTTATCTGTTGCATTCATCAGACAGTTTGTTTTTGTTCGAAGACGTTGATTTTGCATTTCACTATACGTCGCAATGAGCTGTAGATACTTTGGTCACAGTATATTCTCTAACCCGTAGTATCACTCTATGAAACAATAATTTCTGCATATTCTTTGCGCAGGTTACTGCGCCGGTATCATACTCAGCTGATCAAACAGCGCGAATATTGACTTCCAGCACGCATCCGATGAGAACTTGTAAAAATTTTAAAAATTAAGGCTACAATTATTTTATGAAGAAGTGTCTAGAGAAGCACACATGCCCTGCATGTTTAGAATATGCTAACAACTAATATAATATAACGGTCACTAATTTGCTTTCATATTCTAAAGTCTATGAAACTGTGTCGAGTCAACCATTTGGGAAATTAGTAATGCCTTCTGAAAATTTTATTCATTATATACAGGCACTGGAAAGTGTTTTTATAAATAAATTTCTAATATTGTCGGTAGAAACAGCCGTGGGAAATAAAAGCATATTTGAGTGAAATTACGTTTGAAAGCCCATGTGAGAATTTTCCCCATGATTTTTATTTGTAAGAGTGAGAATTTTTTATACTTTAAAATTTGTTAATCAAGATTTTAAAGCTCAAAAAACCAACAAAAAGTGTAATAAATTAGCTAATTTACAGCATTTGTAATATTTCTGTATTATGGTAGAAATTCATTTATTTCACATTATAGAAATTGGAATTTCAGGATATGTGGAAGGTTACACGGGAAAATCACAGCAAACTACATGTGCTTCTTTTTAAAACACAATTGCATATTAATAATCACCAATTTTCAAAAATAGGTCATAAAAAGCCATTGGTAGTGTTTCAATTTCTGATTGTGATATTTAAATTTGAATTGGATTGCGTGTTAAATTCATTACGCAGTAATCTGGGCAAACCTAAAACAGTTTCATGAAGATCAAAGTGCCGACAAGGAGTGAGACTGCTGGTTAGAGAATATACTGTGCTTTGGTTATCTAATTAATAAAGCCCGGATTTTTAGGCGCTTAAAAAGACTGAATTAGGCAGGCAAATAGGCAGTTAATGTGTAAGAAATAGGCGCGCTTTTAGGCAGCCAAAAAAAAATTTAGGCTTTTCATAATTTCTCCTCTTTCGTCGTTTTATAATAAAAATAAATAAAAATTACCGCTTATTCTAGTTACCTGGTCATTTATTAAGAAATCGGAGATAGGCTCTTAGGGGCTTATGAAACTGTACAAGGGAATCAAACACATGATTCGCTGTAAGGAATGTATTATAAAATCACTCTTTAAATAGAGACCATAAATCGGCGTTTAAGTCAAAAATCCAGACAGTACCTAAGATAGTTTCCTTCCTAGTAGAGTAGTTCGAGGACTTAGTAACAGAGGACATCTTTACAGGTTTCCCTTTCAGGGCTTTTTTATTTTTCTATGGTGCTCTAGACCATAGGTTCTCAAACTAATTTCGTCTACCGCCCACTTTGAGAATCAATTATTTTCTAGCGCCCCCTAAACTTTTTAACTTTACCACATCTAAAAAATCACAATCGCAATCATTACTTTAATAACTTTAGTTAAATTATAAGCTGCCATATATGAGTCTTGTTTCCCGCAATTTTCTCTGTACCCTTTATCGCCCCCCTGTAGGCCTCTAGTGCCCACAAGGGGGCGCTATCGCCCACTTTGAGAAAGACTGCTCTAGACGAAGGGTCTTCTTTTCGTAACTATCAAATCACCCACACCAGGAATATTTAAATATTGAAATACCCACTCGCAAAAAGAGGTGGATGATAAAGTTAAAGAAGAAGCAAAAAATTACAATTTTTAAATTTGAACAAAGATATAAAAATAGAATAATAACTTTTGTTCACAAAAAGGATTCGGCGACCATTTTATAAAAATTACATGAATGTGAAAATTGGAAATGCAACCGTTCGCGAAAATGATTCGGTGGACATCAATTAATTTTTCAAATCTTCTCTTCCTGCGGAACCGTATTGTTTACATTATCAAAGACTGAGCCGTTTTTGTAATTTGCGACTGCGAGGTTGCGACATCTGTACGAGTCCCCCTTTTGGTCCCACTCATTTAAGTCACTGGAGTGACTTAAGTTGTCTATCCTCGGGGGATTGCGAGGTGTTTTTGGACCGGCTCCGCCACCTTGCGTGGGTGAGGTTCTCACTCGCTCTAGGTCTTTACCGCATAGCTTATTTATTTTAACGTAACGTAATTGCCACTTATCTTAAGAAAAGTCAATATTTTGGCTAAAGTTTGTGGCTTGGGCCCCTTACCGCCTAAGATTGTTTATACTAACAATTAAAGCGTGAAATTTTTTCGTGAATAATCCTGAAGTAATTTTATTTAAATTTAAAAATTTTGAATTTCAGTTTTCGGCTGTTTAGCTGAACACGTATAGTATCTTTAAAACGTTTTAGCAAGTCAATACATACTCCACACACAAAGAAAACAATTATAAAAATTAATTATACAATAATTGCCATAATTGCCAATTTTAGGCATAAAATAGGCAACAAAAAATTTTGTAGGCGCTTAAACTATAAAACTAGGCAAATACTTCAAATAGTGCAAAAATAGGCACTTACAAGGGAAGTATCCGAACCCGAAAATCCAAAAAAATTTGAAACTTTGTGGGTTAGTAGTTCACCCTAGGGTAAGCACGGAGCCATTTTTTTTATCGGCCCAAAATCGCTTTAAGTGGGGAAAAGCACCCTTCGAAATTTCTGCGATTTTCGGTTTTCTGCGAATAACTCGGTAACCAGCAGAGATAAAAATTAAAATTATATGGCAAAATATTTGTCTTTCAATGCTCTATCACATATGTAAAAATTGCCACCCCTTATAATTTGAAAATCAAAACTTACCCCCTACCACCCCAATATGAGAAGTCAAAAAAATAATTCATTGCTCTGGGTGAGTAGTCCACTTCGGGTGGAGTGCAACAAAAGTTTTTTAACACTCAGAAAAAATTTTTAGGGGGTGAAAACACGTCTCATACGTTCTATGATTTTGAGTACTTGGCGATTTTATTACAGGAGCTCTTAAATATTAATATTGCATGTCAAAGTATTAATTTAGAAGTGATTTGTGAAAGTCATATTTAAATATTAACATCGATTACAGTTCAGAAATCTAGGCATATCTTTATCACATTACTATTCTAACGCACGTATAGGTACATACAGAGTTAGTTTTATTAATGTTAACCCCCCTTTATTATTTTAATTGTTAACCAATTCAAAAAATTTAAAAATTGCTATTATATGGATTTTTATGTAGATTTCACTTTTTCTGTCAGTTTTGCGGTAGCGTTTTATATGTATTGAGTGGACAAAAAATTAATGTTTTTAAACGGAACACTGTATATTTTTACAAATTTTTAAGCCTTGAGTCACTCTGATAACGTATATAAATATCGTGTAATTGGTTTGCTAGTTTTTGTGTTATTCGTCAATTGATTGTCGTTTCTTAAATACTCCAGATTACCTAGAAGTATTATTTTAAGAAATAGAGAAAAACTTTAAATACAATAGTTGTGGGATTTTGTATGTAATATCTTTTAGAGGTCTCACAAAAAAACAAAAGCGCATCGCAAAGTGCAGAAAAAATTATAAATTTTGTTTTTTTAAATACCCTACATTGACATTGGTCAATACAATGAAATATCATTAATTTCAAAAACATATAATATTTTAATAATAACAGTAAACTTTATTCTCGTATTTAAAGATACAAAAACAAAAAAAAAAACTACATAATTTTGATTTAGCAAAACAATAATTTAAATCGAGAATCATAAGATTGATAGTTGGATGAGCGGTTTGTGAGATATTTGATTCTAAAATATCAATAAATTAATATTTAAAAAATCAGGGTTTGGAAAAATGTTTTTATTGTTAATTTATATCGTTCCAAATATTCAAATTTACGTTGTCATTTGCTAACTAAAATAGCGATTTAGAAGTTTTTAAACATTTTTTCCCTGTTTATATGTTAATATATATACATATTGATTTTTTAAAATCAAATGTATCACAAACAGTTGATCCAAATATCAACATATTATATGTTTTTCAAATCAGCAAACAATGATATTTCATTATATCGAACAACATAGGGTTGTTCCATTTAGAAAAACAAAAATTTAATTTTTTCTCCACTTTCTGATGCGCTTTTGTTTTTTGTGAGAGGTCTAAAAAATATTAGATACAAAATCCTACAACTATTGTATTTAAAGGTTTTCTCTATCTCTTAAAATAATACTTCTAGGTAAGCTGAAATGTATTTAAAAAACCACAATCGGGTTTTCAATAAATTGACGAATAACACAAAAATTAGTAACCCAATTACACGATGTTTATATATGTTTGTTATCAGGGTGACTCAAGGATTAAAAATATGTAAAAATATACAGGATGTACCATTTAAAAAAATTATTTTTTTGTCCACCCGGTATATACAAAACGCTACCGCAAAAGTGATAGATAAAGTGAAATCTACATAAAAAATCATATAAGAGCAATTTTTAAATTTTTTGAATCAGTTAACAATTAAAATAATAAAGGGGGCGTTAACATTAATAAAACTAACCCTGTATGTACATACCTGTGATGTTAATATTTAAATATGACTTTCACAAATCACTTCTAAATTAATACATTGATATGCAATATTAATATTTAAGCGCTCCACTAATAAGATCGCCAAGTACTCAAAATCATAGAACGTATGAGACGTGTTTTCACCCCCTGAAAATTTTTTCTGAATGTTAAAAAAATTTAGCTGCACTCCACCCGAAGTGGACTACTCACCCAGAGCAATGAATTATTTTTTTGACTTCTCAGATTGGGGTGGTAGGGGGTAAGTTTTGATTTTCAAATTATAAGGGGTGACAATTTTTACATATGTGATAGAGCATTGAAAGACAAATATTTTGCCATATAATTTTAATTTTTATCTCTGCTGGTTACCGAGTTATTCGCAGAAAACCGAAAATCGTAGAAATTTCGAAGGGTGCTTTTCCCCACTTAAAGTGATTTTGGGCCGATAAAAAAAATGGCTCCGTGCTTACCCTAGGGTGAACTACTAACCCACAAAGTTTCAAATTTTTTTGAATTTTCGGGTTCGGATACTTCCCTTGTTAGGCACGAAAAAATATACATCTCATTCTACAGATCTTACGGTTGTTACAGATATGATATGAGCACAATCGCTCCATAAGTTCTGTTGCTTGTTTGCTTGCATGAACCCTGTTCGATGTTAAATGACTTTTTGGAACATCGGAATGCGATCTTTAAAGTTTTGAGACGCTATAATTTTCTGCTACTATTTTATACTACTAAAAATTGTTTCATTGTTTTCAAGTTGTCAATTTTCAGGCAGAAGAATTTCACGCAGAATTGTATGAGCTACCTTGGTATATGTGCAATAAAAAATTTCAAACTGCTTTTAAATTCGTTGGCTTCAATGTGATGGCTCCAGTCACTCTCTCCGTGGGGTACATCGCGAATTTAAATCTCAACTTCTTTTTATGGGTTAGAACTTTAAATAAAGGTTAAATTTTTTAATACGTTTTTTCTTTTTTTTGCAGGTAGTGAGAAATTTGAATTCTTACAGCATTATGTTGTATCAACTAAATCAGTAAAATTTAACTAGTACTTTATATGGCCGTATAAATTCGTTTAAAAAAAACAAATATTTTATTCATGGCAAGGATTTGCACGATAGAAGTACAGTTCATTTTTCCTTTATATGCCGATCATATAGATCTGAGTTAAGAAAATATACAACGAAACGACATGACACGACAAAGGCCGCAAGGCCGTTTCACGAAAGTTAGAAGTAGGTAGATAGCTATACACTGTGTTGATTCGTTTTTCAGACATAGGGAAATAGCACGTAAAATTGAATATTGGCTCGCCTGTAAATTTTAGAACAAAAGGTAAAGGAAAAAAATTGTTCAGAATTCTGAAATGCATTTAATACATTATTTAAAACTTTAATTTTCGCAGCTATTTTCTTTTAAAATGGCAAAAATCTTAAAAAATTTGAAATTTTTACACTTACAAAAGTTCGATTTCTCTTTCCGTTTCATAATTATTGTAATAAAGTGTTATACTACCGAAGAAAAAATAGTACTTTTAAAATCCATCGGGAAACTCTTTGTAGGGATTTATACGGATCGAAAAATACCTTATGCGAATACCATTAGTAGGATTATTAAACATCTTGAAACAACAGCATGGACGAATTATGCGAATATAAAAAAATATCGTTGAAATAGAAAATGAAAATTACTTTAATGTATTAGCAATGGTCAATGAAAATTAAAATTTAAGTTTAAGACACATCAGTCAGAATTTGGGAATTCATCATTCAGCTTTTCATTGTATCACAAAATCTTTTAAGCGGACACTAAATAGCGCACAAACACTTAACGTTTCGTCGTCGTTCGACAGCTTCGTCAGCGAAACGTTAAGTGTTTGTGCGCTATTTAGTGTCCATTTAAAAGATTTTGTGATACAATTTTCATCGGACAAGAACCAGCTTTAATTATATAATTAATATATATATAGCTTCTCATGTACTAAAGACATAGATATGAAAATTTGAATCGTTTAAATGTCACAAACAACGAGAAATTTTTGAAGAGGACAAATTTCAAAGAATGATGTTTTCTGAAACTATCTAGGAAATATGCACTAATGTTAGAAATCTTCTACAGCGAATACTCTTTAGTGATAAGGTACACGTAGAACCCCAAATCCTCAAAATTTTCTATATCGAAGTACCTACTCAAAATTTACATTAACTGTCCCTAATCGAAGTCAACACCATCAAATTAAAGTACGGGAAGGAATTTTAGGAATCATTAGTCCGTTTTTTATCGAAAGATCCCTCATCGGTAACAAGTACCTCCAATTGCTGCAGAATTCAGTAGGATCCACTTGAGATCTTGGGATAGACCATGAAATTTGGCTGGCTAAAGCATGACGGTTGCCCTGCGCACAATAGTTCAGTTGTGCGAAACTTTTTAAATGATGCATTTCCTAATCACTGCTAGGGAGAGAAGGTATACTGGTGCTTAAAAGTATCCGAATAAAAAGCAATAAAATAGTTCGAATTTGACCCTTTTGATAAACTTCCACAGTGCCAGGCGGTCACGCGGTCGTCCGAATACTTTTATTTCGCCCGAATACCCATTAACTGGCCGGCACGTTTTCCCGATTTATCACCAAGTGACTTTTTCTTCTAGGATAATTTAAAAAATAAATTGTATGATTCCCAACAAAATGTAAAGACATTAAAAGAAGCAATAATTGCCGAATGCAA
This sequence comes from Dorcus hopei, assembly GCA_033060865.1. NCBI lineage: Eukaryota > Metazoa > Arthropoda > Insecta > Coleoptera > Lucanidae > Dorcus > Dorcus hopei. The sequence goes on along the minus strand of CM065426.1, from coordinate 55,394,106 downwards.
CAGAGTATCTCAGTATCAATTAACAAACATGAGGCACGAATGTTATGTCAATAAGGATATTGTTTAGCTGCATTTGAACACATTATTTAAAAATGTTAATTTGATATTTTTTGTATTGTCATAGTCACGGCTAACTACTAATAAATTGTCAATTTTCCTGAAAACTTTCACTATTTTTGAGAATATGAGTACAAAATTTAAAAAAAATAAGTATCGCTTTAAGTGCATTTTAGAATTCTGAACAATTTTTTCCTTTACCGTTTTGCTCTAAAATTTACAGGGGAGCCAATATTTCTAAATATTTAATTCTACATGCTATTTCCCTATGTCTGAAAAACGAATCAATACAGTGTATAAAAGTATTTTGACTTGTCAATCGATCGATCGGCAGATAGTAAAAAATGACCTGTAGTAGTATTTCATTTTTGCATATCTCTGTGTATATAACACTGAAACTCCCACAACAATTACCACACAGACCAATTAATTGCACACTCTGACAATAATGTTGAAAGCAGTTTTAATGCAAATATAATTTAGTTACGAAGTAAATAAAAGTCGGACAAAGCAATTCTGTCGACTGTGGAATGGACCGCATTAGCGTGACGTCAGAGAAGACACGAAATTCGAATCCGAGTCATTCCCATTTTGGTGTGAAATAAATTGCACCTTACATCAAAAAGCAATAAAGCTCACCTTATAAAGGTGACGCTTAAGCCACTTGGATGCAAGTATTAGAAATATTTAAGACGCGAAATAACCCAAAATGAATAACTTGAAATTTTAACTAAACATCTGGCTTAAATCATCAGTCTAAGATATCAAAAATATTTATTTATAGCGAAATGAAAATGAAGTAATACTGTTGTCGTATGTACGACAAGTATGTACGAAAAGTTACGTAAACGTAACTTTTCTAATGTCAATATAATCACTACCTGCAAAAAAATTAAACTACAAAAAACAATCCATCTTACAAAAATATACGTAGAACATGCAAATAAACCTAAACATTGATGATTAACATCAAGGGAAGAGGAGCTGATTGAATTACTATTCCTGAACGAGACATTTCTTGGGTCGACAAGTTGCAACAACGATTAAACTGGTTGGAGTTTTGCCAGCGTATGGGAGAACATCATCATGCTCAAAACATCCACTGTCTGTGTTGTGGCCCAGTCAGTTATTCATTGCACTGAAACACACTAAATATGAACGCAAAACTCTTTATTCACAATCTATAACATTTGTGTCCAGTACTACTACTCAACGTCGACCGACTGACCCAAAACCCTCTTGTGACTCAAACTTATGTAATCAGCAAGAACGAGCGCGATTAGTGGTAGGGTGAATCTTCGGCTGATCTCCACATCCCTTCTTCCTTCACGAGTTTCAGTAGAAACAGTCGGTGGAGCAGGAGATGAGTCCTCGGATTCCTCTGGAACCGCCTCCAATGGTGGTGTTCCTGAGATAGGATCTAAAGATTTCGATGTAGATGTCGTAGATGTTGTCTGGGGTAGCCGTTTTACATGTACCACATTTCGTTTGATCACCTTCCCATCTCCACACAGTCATTCAGTTCCTTTCCTGTTTAGCACTTCATATTCTGTGTTGCCAAAACTAGGTGTCAATTTATTTGGGAAGATCACATTTTTCACTACCACTTTGACTCTTTGTTTTATCTGATCGACGGTAGCTCCTCTGTTACAATCCTCCTTCCTTTTTCCCATTGTATATATATTTTTCCCTTTTTGTATGAGGTCTCTATCATGTACCTCATCTAGTGTTTCTTCAGTTATATCCTCCACACAGGCGATTTTTTCATAATTCGCTTTTTTCTTCACCGATTTTGACTTCAAAGGTATCGTTATAATTGCTGTACTCTGCATAACTTAATTACTTATATGTTTTTGTACATATCGCCGGAGGTATGTAACTCACACTAATAATATTAAATTAGTCCTGTGTGGCACATGCCTCCGGCGATTTGTGACATGAACTTCGTAAAACGATGATTAGTCGTGAAGCTGATAAAAAAAGTTCGTCGTCTAATGGCCGATTTCTTCACCGTGTCTATCCTGAGATTAATTTATCTGTTAGTTGGAATATTTCGTACAGTTCGCTGAACACAACTATATGTCACATTCTAACTAACAGATAAATTTAACCTTAAGATAAAGCGATGAAGAAATCGGGCATAATAATAATAAGTTACTATAACGATTGCCCAAACAAGCATGGTTACTGCCTTTCATGTTTTAATAAATATCCCACAGAATTCGGTATTCTTTGTATTTTCCTCGATTTTTCTTTGTGAATTAACAAGATTCTTGTGTTTTGGATTATTTCTTCAAAGCAAATAAGAATTACATAAGTAATAATTGAAGTGAATTATAGTCAATAATCTGATTTTAACCCTTCGTCGGGCGCGCATGTATCTCACAGATACACAGCTTTATATTTTTACTGCCATTTTTGTGTTTAGTGTGCAATACCATTGCACTTTTAGGTATGCTATCTCTGATCATTTGACAACAAAGAACAACTACTGCGGTTTATAAATTTTTAGTTTTAGTGTAGCAAATGAAGTAGAAGATGCGCTTTGTGTGTGGTGGATACAGCGCGACCGGTCATATTTGTTCATCGTAAGTCATAAGTATGTTCATTTGTCATATCTTTTCGTTATCAAAATGGTCAGACCTAAAATAACTACACCATAACTACACAAAACCATTCAAAAATCGCAGCAAAAGTGGTACATGCGAGTTAAGCCTAAGTAGGATGAAACAGCTTGACTTACATCAATAATTATTTATATTTATATTTATTTATACCGTAATATTTTCTTTTAAATAGACAAGTCTAAATAAATAAATATAATAAACAAGTAAATTCATGTAAATAGTTAAAATTATATACTATTAACCGCATGTATCTGAGGGATACAGCGCGACCTCTTACGTTTCAAAAGGCGCGCGCCCAACGGAGGGTTAATAATAAAGTCTAAAATGCAAGATATATTTTATAAAATTGTTTTTATTATTTAAACCGTGGTCGTTTAAGGCGCGGTTTAGAAAATAAGTAAATAGTAATATTATGGTACAGATTTCTCAGTCTAGAAAGTCTAACATTTATCTAACAATGAATTAGATGGCGCCTTGATGAATACGTACAATTTCCCCGCGGTATGTGTAGCACAAAAATAATTACATACTACAGTACCCCTGCGGTATGTACCGCAGTTAACGTAAGGTAGGATTTGCACCTTCCGCAGTCAACGTGCTAATAGGCACTGCCGACAGCGTTTGACATATCCCTCGACTATTTGTGGCCACCATACCTTTGAACATAGTCTACTTCATTACTGTTTCTCCTGGATGGCCCTCATGTGCTAATTCCAGTATTCGATTTCGCAGACTTGTTGGAATAACAAGTTTATTGCCACGCAGGAAAATAGGTACCTTGGACGTAAGCTCTAAGCGAAAAGTGTAGAATGGGTTGTCATTATTAGCCTTCCATGAATTATCAGTAAGCTTTTTTAACGCTTCAATGATCTTAGAGTCCGTTTTACTTGCCACTACGATTTCCGATATCGACAATGTCTTTGAAACCATTTATTTCATTATTAATTATTATTTAATTATCGTCCGTATATGCTGTTCATTTGGCTCATCAAACACCGAGTCCGATTCAAGATTGCACAATCTCGACAACGTCTGCTATATTTGATTTCTTAGATTTATAGATTTATAGATTTATATTTATACAACTTCAAAGCTGAAAGCCTGTAGTCGCAATAACCACTTTTCTATTCTCGCAAGGGACTTTAAAGTAGATTTAAAGATGGCCTTTAATGGCTTATAGTCAGTCACCAGTTCAAAGTGCAGTCCCGCCAGAAAAAAGAAAAATCGCTCAACTGACTACACCAAAGCTAGACTCTCTCTCAGTTTGGGAATATCATCGTCCCACTGCAGTGAAGCTTGCGAACGAAATAACATGACCGTTCCAGCGCAATTGAGCTTGCGTCCGCGAGTACTTGAGTGCGGAGCTTTTGATCAAAGAAGGCTAACGTTGTAACCTTCCTAACTCTTTCTTAAGCTTTTCCAATTTTTCTTGTTGAACTGACCCCCATGCAAATTTCGTTTCGTTTCTTATGAGTAGTCGAAGCGGCTCAGTGAGATCACCAAGATCAATTCTTCCACATAAGTTACGAGGCCTAAGAAACTCCTCACTTTTTCTTTAGTCGTAAGAGCTCGGAATTTATGAATTACTTCTACTTTCTTAGGATCAGGCTTTATTCCATTTATTATTTATTTATTTGTTATCATTTATGCCCCAAGAATTTTAGTTGACCAACCTTAAAGTGACATTTCTTTTCAAGTAGGACATTTTTATTTTTCAGTATTTCAAGGACATGATAAGGCTCATGATAAAGTGCCTTTTTTAAATTTCTCCTCGTGGTTGGTTGTGAATTCTCAGTTGTGAACCAGCCTTGCTTGAAACTGGCGTATATCATAACCTCACGTTTGGAAAATCATAATTTAAAAAAAAATCTTTACTAACAAATTTTATTCACAATTCAAAGTAAAATCATAATAGGTAATCAAAATATCCACCAATTTCATCGCAACGGACTTGGATTCTAAGTAAAATTCATTTGCTGACGTTGAAGAGCATACGAGGATTATTGTTAATTCCCATTATTTGACTTGGCGATTCATGCACATGTTCCCTTACGTTTTCCTTACTTCCTTTTTGTGGGACGTCCACTGCTCTGTTAGCGTAAAAAATCTGTCGAAAAAGCTTAACCACCATAATTCAAAGACGTGCGAAATTTGTCATAAGGAAGCAAAAGATTCGGATATTTTTAAGAAAGCTCATGGAAGCAGTCCTGAATAGAATAGTGCCACTTGCCTTCAATTTGACGGTCATTTCGAAAATAAGATTCGATCATAAAAGTTTAATGCTCTGGCAAGAGAACCATATCAGTACGTTTTCTTAATTTAATAAAATTGGTGTCATGCGGTGGTGTCATGTTATTTCATTTTCAAACGTCAAGTCGATTGAAGCTGGTTCACCATTAACAATTCATCGCCAACTACGAGAAGAAATTTTAAAAAGGCACGTTATAAACATTCATGGTGTTCTATTTCACTCTTCCCATACAGTTTAGATAGAAATTTGCAATTTACGGAGGAGAAATACTTCGAAATGATCTTTTCAAATAAAATAAAATTGACTTCCAGTCACTTCCGGTTACACCGAAAATCCCTATTAACTCGCTTATTTTACCAATAATATTGCATTAAATAACAGGTGATCAAACTCTTTTCTAATCAGTTGACCTATGGAAATAAAATCATCTGTCTTTGATTAATTCATTATTTCAAATGCCACTTTGATCGATGTTAGATCATGTGTAGATGCGCAAGTGTATAAAACGCAATAAAGGGCGTACGTAATTAGTAAATCATTGAATTTATTAAACCCTGACTGTAGATGTTACATTTTGGCGACGAGAAAAAGAAAAAGTAAATGTAAAGTGTTAAATCCGATAAAGAAAAGTGTTAAGTATTAAATACGGCAAGGGATTACCCGGAAAAGTTCAGTTTACAAAAAACAAAAAATGGCAGACTCAAACATTCGTGTGCCGGTGTTTGATATCAGTGAAGCGAACATATTTCCTCGGTAGGAAAGATGGATACGTGCATTCGAGCTATGCATGCCAGCTAAAAATATTGTCGACAATAACCGAAAAAAGGCTTTGTTGCTGCACTATGGAGGTATGGGTTCGCAAGATATTTTTTACGCCATTCCAAATGCTTACACAGTTCCTGCAGGCGAGGATGCCTATGTTCTAACAAAAGAAGCCCTCACAAATTATTTTAAACCGAAATCAAATACGTCATATGAGAGGCATATTTTTCGAAATATGGCACAAAAAGAAGGTGAGAATATTGCACAATTCGTAACTAGATTGCGACAGCAAGCTAGATATGGGGAATTTCCTAATGAAGACGAAGAAATCCGTGATCAAATCATTGAAAAATATTTCCACAATGAGGTGAAAAAACGAGCACTAGAAAGGGAATCCGACACTAAAAGAAGTTATGGACATTGCTTGTGCGATTGAAGATTCGATGCAACAAATGAAAGTTATGGATGGTGAAACGGTGACAAAAGTGAGTCAGGGCAAATCAAAACCGAAGCCAATGTTTTCGAAGAAGAAAATAGTGACATGTTATAGTTGTGGTCAAGAAGGTCTTGACCACAACTATGCTGCGTACTGGTGCGTACAGATGATAGGTGCCCAGCAAAGATGAAGATGTGTAACAAGTGTGGGATACTTTCTCAGTAGATAAATATTATTTAGTTAGCGTAAATTAAATTAAAAATTCCGATTAAGAATTAGCAGTTATTCATTCGTTCGTTGTCACGATTACTTGTAACATATCTTATACTTGTCATATTATAAAAAAATTAATAAAATCTTAAAAACACAAGTTTCTTTCTTCGGCAATTCCTACAATTTGGGGGCTCAGCCGGGATAGCGATAAAGAAGTCGGAATCGCTAAAAAAACAAACTTTGTGCAGCAAGACGCAGTGCATCGAAGACGACAAAAGGTGACGGCTACGAAAACGACGCAACGACGTAGTGCTAGCAAGAAAGACGACGACGAAGTGGACTTGTTAGAGGAAGGCGTTATTCTGCAGCATATCCTAATGCTTGTACCTGGTGAAACGTAACCAAACAAAACTTACGACGCATTCAAATAAAAGAGGGTGACTCAAAAATAACAAAATGGAGAATTTAAGCCACATACCGCCGATTAAGACAAATATCAAACTTGCATCCCGTGTTTTGATTTACGCTTTATATAAGCTAATATTTGAAGAAGATGGTGATAGACGCAGTCGCCAAAAATACGTGAATGTGTTGGATTTACTTTCGATGAAAATTCAGGCGAGCATAAAGCGAAACTAGAATTTGCAACTTGTTTTTCGGTCGGTGATCTAACTGCGATGTGTAACATTTTGGGTTTACCGTACACAGGAACTAAAAAACAGCTCAGGCAAACAATTATCAAAGGGTTAATGGACATTAATTCGTTAATACCACATGACGACGACATAGACGAAGATGATGAAGACGAAGAAGAAAAAGATGTCAATGACGAGGAGAATGATGATGAAGAGAAAACCGATGATGGTAGTACAACGAGTACCAGACTTCACACTGCACGAAGAAATAAGAGTTCAGTTAGATTTGCTTTAAATTTCAAGGACGTCGAAGATTCAGTGTAATCATTCAATGGAGGTAACTCCTACTCCGTAGAAAGGTGGATAGCTGATTTTGAAGACACCGCTGGTCTCTTCGAATGGAACGATTTGCAGAAGTTAATATTCGCAAAAAAATCGTTAACAGGTGTAGCAAAACTATTTGTCCAAAGTTAAGGTGTAATTAAAAGTTGGGATACACTAAAGAAAGTTCTAAAGAAAGAATTTTCTTTAAAAATGTCTAAAGCAGACATCCATATGATGCTGAATAATCGAAAAATGACACGCTCTGAAAATATACAAATATACAATATACCTTGCTATGAAGGAATTAGCTGCTAGAGGAGCAGTTGACGATGAAAGTGTCATTCAATATATCAATGATGGCATAAATGACGATGTTGTAAACAGGCATGAACGGTCCAGTGGTAAGAGGACCGGCCTTGCAATCGCTTGGTCGTCGATTCGAACCGCACTCGAAATTTTTCTCGAGGGTGGTCGGTATCGACTTTAGGCACCCTTCAGTGTTGGGGATAAAATTCGACACTGCTTCCCCTTAAACGGCGAGAACGTTGGAAGTAACAAAGCCATGGAACACTTTACACACACTCAAAATACACTCCCGCTCCTGAGGTCGTGACAAGTCTTTGATTTAGGACGCCGTTGGGCAACCACCACAGATAAAAAAAATTTAAAAAAAAATAATATTGAAGTGGAAAATGCTAACAATTTGCCTTCTATAGCAAATAAAATGTACAAACAAATTTTCCTAGGAGGAATTAAAATTGATACATTGATAGATACAGGCAGTCAACTCAGTTTGATTCGCGAAGATGTGTACTCAAGCATTGATTTTCCAAATTTATCTGATTCCAATATTGTCCTGCAAGGTTTTGCAAAAACACTTGGATATTTACAAACAGTTGTACATCTTGATAATGATGATTTGCCTGTAACTTTGTATGTTGTGCCTTTTTAGACGCAATGAAAATGAAAGTTATCATAGGTAGCAATTTTTTAAGTGAAGCTGAAGTTAGGATTAGTAATGATGGTGTATCAATTAGAAAGATTGAATCGCAATGTTACTTAGCTCAAATTAACCAAATTTCAGATGAAGCAGACTTAAAAGTCAACCCTGTAGTGAATAAGGAGATGGATAACGAGATAGATGACGTAATTAGTTCTTATACGCCAAAAAAATGTAAAAGTACTGATATTGAGTTAAAAATAAGTTTAAATTGTGAAAAACCTATATACCAACGTCTGCGCAGACTTCCTGAAATTGAAAAAAATGTTGAAAAACAGATTGCACAATGGCTTGAAGATGATGTAGTAGAGCCTTGTATTTCAGATTTTGCTAGTCCGGTCGTAGAAGTAAAAAAGAAAGACGAACATAATCAAGTAAAACCCAAAGTAACTCCGGTCACTCTAAGCAAATCGGTAGTGCCGGGAATCATCAAAAGTAACAATAAAGGTCAACCAAGGCGTTCCGTGGAGTTTACCAAAGAACTGACGGAAGTGATGGATTACGGAAATGAAGATTGGTCCTCTGACGTAGATGAACCGAAGACGATGAATCATCTGATAACGAAGACATCGATTCCGTCGAAGATGAAGACAAAAAACTTCAAAGAATAACGAAGGCTAACACAAATTTCAACACGAACTCGATGTTGAAAACCGCAGATATGAAAAACGGTCTGACGAGGATATCTGCAATTAAAAGGGATCAAGAAAAACAGGTTATCTACCAAATATCTATAGCAAAAACCGAACTTATGAATAGTAAAAATTTGAAACTTAATAGCAGTAAGGAGAATCTCCACTTTGACAGAGAACAATTACGACAACAAGCTAAACAACGTATTCTAGAAACCCAAGAAGAGTGAAGAAGGTTAAATTAAACGACACTTATGGTGTAACTCGAGTAGTGCCAGGAGAAGGCCCCGCGACTACCAGTAGTTGTGCAGAATATTTAAAATCGTGGATTGAATCATCCGAGACGTATGACTAATCAGAATGGCCGAGTTGTGCGATACTTTCTCAGTAGATAAATATTATTTAGTTAGCGTAAATTAAATTTAAAATTCCGATTAAGAATTCATTCGTTCGTTGTCACGGTTACTTGTAACCTTCGACCATACACTCTTAGACTGAGTATGCTTGCAGTTTGTTTACAGTCAACATAGGTTGGGGTAAGGGGAATGTTCAACTGCAAGCAAAACTCGACCTTAGAAAATTCCGCAAAATCCAACGTTTTCATTGGCTAGTTTACCAGAACCCTCTAATATATCGTGTCTTTTCGTTTCATTTCGACACTAGTGGCAGTTGTTAATGGTGTTTTCCTATATTTTCGTGTTCGAAATTAATCATTTCGTATTGAATTTCATAAAAAAAATAATCAAACTTAAAAAAGAATGGTGAAAGTGTGTTTCGTATGTTCACGAAAGTGGGAAAAGCCTTCCCAACGTTCATATCATTTGTAAGTTCCACGTGGCATATTAATATTATTAATTCAAAACAAAATACATTAGCGACCCTGACAGGAATTATATTAAAAATTAATTTTAATGAATACGTAGTTTATTTAATAAAATGATTTTATTTCAACATCAATAAAATATTTACAAAGGTATTCGTTTATTTAAAACCCTTTTGTTGTTTCAGAATAAATAACAAAAATAATAATTAATATATGCCAAAATAGAAACATTCCTGAACATATTGTTTAAGAACCATAAAATTGTTAAAAAAAGACTTCTTTGCATGTTATTATTAAGTATTTATGTTAATTAAAATTGCTCCCTAATGACACTCCGCCTCTGCCGACGTTCCTTTGTAAACAGTAAACCCCTTACCCTCCTCCCGTTGATGTTGGCAGAATTTTGCTACCTACGTCTGAGTGACATGCTTCGTCTAGGGGTGTATGGTCGAAGCTTGTAACATATCTTATACTTATCATATTATAAAAAAGTTAATAAAATCTTAAAAACACAAGTTTCTTTCTTCGGCAATTCCTACACAAGTGTCATTTTGCAATTGTGTGTAAAACAAAGTCGGTAGAAAAGAAAAAACCAGGGCAAGAAAAGGAAAAATCAAGCCAGTACCGGATGTCCAAGTAGATAAGTCTTCATCAGAAATGGAATATGCGTTTGGAGTACAGCAACGGGACAGCATAAAAACTGTAAGTTACAAATATGTGAATGCGAATGTTAGCGGTGTGTCATTAAGAATGCTGATTGATTCTGAAGCTTCGTGCAACATTATAGATCGTCCGACGTGGAACAATTGTAAACAGTAGAAAATTAAGTGTAAAGGCCCGCACAGAACATACGCGCATTAGACGCGAACGAAGTCCTCCAGCGCGTCACCGACGTAAAAGTAGAAACTGTTGCAACTTTTCCGCGTCTGCCGCGCGTCAAGCGAGCGTTTATTCTGTGCATACTGCATAAATGCATACCTACTTGGCGTTGGATCATCTTCTATTTGTCGTCGAGAACGCTTCCTTCGCGTCTAATGCGCGTATGTTCTGTGCGGGCCTTTAATCTAACAAATTTCAACAAATTTTCGGACAAAAAATTGTGTGCATATGGTCAAAAAGAAAACTTAACATTATTAGGGGAGTTTGAATGTAAAGTTAGTGTAGGAAATAGAGAAACAACGGCAAATTTTGTAATCATTGATGAAATAGGGCAACCGTTATTAGGATATGATACAGCGGAGAAATTGCAAGTACTAAAAGTTGGAGTTAAATTATAAGTTAGTAATGTAGAAAATTTTTTTAATGATAAAATGTTATGTAACGGGGTGGGCAAAATAAAAAAAATTCAGTTGACATTACCCATTGATAAAAATTGTACACCAGTCGCTCAGCCGTTGAGGCGACTTCCTTTTAAATTACGAGATAAAATACAAGCGGAAATTCAAAATATGATAAATTTAGATATTATCGAAAAAGTGGAAGGACCTACTTCGTGGATTTCACCGATTGTACCTATTACTAAAAAAGTTGGAAATATTCGTTTGTGTATGGACATGAGACGAGTGAATGAGGCGATTGTAAGAGAGCGATACCCATTGCCGATGTTAGAGGATATTTTGCCAAAACTTCGAAATTGCAAATTTTTTTGTATCCTAGATTTAAATAGTGCATACCATCAGGTAGAATTAGATGAGCAATCTAGGAAAATAACAATTTTTGTGACAGAATCAGGTTTATATCGATACAAGAGACTTATGTTCGGTTTGAGTTGTGCTCCGGAGATGTTTCAGAGAGTTCTAAAGTCAATATTGATGGGTTTGAAAGGTGTAGAAAATTTTATTGATGACATTATTGTTTTTGGAAGAACAGAAGAAGAGCATGATCATCTGTTACATTTGACGCTGGAACGGCTTAAGGAACATGGTTTGACTATTAATCCGAAAAAGTGCAAATTGAAGCAGAAGGAGGTTGTTTTTCTTGGCTTTGTTATTTCGGGATCGGGTTACAAGCCATTGCAATCGAAAGTAGAGGCAATTGAGAAGTGCAGACCACCACAAAACCGGGACGAAACGCGCAGTTTTCTTGAACTTGTAAACTTTTGTGGTGCCTTTATACCAAATCTTTCAACAATTAGCGCCCCTTTACGACAGCTAACAAAACAGAATGTTAAATTTACATGGGGTGGCAAAGAAGAAAAAGCTTTCAATAAATTAAAATCAGAGTTATCTCAGGCAAAATGTTTAGGAATTTATGACTCAGATGATCCGACAAGGGTTTTTGCTGATGCAAGTCCAATGGAACTAGGTACAGTGCTGGTGCAAAACGATGAAAACAACAATTGGCGAGTTATTTCATATGCGAGTAGAAGTTTAAGTGAATGTGAAAAGAAATACTCACAAACGGAGAAATAAGCTTTAGCTATTGTATATGCGTGCGAAAGATTTCACAACATGATTTATGGATTACAGTTCGAATTGATTACCGATCACCGAGCTTTACAGTTTATATTTTCTCCACGATCGAAACCCAGTGCGAAAATCGAAAGATGGATTCTGAGACTGCAAGGCTACAAATATAAAGTCGTGTACAAGAGCGGTAAGTCAAACATAGCGGATCCTTTGTTACGATTACCAGAAAACCAAATAGAGAAGCGATGGACAACAACAAGTGAAGATGAGCTGTATATAAGCTGGATATCCGCTGAAGCAATATCTAGAGCGTTGACTTATGAAGAATTAGAGGAAAGTTCAAGAACTGATTCGATTTTACCAGAAGTTCGAGAAGCACTGACTTCAGGAAAGTGGGAGACGTTACTCAGTTCCAAATTGACGATGTTAAAAGATGAATTATGTCTTATGGATAATATTGTGCTGAGAGGTACTCGAATAGTCATTCCCAAAAGTCTTCAAAACAGAATATTAGAATTGGCACATGAAGGTCATCCAGGGATTGTGGCTATGAAAAATCGTCTCCGTTCCAAAGTTTGGTGGGATGGTGGGGATGCTGAGAAGTTTATAAAAAGATGCAAAGGATGTCAACTTGTCCAGCGAACGAATAACACAACTCCAGTTTCTCGAAATTCACTTCCAGATAAGCCATGGACTACGCTAGCGATGGATTTAATGGGTCCATTGCCATCAGGGGATCACATTTTTGTGATAGTTGATTATTATTCAAGATTTTATGAAGTGGCAATAATACGTACAATAACTTCAGAGGCTTTGATAATAGTGTTACGTGAAGTATTTGCTCGTTATGGTATACCAAGGGTAATTGTATGTGACAATGGAAGACAAATGGTAAGTCGAGAAATAGAAGAATATGTGGCGATACAAGGGTTCAAGATTGTACATTCAGCATCACTGTGGCCTGCTGCAAATGGAGAGGTAGAAAGACAGAACAGAAGTTTGCTTAAACGATTAAAGATTGCACAAGTGGAAAAGAAAGATTGGCGTCAAGAGCTTCAAAATTATTTGTTGATGTATCGATCGACCCCGCATTCTACAACCGGAGTGTCACCAGCGGAATTGATGTTTGGTAGGAAAATTAGATCTAAACTTCCAGAAGTTACGATAGAGAAATCGTTGGACGAAGAAGTAAGGGATCGAGACGCATGGAAGAAACACTTGGGAAAAGAATACTACGATAAAAAATATCATACTCAAGAATCATTGATAAAACCAGGAGATACTGTAATTATTAAGCAACAAAAAGTTGATAAACTTACTCCAGAATATAGTCCAGTAACCGACAGGAAAAAAAATACGATAACAATACAATCTCCAGAAGGAAATGTGTTTCAAAGAAATGTAAATCATGCAAAGAAATTCCTTCGAAAAGAAAATGAAGAGCCGAAGATTGAAATAGAGGATGATTTACCTGAAAATGGTCTCTCAACATCCGAGACGTCCTTTGAAGGAAGGATCAACGAGAAATAAGAGGTAATAAGCCAGCGACCGGTACGAGAGCGAAAACCACCGATACATTTAGAAGATTTTGTTGTAAACTAGCCATCATAATTCAAATAACATTAGAGAATTTAAATAAAAAAAAATGTTATAAAAGATAAATAAATAAGAAGGGGTTTTCCGTTTTATATTTTATTTAAGAAGGGAAAGAATGTAGTGTTGTGATAGTATCACTAGATGGAGTAAATAGTACGGATGCGCGAATTACTGCTATTGATTATTAGAGAGAGATCGATGCTAGATCATGTGTAGATGCGCAAGTGTATGAAACGCAATAAATAAAGGTCGTACGTGATTACTAAATCATTGTATTTATTAAACCCCGACTTTAGATGTTACACACTTGAATTACATATTTATATTGCATTCCTATACAAAACGATAGGAATGCAATAAAAATAATGAACTAATCAAAGACACGTGATTTTATTTCCATAGGTCACTTGATTAGAAAAGATATTGGTCACGCGTTATAATACTGTGTTTTTTTTTAAAATGCCATAAGGGGTGTCTGTGGAAAAGAAAATTCATGTCTAAGCTCCATTCATGTACTTTAAATTGTCAGTTTAGGCATGTGTTAGATGCCAAGCTACGACATGAGTTTTAATTTTCATGGCCAACCTTTATGGCATTTTTAAAAAAATACACCGTATAATGTATATTACAGCGTTTCTATAAATGATTCTAACATCAAAGTAGGCATTGAATATTGCGTTCGATATTCCACCTCCTCTTGAATGTGTATTCTATTATCTGAGAAATGTCAGTGTCAACACTGTCATAAACTTGAAACTTTTAAATAAACCATTATTGCTAAAACACAACCCAGTATCAAATGTTTCAAATTGAGTTTACAACTTATTCCTTAAATTGATGATGTTGCACCAAATAAGCTTCTGAAAAAGATGTTTTATTATTTAAGAATTAAAACCGATGACGTTACCAATGACTGTGTTCAGTATCGGTGGTTAGTGGCACATGGTCATTTGTTTATCAGAGGTAATGCGATGTTAGAATCATTTATAGAAACCTTGTATAATGCAATTAAACGCTATTTTGAGTCAAAATAAACGCGTGAAACCTTGGAAACGAGGCACGGCGTTAAAATTTGGCGTGTTTATCCTCCAATTGTGAGTCAAATTTAGATCTACATTGGCTTAATGAATAGCGGTACTTTATGTATTTAGTGACTTTATACCCGTCTAGAGTTCCTGTATATAAGTTAGGTAAGAGTTAGGCCATGTACGATGCACGTTTTAATTGGTTGGAACCAGTTTCAAGGAATATATGATTTTATATAATTGGACATTATGCTTAAGTATTTCAGCATTAAATTGTAAGAAAGGAACAAATCGGAACTTTCCGTTTCGTACATTTTCAAAAACATTCAAAATTAAAAGGTATTTGGATAAGAAATGGTAAAATTTTGTAAGTATAATGGAGGATGCCAAATAGGTATTTGACATTTTCAGGATGTAATGGTTGTCCGATTTAAAAGAATAATTCATAAACAGGACGTAATTCCAACACTATTTGCAGTGATAACGAAAATAATCTCCTTAAAGACTAATTTCTGAAAACGTTTCATTTAAAGCTGTCAAATTTCATCAATTAATCTAAATTATCACAAGATTAATGAAACGCTAATAAACAGCTAGGTACTTTACGTGCACTTTTCAGAATAAAATTTTACAATATCTTTGGAAAGAAATCAGTGCAAAGGAACCAGTAAAACGTGCAGTGGTAAAAGCATTGCAATGTGAAATTTGACATCAAAATTGTTTGAATTACTTTGTTAAATTATATTGTAATATTCCATTACATGTTTCTTACGTATCCTTTTTCATTATCAGTCGGGAAGAACTATATTATTCAAGGTTAGTTGCTTTTTACTCGCATCCTAACGACTAATTTTTACGACGCCGCTGACCGACACGATACATTGCAATTTGCACGCATTTCGCTCACTGATAACCTTGATTAATATATTTCGTCCGCTGGCTGTTCATTATACGCTACAAATATAATTTCTTAAATAATACGATCAATCTATTTGTCATTAATAAATAAAGAATTATAGGAGAAAATGATTTAAAAAGTCAAGTGGTTTTTCATATTGGATCCACATGGCTCAACTCTTATCTAAACATTATACAGGAACTCTGTACCCGTCTAAAGTCCCTAGATAGATAAAGTACCGCAATTACCGGCATTTTGAGTCAAATGAAACGCACAAATTTAAAATTGAACGTAACAGATAATGTGATTTCAATTTTGGTATGCTTATTTTGACTCAAAATGGCGGTAATTCCTGTATTAGGGACTTTATACCCGTCAAAATTTCTTAAAAATCAAATTGAAACGACCATACATACTGCACATATACAGGGTGAGTTTTTAAGCGCCCTTTCTTCCATAGAACGAGATAGAATTTTCTTCCTTTCACGAGAACCTATTGAGCACTATAACCTAAAATTATTTTGATACATACAGTGTTACGTAAAATAATGGCAGCATGTAGCAGGATTTTTTTAAATGGAACACCCTGTGTATTTTCCTATAGAAAGACATAACACTCGATCCTCTAAACAGTAGCGCATAAAATATTTATATTTATTTAACCAACTAAGAGTAAATTAATATTTCATTCAAAATTGTGTGATTTTCAACTCCTCTTGAAACACTAACTGTAAACGTATTGTAATGATTCGTCGACACCAGCATCAAATTGTCTCTTGCGTCATAGCCGTCTAGTCGACGCGCCTTAGGCGACAGCCTGGAGAATTCTGACGGCGGAATAAACTAGACCAGACAGTCCGTCGCCTGCTTCTAGAATGTTCGCGAAAAACAACCCCGGCATATAAAAATGCACGCGGCCGGAAGTGGGACAGTTCGAATTGAACTCAACGCTAGACGGACTTAAAGTCGCTTGGCCGTTAAAATACATTAGGATTAAGTTTGTAAATTATCTAGTGTTAAATGTTAGTGTTAATTAGTTTGCTTGTAAATAAATTAGTTTATTAACTATTTCGTGTTTTGTTTTAAAATAAAAATTAATAGAACGTTTAAAATCGCTACAGTATTGTTTATCGTACGGCAATAAAAATCGTTAGTGTTATAGACTAAAGTATAAGGAATAACCCAGATATAGATTCTTTTAGTTTTATTTATTTTTTCAAATGTTCAAGCCTGTGTAATTGTCAGATTTTTAATCTGCCGTTATTCATTTTTTTAATGCAACCCCCCCTATCTCTTTTCACGAATAGATAGTGTTAATGTTCCTCTTAAATTTTGTTATAGGTTTTCTGCATCTAATCCTTACAGATTTTTTGCTATAATAAACTTTTTACATTTTTACTCTGAAATCAATATTAAAAAGTTATTTAACCGTATTTTAATTTTTCTAAGACAACGCCATAAAACAGATGGATAATACCAAGTTTACAATTGATTACAGACTCTTATTACATTATAATCATCGTATTTTTGTTATAATACAGTTCTTTTAATTTGTTGTAATTAAGAATGCTTTAAAATTGATTCGATGTAGTTCCTAAGCTTCAGTTGTCTTAATTAACATTTGATTTAATAAAATTTGAATACTTGAACAAAAGAAATTCACCGATTTTCATTTATTTGTTAGATTATTAATTTACTATTTGTATATTTTTTTAAGTAAAACAATTTTTGCAAACACTGATGTTTACTTTTGTTGTAAACTACGTCGAAACAATTTTAAGACATTGTTACTTACAACAAAGTGAAAGAACTGTATTACAATAAAATACGATGATTATAATGTGATAAGAGTCTGTAATCAATCGTAAACTTGATATTATTCATCTGTTTTATGAAATAGAGGGCGCTATCTTAAAAAAATTAAAATACGTACGTTAAATAACTTTTTGGTACACGCTCCGCAAAATGGTCGCTTATTTTCAGAACGAAAAACGTATCTTTAGCAACCTCAATTGTCATAGCAACACTTAGAGTCCGCTAAAAAATTTTAGCGATCTAGTACTTAAAGCTGCCATGGCAACACTTTAGCGGACTTTTTTTGAACAAGTTTCAATGAAATAAATCAAGTAACTAAGTATAAAATTCAACTCGTTGCTATGATTACCGATCATTGACATGTCTGATGAGAGGGACAATTTAGACTTGCTAATTCGAAATTTCGAGCAATTTAACATTGTTGGTGATCTGGCGAGCGTGTACCAAAAAATATTGTATGTACCACGTACGTAAAATGGTTTTTTTTAGGGGAATCATCTCATTAAGGACTCGGCTCCTTCGTCGCCTCGTCCTTAATTACCTAAAACCTTACTTTGCGTAGGGGAGAGCGGGGCAGGTTCGGACATGGGGCACCTCCGGAAAAGTCAAATTTACTGTTATAGAGTGCTATAAAACTGAACATTTCGAGAATATGTATCCTACTACAGTAGTAGGTCGTGGTCCATTATTGTTGAACAACTTCGATCGCGCATAATCCAATTATTTGAGAAAATACAAAAATAGGGTTCCTCTTATAACTTTTACTGCAGACATTGTAAGCTTTAACGGCTTGCAAACAACTTAGAGGTAATATTTATACTATTTACCTCAGATTTTGATACGTTTAGGCATCGCTAAACCTATGAAAACCTCATAACCTCATAAAATAGTAGATTCAACCCATGTGCGAAATTATAATTTGTCCCACATTGCAAAAATACATAAATATGTATTTTTGCAATGTGGGGCAAGACCGGACAAATCTAATGTCAATTTTTATGGTTGCAACATTCAATAAACCTTTTTCTTTAGAAATATCGTTTTGTTTCATTTAGAAATAAATAAATTCTGAATTTTATAGAACTTATTCGGATGTACCTCACTATGGGGCAGTTTCGGACAAATGCACCTTTTGTGGGAAAATATAACTGAACAAAAACAAATGCATTTTTTCATTTGAGATAAGCCATGAATGTTGGTAATCTGTAGGACTCGAATGAAAACCTGAATTTTCTCCTGGCTTTGAAATATTAATTTTTCAATTAAGGTGTTCGAACCTGCCCCGCTCTCCCCTACTTGATACATAAACTACTATTTTAATATTGATTTGAGAGTAAAAATGTCAAAAGTTTATTATAGTAAAAAAAACTGTAAGGATTAGATGCAGAAAGACTATAGTATTTAAAGAGATGTTGAAAATCAGACCGTTTTCAATAAAATATTAATGAACTCTTAATTGCTTAAATAAATATAAATAGTTTATGTGCTACATAAACAGAGGATCGAGTGTTATGTATTTCTATAGGAAAATACACAGGATGTTCCATAAAAAAATCCTGCTACATGCTGCCAATATTTTACGTAACACTCGGTATGTATCAAAATAATTTCAGGTTATAGTGCTCGATAGGTAGAATGTCCTTATGAAAGAAAAAAAATTCTATCTCGTTCTCTAAATGAGCTATGGAAGAAAGGGCGCTTAAAAACTCACCCTGTGTAAACCACAAACTTCAAAACAATAGTCTGTCAACTGAAAAATTTGATTACGGCGATTTGCAAATGTTTGGTTTTCAAAGCACAGGCATCTTTGATGATTTTGTAAAAATGAAAATATCTTATTTTTATAAATAAATAAAATTCATTTTGGGATCTTTCATGTCTTAAATATTTCTAATACTTCCGTGTTGCATACGAATGGCTCTAAAAGAGACCCTTGTAGACCTTCATTTATTGATAATGGCGAAAATGAACGAAAAATTGTAAGAAAATAATCTTTGGCAATATCAGCTTCGATATTTACACGCCAAAAATTAAACATAATGCTAACACAGCGCGTTCTGTGTGGTGCGGAGTCGTCTGCTAGAAGGAGCACTAGAGCATTCGATTATTTTCTTGTTCTTTGTTAAGCGTTTTGCGAATAAAGTTTGATTGAACCTCGTTTTTGTGTTTTACTTACGGCCTATCCGACAAAATCAGAAGTGTGATCTTGATTTTTTTTCAACAATTTCATCTAATTTTAGAGTAAAATTGAATAGGTGTACAATATTTTAGCTATAACTAAAGTTCGGATTTTATGTAAAAAGCATCTTTTTCATTATTAGGAATATCAATGTAAAATTTAGGATATATCCAAACTAAAGTGCATATTTTCTACATTTCGAACATAATATCGACATAATATTTTTAAAAAATCAATAATTAATTTTTATCACAAAATTAGGTAAGCAAGAATAAAAAAACACGCCGCTCTTATTTTTGCAGTTCACTGAAATGTTTACTGTCGTAC
The DNA here is from genome assembly GCA_033060865.1 of Dorcus hopei. NCBI lineage: Eukaryota > Metazoa > Arthropoda > Insecta > Coleoptera > Lucanidae > Dorcus > Dorcus hopei. The sequence continues at coordinate 55,374,098 of CM065426.1, read as the reverse complement.
TCGCCGGGCGGCCGTTACTATATTACTTTATTAGTTTATTACGGTCTTCTCTGGTAATGTCCCATCCTTAAGAGCGATCTTTCCGTTTCAGTATAGGGCGTTTTCAATGCATTTTTACGAAACGGAATTGGATGTAGCGTCTTTATTATGAAAGATAACGCGGAAAGAAAATTACGTACTTCCTTAAGAAATGATAAACTACAAAACGTCTGTTTTAAAAAATCAATATTGTCTGTCAATTAATAGATATTAATTGAGATGTTTCAGCATTTTGTAGACCAACTTTAACATTTTTTTTCTGGTACTTCTTGTTAAAATAATAAAAATCTAAAACAGACGTTTTGTAGAGCAGACCTTTCTCTATAAATACGTAAATTATTATGTATTTTGATAAAAAAATGTGTTAGCTGCAACGAATTCCGCAAACAATATAAATTCGTCAAATTTGAAGGAACTGAAAGTCGAACCAATCCCCTCTCCTTTCTAGGAGTGACGAGTATAAACGTAGTATTGAAGTGACACAGAAACAGTAATAAATTAATGGGATCCAAGTTTACAGGCACACTTAGGGCATGTTATGTTTACAGAGGTGTATAAAAAATTTCATATTCGTTATCGAGAAACTTTCAAACGTGGTTTAAGGAGCACCTACTTTACTACAAATCTATAACTGTTTTACGAACTCTCATTGTAGGTGTTACTGAATTTCTTAATTTTGTGTTCTGAAAAAGGACAGACTAATTAATTGATAATTAATAATAAATTAATTAATAATTAATTGATTAATATACAGGGTGATCAAAGTTGCGAAGTCGTTAAATGAGCAGAAATGAACAGTTTTTGCTCAGGATTACAATGATGATCTGAAAAAAATTATTACTCATCGCGTTCTCAGAATACTTACAGAAGTGTAGTTGTTTGTAAAAGACCATCATGTTTTGTTGGCAAATGAAGAAACATTAAATTTTAATTACAAATAATGCTTGCTGTTTCATCTTAAAATTAATAATAAAGAAGTTACGACGACATTTGTACATAGTTGGTGTATAGCATTATACCATGGCTTACAAGGAGCCAAGGATAAAAAAATCGACGTTTACTAAGAGTCTAAATTTTTAATAAAAGAAAAAACAATTGCACTGCTACTTGTTAAAATATTTGTACAACCATATTTTTTTAAATAGTAATGTACTATTTTTTTTTAATTCATTGGGTAGAGATTTTCTTTCTTTTTACTGCGATATCAACATTTCTAAAATGTGCTTACAATATACAGTATGTCCCCAGGTGGACTGAAAACAGGAAAAACTTTTTTATTTTCAAATTTAGACAAAAATGTAATTCTTTATAAAAGTTTTTGCTTGTTCGAAAACCATTAATTTTTAAACAAACCAGATATTGTTTTTCTTGAAATAAAAAATTAAAATTATGGAAAAATATTTTCAGTCGCGTCTCTATAACTCGAACCTCCACAACTCAAAATTTTCTGTAAGTCGAGGTTTACTTATGTCCCTGCACATTGTGTACAACTGAAATTTCTTTCTTTAACTCGAAATTTCTATAACTAATTTAAGTAATTTTCTGGTCCCTTGAGATTCGAATTATGAAGGTTCGACTGTATTTTATTCGATTTCAACACAGGTTTCAACTGTGTACAAAAATGCTTTATAAACATTATTAACAACATTGTCCGTGATAGAAATGACAGCATTACTCATTTTTGTTTTAAAACTGAAACATCGTTTTCTAAATTACTAGCGTAAAATATCCTCACAAGAAGAGTCCAATGGATTCAAATTCGGTGAAGGAACTGGCCAGTTTACAACCAATCCATTTATTTGGAAAATGTTCTTTCAAAATATTTCTTATAGTATTGTAAAATTGGCATGATCGAATGGGCAGGACATCCATCTTGTTGAAAAAAAAATTGACCATACTGGCTTCGTCTCTTAGCTGACTAACATTTGCGATAAGAGATGTCGTGATTATTAATTCATTACCGAACAAATTTTTCGCTTTAAATTTTTTGAATTTTCTCCTTTATTTTACTTAAGAAAAACAATTTCTGGATTTTGTTCAGAAAATTAATAATTTTTTTCTAAAGTAGAAAATAAAAAAGTTTTTCCTCTTCTTTAGTCCACCTGGGAACACACTGTATGTATAATGAAATAATTTTAAAAAAAACATTATTCAATAAGTAGGCCATGTTCATTTATAAAATCAAGATGCCTAAATAACTGGCAAATGATATCTATCTAATATGCAAGTAAACAACAAATAAATGAAATAAAGCATCAATTTTAACAATTTCTTTTGAATTTATATTAGTTAAAACGAACAGTTTTATACATTTCATAACAAAATTTTTTGAGTTGGTGCACAATATAATAATATAATTGCAAAAATCATTTTCTCATTAGTAGGTTTATATTCAAAATCAAGTAAAAATCGAAATAATTGACAAAAAATTATACCTATCTGTCTATACATGTAAACAACAAAGAAATGAAAGAAAGCATTTAATTTATTTATAGCTTTTAATTTATTTAAAATGAACAATATTATTAAAGAAAATAGTAGATATTATAAAACAGAATGGTGTCCGACACAAGCTCATAATTTGTTTATTGATTGTTTTTTTTTGCAACATCCTGAAACAGGTAAATTTTTTATTTTAAAAAGACACATTTTAGTGCAAAATTTTTTTCTCGATGGGCATTTGTTTTTCCGCTCTGATGTCATCGTAAAATTTTTTTAATGACAATGCTAACTTTTTAAACAGTAAAAATAGTACATTACATAAGTTTTTCGAAAAAAAAAAAAACAAGATCCTTACCGTCGTCTGAAATTTTATCAAGAATTTATGTTATGCTGCACTGAAAATCAGAACAACCGGTTCTTGGGGAATTTGATTACAATTTCGAGATTATTATTATAGTAAAATAAAATTGTATTTTTGAATTTTATTGTCTATTTGTTTTGAAAAATTTAATGTGTAAGGTACTATTTTTTTATATCGCAATTTTGCTAACAAGAAGGACGATCAAAGTATGCATGAAAAAGTTAGGGTTGCTATTAAAAAAAAATTAAGGATGACGTCACTGCGGAAAAACAAATGGCGATCAAGAAGATACTAAAATGTGTCCTTAAAATTATAAATTTACCTTTTCAAGATTTTGCAAGAAAAACATTAAATAAAGAAATTAAGAGCTTGGTGGGTGATTTTATCACCACCGTGTATGTTTAAATGAATAGGTTACGTTTATGGTGGATTGAATATAATCAACTAAAGTAAATTTCTAATGTTGTGTATTTGTCTGAGTACAATTTGGGAGTCTTTCAATGAAAATAAAATGTACAGAATAAGCACGAGGCGGAATATTGTTCATTTTAATTGATATAAATTCAAAGGAAATTGCTAACGTGATGCTCTCTTTACATGTTCATTTATTTGTTTACGTGAACACATAAATGAACGTGTACAATCTCAATCAAAAGTAATGAAACGTTCAAAACCGAAACGCTGTAGTCAGAGTGCAACGGTGCCGAGTCAGAGAAAGCGCAACGTGTTGTGGGGTTCCGAAGGACTTCGGAAACATTCGTTCGCCATAAGGCTTCATCTCACTCAATATGCTCGGTATCTTCTCTCTCTGACTACAGTGTTTCGTTTTGAACGTTTCATTAGTTTTGATTGAGGCTGTACATTACTTAGGCATAAATTGTTAATTATTAAGACAACTTGATTTTGCGCATAAACAAAGCCTAGGTACAATTGAAAATGATGTTTTTAAATTATTTTCTTATTATAAATTCAGAATCAACATGAAAATCAGAGAATTTTTGCTAATTTAACCGAATTTCAATCTCAAAATTAGCAATGTTGGGCAATTTAAATTGAATACCCGATATACTAATACTAATACTTCCATTTTTTTCTCTTACTTCCTTGCATGTTAGCTTTTTTCATAATCGCATACTTAACAAAATATTTATGACCTATAATGACAACGAGATAACGAGGACGGGACACACTATCCTTGTTAGATTTCACTTCCCCTATTACTTTTGTAGTGGGAGAAAAGATTTTAAGGGGAGTACAAAAACCGCCGCTCCTCGAACGGAAAGATCGCTCTTAAAATGGGGCCTGCAGATGTGTCGGATTATCTGAAATCGTGTGCAAGTGTATAAAGAAAAATTACCGAACGTTCCTTTACCTCCCGAACCCGTTATTACCCGAAGGCATATTCCACGCGAATAACTTTTCTAGTATAAAAGAAATTGTGTTAGATTTCACTGATTCTGTTGAATCAATTGCAAAATCTGAACGAAAAACGTGATCACAGTTAATCTACCGTGAATGTATCTTACTCTAGCTCTGTTCCAACCACGCTTTCTGACCGTTCAAGAAACCGTCATAATCAGTTGCCCACCGAAATAATGATCGATGTTGTCAACTTTGTCGAGTGTAAAACTTTGATGAGTGCATGCTTGTGACGGTTTCGAAACGATCACAAAGCGTGCTTGGAACAGACCTTCTGAAACATGCAAAACACACACATACGTTTGTTGCTAGGGTAACGTAATTATTAAATGACAGCAATGTATTAAAGCGTGTATTTTATTTTGAAACATAGGGTGAGTTCATAGGGTGAGATCGCGTTTACGCTCGGATCAATCGGAGTTCTTTTTCTCATTCTTACCTTACACGCAGTGAAACGCAGTCGCTCTCCCTCACACTTTTGATCAGAGCGTACTCCGAGCGTAAACGCGAACTTGCCCATAGGAGAAATAAAGTAACGGAACAAAATTTAAAAAAATTAATTAAGTACACAGAAAAAAATTAATTTAATGTAATGAAACAAAAGTTAAGGAATTAATTGCATACATAGAAAAAATACATTTAAGGTAATGGAACAAAATCAAAAACTAATTTAACAAATTTTCAAAAATGCCGCCGTTGACGGCCAAACAGTATCCTAAGCGACTGTAATTCGAAATTCGAGCAATTTAACATTAATGTTGGTAATCACCAACATTAATGTTAAATTGCTCGAATTTCGAATTGGCGAGCGTGTACCAAAAAATATTGTATGTACCACGTACGCAAAATGGTTTTAAGGGACTCATCTCATTAAGGACTCGGGTCCTTCGTCGCCTCGTCCTTAATTACGATTCGTCCCCTAAAACCTTATTTTGCGTACTTGATACATAATAGTATATTATCAAAGTATCAAGTTAAGAAAAGTGAAGTTTTACTAAACGAGTTTGGCTTGTTTAATTACGAGTGAGCGCAGCGAACGAGTAAATTAAAAGCCAAATGAGTTTAGTAAAACACTTTTCTAACGAGTTGCGTATACTATTTTTTCGCAATTCATACAATAACGTGTTTCATTAATGTTTAATAGAAGTGACATTAATCACTGTCACATTAATAACTGTCACAATTGATGGACAAAAAATCATAGTAGTTAGTACGTTGCTATACAGTAATAGTTGCTATGTTGTAAAGTAACCCATTACTGTACGATTTTGAGGATATTAATATGATACGTTACTGAATGAGATGCGAAAAACTACTATTATCGTATATGCTCAGGAGGTATTTCTCTTGCAGCCACTAGTATTTTATTTTTTAAACTATATTGTTTATAGGTTCTCCATTTAAAACTTATTTTTGATACATGCCCAAAGAAAGAAATCATTTGGAGACAGGTCGGGTGACCTTGCGGACGAATCTTCTGCTCCTCCACGTCCTATCCAACCAAAGAATTGGTTTAGAAAGGTTCAGACTATCTGAGAATTGTGCACCGGCGCACCATCATGCTGGTACCAAACCTCACCATCAATATTGAGGGCCGGAAGAACTCTGTGCTCAAGCAATTCTAAAGCTACATTCACATTCAATTTCGTGCCAGCATTAATTCGTAACACGAAAGTTTGACGTATGTTTTCTTATGATACCATTTACATTGGCCAATGTAAATGGTATCATAAGAAAGCACACGTCAAACTTTCGTGTTACGAATTCAGCATCCAGGACTGCGTCGAATTTACGTTCGACAGTGGGAGCGGATGAGCTGATTCCACTATTTGATCCAGCTGATCATGCTTGTTCTGTGAACTCGTGAGTAGCTCGCGTTGACGAAATAGCCCGTGCATATCGATGGGGAGGATTGGAAACGGTACGAGTCGTGGCGGAAAGGTTAAAGGGAACGGCAAGACGATGGTACGACTCTCATGATTTTATTCATATCGATTGGTCTGAACTTAAAACATCTTTGATAAAACAATTTGAAAAGTCATTACAGTAGGTACAGTAGGCCGGTACGGTGACAGTTTCAAGGTCGCGCGCGCTCCGGATGGATGGTGGCCATCCGAGATTAGGGTGGGGGGGTTCGTTGAGGGACCTGGTGGGGGCTGAAGAAGTTGTCTGTGAAGAGGTCGATGTCCGGAGGCTTGAACATGTTTCTACGTGTTGTGCGCAAGCAGACTAAACAATCCCGAGAAGTAAAAAAAAAGGAAGAGCATAAGCTGAATTATTAAGGAATTTTTGTTGTTTTTTGATTATTAAATTTGAAAGTAATATTATGTTGTTGTTGTTGTTTTAAAAACGTTGAATAAATATCAAAGGTGGCGGTTTATTTATTTATTATCGGAATATAAACATTTTAGAAGTTTGGTAAGATCCCTACGATGTAAATAAAATTAAGTTAGGAACTTTTGTTCACCATATTTTAAGTTCTCGCATTGTTTGTCTTTGTAATTTAAGCCAACATGGCCACCTGTTAACGGGATTAACTACAGCCACAGCCACAGGTTTGTTTCAATTTTCTTAATTAATGTATTATTTTTTAAGCGCAAATTCATTAATTCTGGATTTGAGAATGGTTTTTTACCGAAGCATGTCATCTGCTCTTTAGTTCTTGTACCGATGATCGAAACATAATTGAAAAATTACTAAGAAGTTTTTGTGACCTTCTGGCACGTCGTACTCTAAATTGTACTATAATTTCTTTGGAGCCCATCAGAAAACTGAGGGCCGAGGAGGCTCCTGTGATTCGATGTCATGAACAGAACAGCCATTGAAGTACTTACTTATTAAGACGATACATTGGAGGCGGAGGTGGTGTAGCTCTCAGCAATCTGCTATTTAAGATTAATTAATTATTTACTTAAATAATTAATCTGAATTTAAAAAAAAATAATAACTTACTTTTCTATAAAATATCCTTCAATAAATATCTAGTAATGAGGTAGCAGTTCAGTTAATTTATTTTTCGCCTAGCATATGTGAAAGTAACTCATATTAACCCTAAAAATGTGACGGAAAGTAATGTTTATCTTCCCTAGGGCTGCTAAACTCATAACAACACGATTTATAGTTCGTAACCTGGCAACACATTTACTTTCATTTGCGCGCTTTGACATTTCACAGAATTTTTCATTAAACGTCAATTTTAAACAAAGTTTGAATTTGATTTAGGCTAGGCGAAAAACAGTTGTGTGTCACACATGCAGAAACGCATTAGCAGCCCTTAGCTATGAGCTGCCCTCACTTCGCTTCGCTCGCTCGTGCAGCTCATAGCCGCGGGCTGCTAATACTCACTTTCTGCCCTTGTGACACAATATACTATTTTCAACTAGCATATTGCTGTGTTGTGGGTAATTTTGTACCCACGTTGATGGTTTAAGTGGTTTTGGTGGTTTGTAAATTTTCCCCTTTTATGTTTCTAATTTTTTTTAACTTAAACCACCGGTTTCCAACATTACCTGTTTCTTTTCCCTTATTTGCTCCAGCTTACTCCTATCTCTCTTGCTTGGGTTCCTTAGGCATTCAGAATATTTGCCTTTTATTTTATTATTTTCTTTGCTTATTACTTTCTCTTTTGATCTTTTTCTTTTAATGGTTTTTTTTACAAGTTTGTTTTAACTTTGACTCTTTTTTTTTCTTGTATAAACAATTTAAACCAACAAACTTACATTCAAATCAGTTTAAATTGTTTAGGCTTCCAGTAATTTATACCAGCAAACTTGCATTCAAACCAGTATAAATCATTTAAGCCTGTTGCAAAATTTAATTTTATTTGTTGAATAAATAATAAGAATTTAAGTTTGAAATTAATTTTAATAATTGTTTAAAATTTTTGTCATTCAGAAAAAACATGGGTTCAAAACTATAAAATTGAAAATGTGACCAAAATGCAAATCTTATTAATTGAATTTTTAAAAGTAGCGTCCGAACTTTACGTTGCGAGAGTTCGTTCGTGAATAATCTCCTCCCCATACCGGTCAAACTAAATTTTGTTTAATCGTGTTGAAACTTGTCCGAATGGAATACGCTTGCGCCGCCTTTAAAAATTCTAGTTATATCTTTGGTATAGGTTTCCCATCCTGGTTGGGGATTTTAACTTCCTTACGTTTTTTTGACGATGTTTATATTCACATGAATGCACAAACTAAATTTGGAAAAATTTCAATTACTATCCACAATCTTCACAGGTAAGTGATTAATTAAATTAATTTGATTATCATCAAACATAAACGTAAGTAGTTGTCTTTGTGAAACCTGAAATTAAACAATAAGAAAATTTCTAACCTAACATTTTTCAAAACATGTAAACAAAATTAAATTCCTTTTCGCTTAAATTAACACAAAAGATTATTTTCACTGACATCACTAACTCAATGTTTTGTTGTTTTTAGATTTGTTCTAAAAGTTGTTCGTAATCAACTTGCACGATCTTCGCAACTTTGCTGGATCTTCGCAGCGTTGAGCCGTACTCGACGACCGTCCTCCAGATACACTAGACGTTTCCTTCTCTTGGTTGTCTGTTCCTTGACAGGCCAATATCGTGCAGACGAGGGCCCCTTCTATTTTTTATGGTGTTTGTCCATAAATGCACAAAATTCCTCCCACAATGATTGCTGTAATCTGCCCTCGAACCAACTATTGTCTTCGGCAGACACATTCACTTGGATCTCAGCTTCGGTATTTTGCATTTTTGTTTCCTTTTTACTTTCACTTTTTGACTTAATTTGATTGCCTTTAATTTTAAGAATTTGCATATTTTGTATCGTGACTTTGTTTTCAAATGTTTTATCTTTTCTGTTTTATTTATTTACAAATTATATACAATTTATTTTAATTAATTATTAAATATCACCGCAAATCCTCAGAATAAAAATTAAAATTTTTTTTTTTTAATATTTCATTTATAAAATTTTAATTTTTCTTCTCTGTGATATTTCTTTTTCTTTATTCATCTGGTTCTTCTGCGTTTATGTAGGGTATTATTGCATTTATGTGATATCTTGTTATCTGTGTTTCTTCTATATGCTTTAATTCAAATGTTGTCTCTCCAAATGTCCTTGTTATTTTATATGGTCCTTGGTATGGTAATATCAACTTCTTTTCTTGATCTTTTCATTTTCTTTTTGTACATATTTTTCATTTTTCTGTCTTATCCTTCTTCTGCTCTTTTCTAATAATCTTTGTAAATTTTGTTCGATTTCCTCATTCATCCATGGTCTTTGTGGTCTAATACCTTTTGCTAAGGTTATTGGCGGATACCCTGTTGTTACACTTGGTGTATAATTTATAAAATTTTCCACCGAGCTTACGTGTCTAACCCAATCGGTGTGTCAATTAGATGTCATTAATCGCAGGTATTTTATCACTTCTTGGATGTACCTTTCACAAGGATTCCCTTGTGGATGTCGAATACTGCAAAAGTTTACTGTTATTCCTTGTCCTTGAAGTGTGTTTATAAATCTTTCATTGTTAAAATAACTCGCATTGTCTGCTAATATTCTCTTCGGTTTTCCCATTTCTGTTATATATCTTGTTATCAGATCTAATGTTATGTCAGTATTTGCTACTCTAGTTGGGTATAATTTTACAAATTTTGAAAATACATCAACGATAACTAATATATTTTTGTGTCCAAAACTTCCTTGTATGAGATTTCCAAGAAAATCCATCGCTACCAAATCTAACGGATTCTCCACAATGATACTTTTTCTTACATTCTCCGATGTATAGTTTTTATATTTCCCTAGTTGACATAAGTTACATGTATTTATGTAATTTTTAATTAGACTTAAATCTTTGTTTGCGAAGAACGTTTCTCTGAACAAAATCCATGTTTTCCTTATTCCGATATGTCCATACCTTTTATGCAAATCTTTTACAATTCTTCTGGCATGTTCCGGATCTAAGACTATTAAATTTTGTTCTCCGATGGACTTTTCTCAATATTCCATCTTCATAATTAAATCCTCTGTACTGTTGTTGTTGTTGTAATCTTGTCCTGATTTCTTCAAATATTTCACTTTCTTGGGAATTTATTATTTGTTGTCTCGAGTACTCTCCTTCCGCTATTTCATAATCATAGTTGTTTATCTCATATTCGTTGGACAGTTTTTCTTTATTGTAACATCTACTTAGCGCATCTGCTACAGTATTCATGTCTCCTCTTCTGTACTTAATTTCAAATTCGTACTCTTGAAGAATGAATGATCATCTGTAGATTCTACTATTTGCAAATCTAATTTTCAATAGAGTCGTTAAAGCACTGGTCAGTTTCAACAATGAGTTTCCTACCAAGTAAATAATATTTTAACTTTTGTATGCTGTACACAATAGCTAACATCTCCTTTTCTGAAATCGTGTAGTTTTGTTCATACTTCCTGAGGATTCTCGATACAAAACATATCGGTTGTTCAATTCCATCAGCAACTTGAACTAATTCTACTGCTATTGCATATCCTGATGCATCTGTTCTTAATATAAATTCTTTTGTGAAATCTGGATGGATTAATGTTAAATTTTTATGAAATGTCTGTTTTAAATTTTCGAAGGCTTCTATCCTTTCTTCTGTCCATTTCCATCTTGTATCTTTTCTTAAAAGTTCTGTTAATTTCTCTGCCTTTTCAGCCAAATTAGGAATAAATTTCTGGTAGTAGTTTAGAATCCCCAAAAATCCTCTTAATCCTTTGATGTTCTTTGGTCTAGGATAGTTTTTGATATTTTCCAATCTGCTCTGGTCAATTTCTATCCCTTCTTCTGATAAAATGTATCCCAAATATGGTATCTTGTTCTGCATAAATTGACTTTTTTTAACATTGATTTTGAATCCCTCTTTACATAATTCTTCGATTATTATTTTCACATGTTCTAAATGTTCCTTTTTTGTTTTAGAGAAAATCAAAATGTCGTCTACGTAGTGAACACAGAATTCTTCATACTTATCCAGGATTATTTGCATGGATCTCACTAAAGCTGCACTTGAAGAACTCAAGCAGAACGGAACTACTTTGTATTGATAAATTCTTCCATTTATCATGAAGCCTGTATATTTCTTTGAGTTTGGATTAGCGGTAGAAGCCAAAAACTTGATTTTAAATCAATTTTTGTAAAAAAATTTGAGTTACCACACTTGCTTAATAATGTTTCAATCTTTTGAGGAACTTCTCTTCTTATTTTTGTTATTTTATTTAAATGCCTTGCATCTAAGCATAATCTTATTGTACCATTTGATTTTCTGACACTACCACAGGATTAATATAATTTGTTGTTGATTTTTCAATTATTCCATTTGCTATCATTTTTTCAATTTCTTGATTAACTTGATCAACATATTTTTGAGGTATTGGGTAATTTTTATAGTTTAAATTTACCGTTTCATCTACCTCCAATTTATGTATATAATTCTTTGCTATCGTGGCTTCACTGTTTACAATTTGGAAATTCTTTGCAAATAAATTTTTGAGAAATTTTTCTTCTTCTTTATTACAATTGAAGTCTATCTTATTGAGATCTTCAACTTGTTTAATTTCACTTTTATCACTAATTTCTATATAATTAATGATTTTATCCTCCTTGCCTGAATCTTCATGTGATTCTAACCATGGCGACTCCTCTCCTCCTACATTTATTAACTTCTTCTCAATATTTATTTCCAAATTAAATTTATTTAATGCATTCATTCCCAATATACATTTGTTTCGCAGCCCTGTTACAATAACAAATTCCAAATCTTCCTCCTCCTGACTAAGTTTTACTTTTGTAATCAAAATTTTGTCAGCAATGAATAATTTTTTTCTTGTGGCGGTTAGTAAATTTACCTTGTTTATAGGCACTATTGTATGTAGATTATGTTGTATTTGTATACAATTTCTCTATCTAATAAAGATATTTCTGCTCCTGTATGCACAAATGTTTACATTGTTTATTTCGATGTTTATATATGTTAATTCATAATTTATAAATTGTTCATTTATTGAATCTAAAATACAGTTGTTTAAATTTATGTCGTTTTGGTTTTCTGTTTCGACTTCTACCTCTTCTAAAAATCCTGTCTGTGGACATCTGCTTTTACTTGTCTTATACTCTCATCGGGATGTTGACGTCTGGCTTGTTGTTTATTTCTTGTTTTAGGATCCTCTCTTTCCTGTGATCTGTCTTTTCTATTGTAATTTTGTTTATTTCTGTCGTCCTGTTGTCTTGAACTTCTTTGATAATAATTATCATTTGTTCTATTATAACTACTATTATTTGTATTATAATAGAAATATTATAACCATTGTTATTATTTGTATTTCTGTTATAATTGTTGTTGTAACTATTTCTGTTATAATTGTTGTTGTAACTATTTCTGTTATAATTGTTGCTTCTGTTGTTATTAATATTATTGTCGTTGTTTCTATTTGTGTTTGTTCTTGTTTGTTGAATTGTATTAACCAATCTATTCTGTACATGTGGTTTCTCTTGAGCATGGTCAACTCTTTTTAACAAATTGATGAAGTCTGTTATTTTTGTGATGTTATGTAACGCTACAGCCTGTGCAATATCAGAATCGAAATGTCTGACTAATTGTACTATAACATCCTCCTCAGCTAATCTAGGTGTTAAATATTTCGCAATGCTATACTTTTTAATAACATATTTTTCCCTAGTTAACCTTGTTCCTGGCCTGTACTTTTCGAACAACAAATTTTCTCGGACTTTTCTTTGTTCATTGTTGTCCCAGTATTGTTTCAGGAACATTGCTTCAAAGTCCTCGAATGTTGTTAATTCGTCGAAAATCATGTTGAACCATGTCTCTGCGTCGTCTTTTAAACAATTCCTGGTTATTAAAATTTTTCTCCGGTCCCCTTTTACATCATTTATACAATCTTTAATGTTCTGTAGAAATGCTACCGGATTCACTCTTTCATCGCCATAATATTTTGGAAGAGTATCCTTGTTATAAAAATAACCATCTTGTTCTACCGGAATGTACTGTACTGTCGGATTCTCCTTTTCCCTTTGTTCATAATTCATTTTTAAATTCTCTATTTCTTCTTGATTTTCCTGGTTACATTCTTGTATGTACCTTTTTGTATCTTGTCTGTCTTGTCTTCTTTCCTCTATTATGTAATCTATTTTCTTGTCTAATTTAATGTGCCTTTCAACACAATCTTCCAATATTTTGTTGTCGATTGCTGACAATCTTTCGTCTACCTTGATTATTTTTTCCATCGTCTTTTCTTTTATTTTACCTGCTATTTCCAATAATTTTTCTTCAATATTCTTTTTCATTTGATCTCCTTCAGTCTGGAATTTTACTTCGACATATATTTTGGTTTGTCTTTTATGTTGTCCTAGTATATTTAAAGTTTCCATCCTGTTCTGGTCAACTTTATTGTTTATTACTTCCATTTGACTTTTTGTCTTCATGTTGACTCCATACTGGGGAATCATTACGTAGTAATCGAGTAAAATGGGAGGAATTAGTGACAGTTTTTAAGGGTAGGGTTCGCACTGGGATAATTATTAATTTAAAACATAAAGATTTAAATCAATTTTTCGATGATGCGTTTAACCTTTTCAGAAGTAGACTTAGAAATGCTTTAAAAAAAAATGCCCATGCTAAAAGTAAATACTTGTTTTTGTGGTGAATTTATTAGAAAATCGGAGGAAATAATTGAAAAAAAGTATTTTAACACCAAAAATAAAGTAATTGATGCAGCGGTGGATTTAAGTCAATGGTTTGAGGTTAATGTAAAAGATGATATTTTTAACGCTTTATCCGAATTTTCAGAGTCTGGAAATGGGTGGGCCTTAGATAAGATTATTAGTTTAGAAGTTAATATAAATAAATATGAAGTGAGGAACGGTATCTCATCCTACATTAGACTACCGGAAAAATTTGAAAAAAAGCAGGCTTGTATTAATGTTAAAAATATGTACGACGAGGCGTGTTTCGCTTGGGCTATAGTTAGTGCTCTTTTCCCTGCAAATGTAAAATCAAATCCAAATCGAATTTCTTCATAGCTTCATTACGCTGATGTGCTAAATGTAAAAGAAATTGAATTTCCTATGACAATACCACAAATTTCTAAATTTGAAAAAATAATGCTATCTCTGTTAATGTATTTGGGTTGGAAATGGACTCAAAATCAAATTTTTCTGTTGTACTAGTCCGTGTAACTAAACGAAAATTAGAAAAACATGTAAATTTATTAATTGTTCAAGATATTTATTTTCCAAAAATAAACGATTTTGAACCGATATCGGATTATGATGATGATGACGACCTGGAAGCAGAAATAAAGTATCATTATTGCTACATTAAAGATATATCTAGGCTATTAACTAATCAACTTTCTAAAAAGAATCATAAAAATATTTCTGCGATAGATGTCTAAATTATTTCAGTTCGGAGGATAAGTTAAACGAGCATGTTGTGTATTGTGAAAAACTTAATGACTGTAAAATTGAGTTTTCCAGAGAACCATTTGTTAAATTTAAAAATTTCGTCTACAAAGAAAAGTTCCGTTTATTATTTATGCAGATTTCGAATCTTTGCTGGAGCCATTTAATGATGATAGCCATTGTAAAACGAGTAGATATCAGAAACACATAGCATACAGTGCAGGGTATTTTTTTAATTGCAGCTATAATCAAGACTGGTCGTATTATAAAACTGCTCGAGGTTTAGATTGTATGTCTTGGTTCACGGAGGAATTAAGCAAAGTTGCACAATTTGTCTCTTCCAAGTTAAATCATGAATGTTGAAGTTAGTTTACGAGTTGCTAGTAAAACTTGTCATATTTGCGAAGAGGAGTTTAAGGAAACAGATAAAATTGTTAGGGACCACTGCCATCTCTCTGCAAACTTCTGAGGTTTTGCTCACAATAAATGTAATTTAAATTACAAAAAATCCTTTGTAATTCCAATGGTGTCTCACAACCTCGGAGGCTATGACGCACACTTTGGAGTCAGAGAGCTTGCGCAGAGATATCATATTACTTTATTACCTGAGAATAAGGAAAAATACATTAGTTTCACAGTTCACGATGATAAAACTAAATTAAGATTTAGATTTATAGACTCCTTCAGATTCATGAGTTGTTCTCTAGAAGAACTAGCTTCCACATTGAAAGATGAAAACTTTGAAAATCTCAAACGCGAATTTCAGGATTTAGATGAGGAAACATTTCATTTATTAACGCGAAAAGGCGTATTCTTTTATGATTATTTAGACAGCATTGAAAGACTCGAAGAAAAAAAATTACCTGATATAAAACACTTTTACAATAAGCTAAACGACAAGAACATAGAAGAGGCTGATTATGCGCATGCACAAATCGTTTGGAAGAAATTCAAAATGAGAACTCTAGGCGACTACAGTGATCTCTATATGAAAACCGATA